>VZZY01017977.1:0-28194 GCA_013400335.1 Eurystomus gularis
GGCTGGGGAAGGCGGGGTGGTGAATCTCCCGGCGGCTGCGGGGGGGGCTGGGGCTGTGCCAGGACACATGGCCCGGCGGGCTCGGCCCACGCGGAGCGGCGACTCCATTACCCGGCGCGCAAGATGTCCGCTTCCGGTCACGTGGGGCGGTGCATGCCGGGAGATGGAGTCCCGCGCCTTGGGCGGCACCACGTGGCCGGGCCCCGGGGCTTGAACGCAGCGGCTGCGAGCGTCACCGGGACAGCGGCAGAGCACGGCAGGTCCAGTTGTCTTACAGTCACATCTTTTGTTTTCCCCCAGCCAAGATGTCGAAGGGACCAGCTGTCGGGATTGATCTTGGCACCACCTATTCCTGCGTTGGCGTGTTCCAACATGGGAAGGTGGAAATCATCGCCAACGACCAGGGGAACCGGACCACGCCAAGCTACGTCGCCTTCACGGACACGGAGAGGTTGATCGGCGATGCTGCAAAGAACCAAGTCGCAATGAATCCCACCAATACAGTTTTTGGTAAGGCTGCGAGGTTGGCTTTCTCACCTACAGAAGTTTAGCGTGGTGATGGTAGATGTTCCCTGGTTATAAGAATTGTTGAGTTGTAGCAGGATTAATGTTTGCTCCTAGAAATTAAAAACTAATGTTTTTTTTGTCTTAACAACATATTTGTTGTTCATAATTAATTACATATTGTGGGAGTATGTGCCTTAGAGTTAAAAGCTCACCGTGCTGCAGGTTGTTCTTGGCAGTTAAGTGTTCACTGCCCCTAAGTAAGTGTCTTGGCCTAATTCCTGGAGTGCCCCGAGGCTGATAGCACAGCAGCTGTAGCGTTGCAGCGGTGGCTGTGAGCTGAGACTGATGAGTTTGTGCATATCCAAGAGGTGAAACTCAGCAGTGCCTGCAGCTGGGTCTTGAAAAAAGGCATTAATAATTCCAGGTTACATGTAGTGTTTCCAACGTCTTGTATGTTGTTTTGTAGGAAGAACAAGCACTTTTATGTGAATGAATATGTTTAATATGACCAACTATTTTTTTTGCAGATGCTAAACGGTTGATTGGGCGTAGATTTGATGACTCTGTTGTCCAGTCTGATATGAAGCACTGGCCTTTCACTGTGGTGAATGATGCTGGCAGGCCAAAAGTCCAGGTGGAGTACAAAGGCGAGACAAAGAGTTTCTACCCAGAAGAGATTTCTTCCATGGTTTTAACCAAAATGAAGGAAATTGCAGAAGCTTATCTTGGGAAGGTGAGGTTTTGGACTTACTGAACTGTGATAAGTAATTCTGTGTGCATGAGGAGTTTCACATACATAGCTGACACTTTTTCCCCACTTTTTTGTAGACTGTTACCAATGCTGTAGTGACTGTACCAGCCTATTTCAACGACTCTCAGCGCCAGGCTACAAAAGATGCTGGAACTATTGCAGGGCTCAATGTCCTGCGAATTATCAACGAGCCCACAGCTGCTGCCATAGCCTATGGTCTGGACAAAAAGGTAGGCTGTGGGATGACTATTGTCTCTGATGTCCAACTACTAAACCTGCTGAACTTGCAGTCAAAACCGAATTACATTATGAAAATTGACCTTTTCTTCTAGGTTGGTGCTGAAAGGAATGTTCTTATCTTTGACCTTGGAGGTGGCACCTTTGATGTGTCAATTCTGACTATTGAAGATGGCATCTTTGAGGTGAAGTCCACTGCAGGTGACACTCACTTGGGTGGAGAAGACTTCGACAACCGCATGGTGAACCACTTCATTGCTGAGTTCAAGCGCAAGCACAAGAAAGACATCAGTGAGAACAAAAGAGCAGTTCGTCGCCTCCGCACCGCGTGCGAGCGTGCAAAGCGTACTCTGTCTTCGAGCACGCAGGCCAGTATTGAAATTGATTCTCTCTATGAGGGTATTGACTTCTACACATCCATCACCAGAGCTCGCTTTGAAGAGCTGAATGCTGACCTGTTCCGTGGCACCCTGGATCCTGTGGAGAAGGCCCTGCGGGATGCCAAGCTGGACAAGTCACAGATCCATGACATCGTGCTGGTTGGTGGGTCTACTCGTATCCCAAAGATTCAGAAACTGCTGCAGGACTTCTTCAACGGCAAAGAGCTGAACAAGAGCATCAACCCTGATGAAGCTGTGGCTTATGGTGCAGGTAAGGACACAAATTCACATCTTCTGGATGCTGAAACTGCTGGGTGGTGGTCTTGGCCAACTTGGTACTCCCTGAACTCAAGTCTCAGGGCAGTACTGGTGTAGGCCTTGAGTCCTCCACTGGAATCAGTGAAGCTTAGCAGAGCATGAAGAAGGCTACTTTGACTTGCAATGATGAATCAGATTCCAAAGCCATTCGTAGTTTCCACCAGAAGTTTACTAATGATGGCCAAAAACCTTCCTTGGATGTCTGAGCGAGCTGTGGGCTTAACTGTAGTGTGCGGTGTATCTGTTGCAGGGCTCTTAATGTGTTTTTCTCTTCCCCCAGCTGTTCAGGCTGCTATTCTGTCTGGAGACAAGTCTGAGAACGTACAGGATCTGCTGCTGTTGGATGTGACTCCTCTGTCTCTTGGTATTGAGACTGCTGGAGGTGTCATGACAGTCCTGATCAAGCGGAATACCACCATCCCCACCAAGCAGACGCAGACATTCACCACATATTCTGACAACCAGCCTGGTGTGCTGATCCAGGTAGGCGAGAGACACTGGGGTGAGCTGATGCTTCTTCTGTGTAACCTTGAAACCCCTTCAGCACTGCTGGTGGTTGGTAGCAGAGTCAATCTTAGGCCAGAGATGTGTTCTTGCAGTTAGCAAATAAACACTTGGTTGCTGTGATGAAAGTGATTCCAAAGCCATTCGTAGTTTCCACCAGAAGTCGAAAGACTTGTGTTGGTCCAAGTACCTTCCTTGGATGTCTGAGCGACCATGTCCCTTCAGGATAGAACCCCATTTATGGTTTATTAGTTGGTGTGGTCAGACTTACAACTTGGTCTGCTCTTGGCTCTTCCTAGGTGTATGAAGGAGAACGTGCTATGACTAAGGACAACAACTTGCTGGGCAAGTTTGAGCTGACTGGTATTCCCCCTGCTCCCAGAGGTGTACCTCAGATTGAAGTAACCTTTGATATCGATGCCAACGGCATCCTGAACGTGTCTGCTGTGGATAAGAGCACTGGCAAGGAGAACAAGATCACCATTACAAATGACAAGGGTAAGGATTATGTGTTTCTGAGGGTGGGAGGCTGGCTGGCTGCTTCACTCGGACTTCTCAGGAAGGCCCATGAAGTGGGTGGTTTAAGGTGAGGACACCTGGTAGCTTACAGGCCTGTCCTACTGCCTCCTGCCTGAGCTGACTTGAGCTGCAGCACCTGCAATGCATGGGGGGCTGTGGTCCTCCACCACGGAACACCAGTGGTGATCTGAAATGCTGCTGTGCTCTGCAGGCCGGCTGAGCAAGGAAGACATTGAGCGCATGGTTCAGGAAGCAGAGAAATACAAAGCTGAAGATGAGAAGCAGCGTGATAAAGTGTCTTCTAAGAACTCCCTGGAGTCTTACGCATTCAACATGAAAGCTACTGTTGAAGACGAGAAGCTCCAGGGCAAGATCTCTGATGAGGACAAGCAGAAAATCCTGGACAAATGCAATGAAATCATCAACTGGCTGGACAAGAATCAGGTATGTCACATTCCATGTTGGGTCAGTGTACAAAGAAAGCTCAAGGGGATGGAGGAGAACTACTGGTTGCTGTGATGAAAGTGATTCCAAAGCCATTCGTAGTTTCCACCAGAAGTCGAAAGACTTGTGTTGGTCCAAGTACCTTCCTTGGATGTCTGAGCGACCACGAATTGCAAGCATAGAGCTTTGAGTTCCTCCTCACTGAAGCTGGCTCGCTTCCCAGTATGATCTTCTCTAATCAGTATATTCTTCTAATACCAGTGTAATCTCCTTTAAATAAGGTCCTGTTGCTCCAGGAGCAATGGAAGCTCCAGGAGTGATTTTGAAGGGGGTTCTAAATCAGTGGCTTGGTTTATCCTGTTGCATCTAGCCCAGGATAAGTTGGACTTGGTGGGGCTGAGGATGGGCTGAGAAAACAAGCCCATACTAGTGAAGTCACCGAGACGGGCAGTGCTGTTGACCTTCTGAGCTGCATTCAGTTGGTGAGAGCAGCAGGTACTGAGCTTTTGTCCTTTTGCAGACTGCTGAGAAGGAGGAGTTTGAGCACCAGCAGAAGGAGCTGGAGAAGGTGTGCAACCCCATCATCACCAAGCTGTACCAGAGCGCAGGAGGAATGCCTGGTGGGATGCCTGGCGGATTCCCTGGTGGTGGAGCTCCTCCCTCTGGTGGAGCTTCTTCTGGACCAACCATTGAAGAAGTGGATTAAAGACGCTGGGAGATGCATTCCACTAGCAGTTAGTGTTGGAGGACCCCTAGGGTGGGGGTTAGATTGAAGGACCCAAACCTGTAGGCACATTTGGGTATATTTTGGCAGATTAAAACTCCATAACTGAGCTGCTGTAAGAAAATAAAATGGAAAAAAACAAAACATTTTTTGGGCATTTTAAATACTTGAAGATGTGCACAGGAGGGGAGATGAATACCATTGCACTTTACAGTACTGTACCCAAGTGGAAATGCAATTCATGTCCTAAGAAATAAAAACTATTTAATGGGCATCACAATGTTTGTCTTCACTTCTTTGTACATAAGTGTAAAAAAGAAAACGAAGGTGATGGTAGCTGAGGATGGTCCAACCAGACAGTTAATGTGGGCTCTGGGTGGAGCAGCCTTGAGAGAAGGTGCTAGCTGAAGAACTACCCTGGGGTTGTAGTAAACAGGAGACAAGGGCCAGGTTCAGCCTTGTTCCCTGGAGAGTGAAGCTGGTGGTGACATCTGAGCCTTGCCTTCAGGGGCAGCATTGGCCAAGCTGCACTGGGAGATCAAGTACAGGGTCTGGAAACCTGGTCTGAAGTACTGATCATGCCAGGTACCAGCAGCTCACCCTTTAGTCCTTCCTCCTAGACGTACCTCATTACATCATCTTGGGGCCATCACAAGTTGCAATGGTTTGGGACCAGGTCCTTCTGTAGTGTGTAATCCACCTTCCCAGAGCCTGGACCCATGCCATGGGTGCAGGACATTACAACCAGCAAGCTGGTGCTTTGGAAAAGCGTTTCAGAGCTTGCGGAGTTGGTTACTTGGCCTACAGCAGGAAAGGGCGTCTTTAAAACATGATGTGAAAATACACAGTTGGATAATTGTCCCCTGGTCCTTGGGGATTTATCAGCTGGGGTGACCCGGTGTTGAGGGAAGGTGAGTTCAGAGGTGGCTCTTCATGTGGAGAAGTCAGTGCTGGGAGTTAAAACACTTTCCCTGCTTCCCAAGTAACTTCTTTCTCAACGCTGGAGAAGAATTGAGGGATTTTTGTTCGTTTCTAAGCGCGGTGCTTCACCAAAGGGGTGATGGAAGTTGCTGCTGTGGAGGTGTCTGCTGTGTGGTGGGATGGGCAGGTCCCCAGGGCTGCTGGGACACTAGGAGTGCTGAAGTACGTTGTTATCATTACTGCAGGGAGCCCTGTGCACACAGCAGTGTTCTGGATCCTTCTCTGGGTCAGGGGGATGGAAGAAGGGACACTGCCTGTGCCCCCATCCTGCAGGACCTTCTGGGGAAAAGTAGTCATCCTTGAGACATAACCCAGAGCACGGTGCAGTGTGTGAGCTGCAGGGTCTTTGTGCTCCACTGTCCCTGTCAGCTCTTCCGTCCCGGCCCCTGGTACCAGCAGTGCTGCTCCCAGTGGCAGTTGTCATTACGTCATCACTGGAATAGAATCATCCAGTTGGAAGGGACTTGGAGTCATCATCTAATCCAGCTGCCTGACCAGTGCAGGGCCAGAGTTAAAGCACGTTGCTGAGGGCATTGTCCAAACGCTTCTTAGACACTGACACAGGCTCGGGGCATCAACCACCTCTCTAGGAAGCCTGTTCCAGGGTCTGACCACCCTCTCAGGAAGGAAATGCTTCCTCGTGTCCAGTCTGAACCTCCCCTGACGCAGCTCTGACCTGTTCCCACACCTCCTATCACTGGATCCCAGGGAGCAGAGGTTGGTTCCTTCCTCTCCATGTCCCCTCGATGAGCTCACCCCTCAGCCTCCGGTTCTCCAAACTGGACAGACCCAGAGCCCTCAACTGCAGCTCCTTTTAGGCTTGGAAGTATGAAGTGAGAATGAGCTTCTGTTAAGCGTGCGCCATTTTGCCGTGTGTCTACGTAAGAGGTTCTTAGGGCTCGACCTTCTCTGAAACAGCCGATCCCCTGAGAATCCTTACTGAGGCTACCTTACAGATGATGACCAACAGCACGACAAAGGAATACCCAGGCGTAAAAAGAGGTAAGGGAGCTCTCCAGCCCCGTCACCAGCTTTGTGGCCCTTCTCTGGACACATTCCAGCACCTTCAGACTTTTGAACTTTTGAAGTTGTGGTGCCCAGAAGCACCCAGGGTACCAGAGACGAGGCTGTCCCCGGGGCAGCCCGTGCTGGCTGTGCCCGCTGATTGCAATGCTCTTTACATCGACTTATTAATATAGTATATCTCCTAATATCCAAATATATTAAGCTCTTAAGATACTATCATTCAATTTTATTAATTATATATAAGCGATTATAATTTCCTAATAATACCTGAGGAATAACCGAAACATGAATTCTCACAAATTTAGGGAAAGGAAAAAAAAACCCAGCACCAGACTGTCCCCTCCCGGCTTTTGGCCGTCAGATGGCAGCACCACATCACACAATGGCAGAAAGGCACCTTTTTTGGTTGCTCCCCTCCCCGGTTTCGAATTAAATCTCCCCAAAAATGTTTATGGTGTTTAATTTCTCCCAGCGACGTCTCCTATGAGTAGCGTGTCATGCCTTTATTGCCCCAGGGGACACCGAATGAAAATGGCTTTTGGAAAGTGGTATTTTAGGAACAGTGGCTTAAGCCAGCTCAGGTGTTACGGGAGGGCGTTCCTGGGGTTGTCGGAGCTGGGATTTGAATCTACCAGCCTTGCCAGGAGAAGGGGTGAAGTTCCAGGGTGTAAATCATGAAGGAGCACAGGTACAGGCTGAGGGTCTTTCAGGTTCTTTCCTTTTATTTTCCGCAACCTTGAAATAAATTTTTAGTCTTTTAAAGTATTGTCCAAAAACTTAAATTCAAGCTTTGTCTTTCTGCACCACAAGTGCTTCTCAGTCGGTCTCAGAGCGGGTGGCGGGTTGGAATCCTCCCCAGCAGCACCTGGTGAGGCTGATGCCAAGGGCAAGCACCTGCGTGGCTGCTGCGTGCCGGTCCTGCCGCTGCCCTGGCTGAAAGAACAAAGAAACAAACGCAGGTAAGACCTACACAACTTTAATTCACACACCTTTTGGGGACCTTGTTTTCTGCCAAAGCGCCGGGGCGTTGGGCTTTGTTTTCGTCACCGATGAGCAAGGTCTGTCTCTGTAGGGGCAGACGGAAGCAGCGATGGACAAGTTTTGCAGGTGTTGCGATGGCTCAATCTTGGGCTGCTCAGCTCCCGTGCTCTGGGATACAACAATTTCTTTTCTGTTTCTCCTCTGCTCTAAGGGCTGTGAAAGACCTGCCCGCGCGAATCGCCTCCTTTGCTTATTGCCTTACTGGAAAGGGCAAAGTTAATTCATGGTTTATTTAGGGGGCCTTGGGAGCTGTCAGATAAAGTGCATTTAATTTTTGATAAAACAGGACAGAGGCATGCAGCGTAAGTCTGGGCTTGAAGGAGATTCCTGCTGGAGTCCGTGACCCAGCTCGGGGAGAGATTCCTTCTCGCTCACCGGTGGGAAGCCGGAGCGGGGCTGGAGTCAGGCTGGTTCTCCACGCAGCCTCTTCAAGCACCTAATTCAGCTTCTTGGAAAGCCACAGCCTAAGGGTGACACAGGGAGTCCAGGAGCAGAGATTAAAAAAAAAGCTCTGGGTTCCTTGTGGAGCTTTATTATAAAATACGATGAGGTCGTCTGCTATTGAGGGAGGGAAACCTGCGTGTCAGACTCGGTTTGATCCCTGTGCACGCTGCCAAATGCAGAGAAAGGGAGCTTTGAAGAAGCTTTCACCGTTTCTTGAAGAAGAAAGCATTGTTGAAAGACACTTTACTGGGGTTAAACACTCGTGTTTTGCAAGTAAACTCAGGTTTATTATAATCTGCAGTAGCCTTAAGGGTAACGAACAAAGCTGTGCTTGACTTGGCTACCTCGGAGAAGAGGGAGCTCCCTAACCCCCAACAACGGCAAAGATGCTGTTATAACTCTTTCAAATAATCCTTGGGAGCCCACATGTACAAAAGAAAAGAGCAGAAACACCTCGGGAGGAGCGAGAGCTGGGCATTCAGGGTTGGGTGGCTGTAAGGGAAGGGCAGCGATCAAAGCTGTGGTTGGAAATCTCTGTGGTTCTGGAAAGGCTCGCTGTACGGGCAAAACGCAGCTAAAGCAGGGGACCGAGCGGCTCACTCGCTGCTGAGCCTCAGTACTTGTCTCCTCTCCCTGGTCAAGTGTCTGTTTTTTCATCACACGATTGACTCCGTGGCGGTTTTGTTCAGGCTGAAAGACAGGAACGCTTGCTGGAGGAGGCAGTCAATGCAGAGGTCCTGGGGCCTTGAAAAAGCGAGGATTAATAGGTTTGCTGCCTTGGAGCTGTGTCCCCAAGCCAGCACTGAAGAAGGGCTTTCTCCGGGCTGCAAAGGCAGGGGGCTGCCCAGCCTGGCTGGGAAGCGGGGTCGAGGTCCCAGGTGTGTGGGCAGCCAGCAGCCCCTTGCTGGGCGCTCGGCACTCGGGTGGAGGACTGGCCGCTCGAGTGGTGACCATGCAAAGGGCTGTGTAGCCCACGCTCCCCGGGCAGAGCAGCGGCCGTGGGAACGCTCACGGGGTCCCCCCGTTCCTGCCCCAGCCGTGCTTCCCGGGGGTCAGCCGGGAGCCCTGCGGCAGAGCCCCCCTTGTCCCCGCATCAGTTGATGCCTTCAGTTTTCAAAGCCCTTTCCACGAGCTGTGAAGTGCAACACAAGCTGTGAAGTACAAGAGCCAAACGTGTCACGGGCTGGTTTAGGAGCTTCGGCTGAAAATAAAGCAAACCTCTGGGCTTACCGCCCTGCACGTCGTGTATCACGGGCGATTCTTTGACATTTAAAGCAGCAACAGAGCATCTAAGCCTGATCCCTGTAAAGACAATCACCTGATTTGTGATCTCTGGACTTGTTAATAACACTGCCTCTAATTAGTGGACAAATGGGCACTCAGCAGCTCTCTGCTCAGCTCTCTTTCTCCCCTCGTGCCTTTTCTGCTCTTCTTCCACTATCCCGCATCATCACCCCTTTCCCTGTCAGTTTTCCAACAATGTCTAATTCTATTATTCAGAACGATTTCCCGCGGGGCCGCAGTTTATTTCTGTCATCAAATCTCTGATGAAATCTTTAGACGTGAAATATTTAGCCCGATACCAACAAACAGCACATAGTGTTAACGTGTCGCAAGCTGCCTGGAGACAGCATTAGGGTGTAATTTGAAAGCGAGAGAAGTGATAATGCCATGCGCACTGCTTTTGTGAGCGTGCATTAATGCAGCTTTTGCCAGGGCCAGCCATTGACAGCAAATCAACTCCCTCTAATAGTGTGCGGGAGGGTGGCAAAATTGGGGGTGATGCAGAAAATAAAGCATATTGACCAGCCGACTGCAGCGCCTCAGTAGCCTTTAATCTATTATTGCCCTTGATGGGGGTGTTTTAATGCAACTTTACTGTCAATCGCATTTATAGTCGCACGCTCTGCCTGCTGGGGAGCACTGTGAAAATGGCAGAACTTGGATCATGCTGTCGCTTAGAGCTCATAGTTATTGATTGTGGCCGGGCTCAGGAGTCTGGGTTATAATTATTTCATTAAACCATTTAATGGTTATCAAATATGAACCCTTCTACCATTCCATTTAGGAAATGTAGTAAGCTTTAAGTTTTATTGCTCATCCATGTCGATCTTATTTTTCTTAAATTGTCCGGTGCTCCCACGTGGTCACTGTTCCCCCTCCAAAGCTCTCAGCGTATTGATCCCAGGAGAGTCACCCTCAGCAACGCCAGCCTCTCGTGACACACGGACATGGGATTACATTGAATCGTTTAGGCTGGAAAAGACCTCTAGGATCATCTAGTCCAACTTTTGTCCAACATCTCCCTGACCCCTAGACCATGTCCCGAAGCGCCACATCTACTCATTTGTTGAACACCTCCAGGGATGGGGACTCCACCACTGCCCTGGGCAGCCTGTTCCAATGCCTGGCCATTCTTTCAGGAAAGAACTTCTTCCTAATATCCAACCTAAACCTCTCCCAGCACAACTTGAGGGCATTGCATGTGAGTAAGCCTGTGTTAACAGATCATCCCAAATAATAACTGGATGCCCTGGCCCCTCTTTGACCTGTTTTTGCTGTGGGTGGAGTCACCCCCAGACTGCCATGGTGGAGAAGACACTCAGTCTCTTCCCTTATGGAAGACGTTCCGTGCCTCAGTGTCCTGATGCCTCAGTTTCCCATATGACCAAAGGAGGTACTTTTAAATCTTCCACTCATTCGGAATTTGGCAATGAAAAGGACCAATTATTATGACCAAAATCCTCCTCTTGTTCAAAGATAAGCTGCTCATGTCTGTAAAGGAGGGAGGAAATTCCCCTTCCAAAGTGTTCTTGATATCTTTATGAGAATGAAAACAATTCTGTTGTTTTTCTCATATAGCCAGAGTATGACGGCATCCCACTTGCTCCCAAATGTTTGAGGCAGCCTTAAAAGCATGGTAGGCAAAACACAGTCTGTTGCTGCATCTCTGACACTGAGCATTTTCCTCTCTTCCCTGGGTGCGTTATCCTCGACACGGCAGCTTGGAGTAGCTCGTACTGGTGTAACAGGATTGCACGGGTGCATGGTGGTTTTGAGCAACAGGGTGGTTTTGAGGGGCTACTCTTGGTTCCTGAATCTCTGGAAGTCCAGGAGCTATTCCTGGCACTGCCAGGCACTGTCTATGTGGGCTTTGGCGTTGTTTTTTTCTATTAAAATGGGCCAAGCCCTCTGAATCCCTCCTCATTCCACTTTTCCTCCTCATGAGTGGCAGCTTAAGTCAGGGTTTAATTCCTGTAACTGGAAAGCCCCACAGGAACCAGAGGAACTGCAGAATCCCAGGGACCCTCATCGGCTGCCCCAGGGCACGCTCCTGCCCTCTTTCAGACCCAAGTGCCTTTCAAAAGTCACGCAGATGTCATGATTAAAATGTGGAAAAACAGGGTGAAATCAGGAGTAGGGATACAGGGGGGCTTTGAGGCAGTATCTCGGTACGCATTTGTATTCCGGGTCCGTTGGAAGCTTGTGTTCGTTGGCACCTTTTCATTAAAACACTGGATGCTCTGAAAAAGCTATATCTTAATTTGAACAAACTGATTCCTTTTTTCCGTGTGCTGGCAATACGGTTTCTGCAGAGTCCTTTATCAGTATTCTGTGCTGCCTTCTGGCAGCTGCTCATTTTATGTTGCCTCAACCTATGCTGACCTCATTTTCTATCACAGAGCAGTGAAGGATTTGGTAAAAATTAGTTATATTAGTAGCTCCCGATACAGCCAGTTTATTTGTGATATGACAAATATTTCAGCCATTAGGATCTTTCCATCTCTTAGCAGCTTAAATGCACTCACTTATATTCCAAATCACTGCTTAATTTAAAAGCCTATTTGTCTAGATTGTTGCAGGCATGAAAAAAAATGCAGAACACTTACCCTTTCAAATAGGCCTGTAGCACAACTGGAGTTGTGCCTGTGATTGGATCTCCCGCTCCATAACTTTACACTCAGCGAAGCCGCAGACTAATCACTTAGTGCACGGCAGAAGCACATCAATTCCAGGGAGGAAGGGCGGGCGTGACGCCGAAGATGCGGAGGATGGATTGCTGCCTGCTCCCCTCCGTGCAGTGATTCACCGCCCGTGCCTCAGTTTCCCCTCCTGCTCTGCTGGGATGTAGAAGGTATTTTCCGGCTTTCTGAATCCGCTCAGTCACCCACCAGTTTGGGAGTACTGGGTGTGCAAGTGCAAGAAAGTCACCGCCGGGTCAGGGAAGGGCGGGAGGGTTACAAAGCCACCCCTGATAGTTGGTCAAGCAGGCAGCAGACGTGTGCTGGTTTGATACTTGGAGGGGCTTTCACGTTTCCTGTGAGCTGAAAGCTTCTGTAAAGTAAATAAACTCATGGCGATGCCCGATGTCTTCAACCTTGCTGGCCTCCTAATCCGACCGTTCAGGGAGGGAGGGAAGGGTGGAACCACAGGGAAGATGCTGGGATGCCCCATCACCGGTGTTGTGCCTCTTCGAACTCCTCCTGGCACTGAGCCAGGCCGTTTCTCCAGGTTTTTTTCCACACCAGGAGGCCTGAATGCCTCTTTTAGAGACTCGCACATTTTAATTTTTTCAAGATACCATCAGGATGTAACTCCAGGGTTGCTTTAAGGAACACACACTGTCTCTTGCAAAGATAACAGTAAAATCCCAGGAGCTGCTGACACTCCTGCTGCGTGGAGGTGGCCAGATCTGCCAGACAAGCCGGGCTGCCCTTGCTCCCTCATTGGGGTATTCCCTGGGGAACTTCTCAGCCCCCCTTTGACAATTTTCTTCCACCCAAAGCCAGGGAGCAAGCCCATGCTTCCCCGCTGCCCTGAGTATCTGCCTGGCCACTGAAAGTCATCACAGGACTAGAGTTTTCTCTGCCAGCTCCTTCCCCAGCTACCAGAGCGGTTTCTGTCTGTACTGCGTCGGCTTTCACCACTGCAGCTCTGGCGCTGGTTCCTCTGTTGGTCTGTAATGGACACGTTTAAATTCACGGGCAGTAGTTGTTTAAAGCTAGCGAAAGGGAGCACGGCCAGAGACTTGGCTGTTTTTGTTGAAGGGAAGAGCTTCTGTTTGATGGGCTGGGAAGGATCCACAGGTTGGTTGTGTGATGCATTCGCTGCCTTTTCTGCCGCCCCTCTTTCACCCTCCCCGCAGATCTGCAAACCTTTCTCCTGGCCTGGAGAGGATCCCAGCTGTTGGGTGAGATGCACTAGGTATGTCCCTCTGCCTTCCAAGAGAGGAGACTCAAAGGCTCAAGTTTATTTGTGAGGAAGAAACGATCCACAGGTTAACCCAGTAAATATCAGCCTCCAGGGCTCCATAGATGGAATCAGTTCCAGGTCTTTACTCCAGGACTGGGTGTTGTTCCTTCCCCTGGTTTTCCCTGCCCTCCTCCCGCGTAGGTAGCTGGTGTCTCTGGACCACACCCTGAAGCTTTGCAGGGCAGACAGTGTTAGATTTGATGGAGTACAGAGCAATGGGAAGCGAAGGAATTCACCAGCTCTAAAAGGCAATGGCTGACAAAGTTTTTTCCTTGGGACGTTAGTCGCAGGCTCGCAGGCATGGCCTGCTGCTGGTAATTCTGCACAGCGTCCTTTATGGTTGTGAAGAAGCAAGAAAAGGAATTTAAAATGCTGCTCACTTGCAATTACGCCCTTTCGATTGTGTCAGCTGGGATGTTTGGCATCTCTAAAGGTAAATTGTCTCTAAAAATGTATGTTCTTTTGTCGTAGGTTATGGCAGAGGGTTCTGACTGAAAATAATTATCTTAGGGTAAGTCAGTCTTGATAAATTCTCCTGCCCCTTTCGCCATTGAGTTATGATGGAGACATATTTAATTGCTAGAAAAATCCACACAAAACCAAACTGTAATTCTTGCTTAGTTTCACTATTCAACTTGCAAGACTCTAGGAGTTCCAATGCTGATGGAAGTGTATCGATTTTCCCCTATATTGAAAGCTTCCAAAAAAAAAATCTCAACAAAAAACCCCAACCCACCTCCCGTGATGCAAGTCCCATGGTTCCAATTAAAATCACCTGTTAACTTAAAAAGGTCTCTTTTTAAAAAGGGTTTAAAAGATTTTCATTTAATTGATTGAATGTAAAATGCCCTTTACAATTACCACTATAAACTACTTGTTTCCCACTGAGTAAGACCCAATTTGAGATGTTTATCAAGACTTTGCACTCTTCCCACTCTTCATACTGAGTTCTTAAATTCCTTATTGACAGCTTGCATCTGTCAGCAATGGATATTTTTAGTTTGTTGCAAGAAAGCTTTTAAAAGGCTGTAATGGCTTGATTTTGTCTCTGTGGTCTCAAGCAATAAATCAGCTCTGAATGGCCTTGTAAGCGTGGGCAGCGCTGGATGCCCTTTATTTCAGAGCGGTAAAACGGCATGATTTCACAACTTTTTTTTCCTTTCCTTCCTCCGAGTCTTTCCGTAACCGCAGTGCTGATTAGTGCAAAGATCACTCGTTTTTCTTTACTTTTTGTGCGCCTTACAGTAAACTTCTTCACAACTAATAAACGTTGCGGCGGTGATCGGTTTCTGCTGAAGTCTCTGCCGCTTTGATTGTGGGGTTTACCTAGAACTTTGTCCTCAAAAGACTGACACCCCCCCTTCCAATATAACTGGGACAAGTCTGCTTTTATTAGAAGACAACAACTTGTGATGTGAACGCATTCGCTGTCGGCCTGGGCATACAGACCACAGACACTTTATTTTTTCGGCTGGGTAAGGAGAGACAGGCAGGACAGCGTTGGGTTTGCAGCGCACAGAGTACGTACTCGTACCCGAACTGTCTTTGAGCTCCCAAAATCTATCAGGGGAGAGTTTGTCCATCCAGAAAGCCACACACTTCTTGTGCCTGCGAGCCGGACAGTTTTACGGGCAGTCGCCCCACCCTGCTCCATATTCTGAGAAGGGGACCCAGACCCAAAAGCGTATTCCTTAACGTACGGCAGAAAGGCCCCAGAAACTGTCTGACCACCCAGAGAGGAAAAGCAACTGATGGAGGGGAGAAAGAAAAGGGTCATGATGAAGGATTCAGAAATCAAAGCCCACCTTGCTGGGTGTTTTGAGGAGGCCAAGAGAGCCTCAGTGTTTGTTAGCCAGTGAGCCTTCACCTGGGGAAAGGCAGTTTTCCCCTTGGGTTGGAGACTTGCAGCACCCTGAGAATTCAAGTCATTCCTGTAACCACCACAGCCCCCTGGGCCTGTGAAATACCAACGTTTTAGCCGTGAAAAAACCTACTTTGCAGGCACCATGGGACCCTTTGAGCCCTCAGAGACAGGCACCAGGGAAGGGTCATTCTGCAGAGCCAGGCTGGGGATATCCCCAGCTGGGCTGCAGCTCTCCAGGCAACTGCTGGCACCTGGGCTTTTCCCCAGGAAAACCAGCAGCTCGTCCCGGCGGGCACCAGAAGGAAAGAGATTTTTTCTCCCTTGCAGCCAGCACGATTTGAATTTAGCAAAGACCAGCCCCGCTCCTGAGGGATGCTTTAAGCTCATGGCTGTTAAGCCAAGCCTGGGAAGGTGCTGCTGCTCAGCCCCAGGTTGCCAAGCACCCACCCTGCAGCGTGCACCCCGGGGGAGCCAGGGCTGGGGGGGCATCCAGGAGAGGCTTTCCCCTGGAAACCCATTTTTTAACCCATTAAAGAGGATGCTCTTGGCTCCATTCAGGCACCGTGAGCGCTTGCAATTTGTACATCATCCTGCTGGCGTAGAACAGCCAGGCAATGGAAGTACAGTCACGTCTCTGCTCCTCAAAACCAGGGCTGGCATTTCATGCGGTCTGCTCTGGCTGGCGTTCAGCCTTTCCCAGGCAATTTTGGGGTGTTTGGACCTAGCTTTTCTGCCCCAATATTATTCTGGCTTAGTGTGTGGATGTAAGAGGTTTATTTTCTTTTTATTACCCCCTCGCTGCAGAAAAAAAAAAGCTGAAATAACATGTAGGGAGCTGCAAGTAGACCCACAGCAGAGCCTGGGCTCTGCTCTCCTTAGCCTGATGGTGCTTTAAGGCAAGAGGGGATTAAAACCAGGGTAAAAGTTGGAAAAACTGTGAGTGGCCCTTCTCTGAACTGTGTGGCCATGTCCAGCTACACACCTGAACCACTCCCGGTTGCTTCTGAGGGTAGGAATGAGTCTGTGGGGTTTGCTGGGGCTGTGCCCACCTTTCCTGACCCACCCCGCCCGTTCCCAACCCAAGGATGAAGGCAAAGGCGCATGTCAGGGGCGAGGAGAGACCTGCTGGTTGCTGCACGGGGAGCAGGACCTCTTGGAGTAGCTGTAAGCACCATATTTTTCCTTTCCTCTGGGGAGACTGTGGTTTTTTGGGGTCAACTGGCAGGGCGGCAGCTTGCAGTGCGGGCTCGCCCTTGCTGCAGATAACCGGGGGGGGCTGAGGGGTGCCAGGTTGTGGAGACGGGGCAGGGTGAGATGAAGCAGGAACGCTGTGTGGGTGTCACCTCAACACCCCGAAAGACTGGCCTATCTCCTTCCTGCAGAAGGAACTGAGTCACGAGGAGATGTTTCTTCACCCCTGCTGCTTAGTGACTTGCTGAGGCTCTGCGAGCAGGTCAGCCCGAAGCCCAGTATTGATCTGAGATCGGACTCTGCCTCCCTCTCTCCTCCCAAAGGGTCGTGCTTGTGCTGCTCAGCAGTAATGCCTCAAGGTCTCTTTAATACGATACACTTAGGGTCACCTAGCACGCTAAAACCTCGCCCCATCCTCTCACCTAGGTTTGCTGCTAATAAGAAAGCCTCACCAATTACCCCAATTACAGTTTCACAAACAGGGAATTTTGTTTCCACACTCTCAAGCAGAACTCTAGTCGGACCAGGGGAGAGATGTTCGCTTACAGCCCCGAACGCCAGCATGCTAATTACAAACCACAACAGGTTAAAGTGTCCAGCACAAAGATGATAAACATGGCTGTAATTATGGGTTATTGTAGGAGCTTAATTAGGATAGCTGTAATTAGCCTATTTTTCCCGATCTTCATTTAGCTGCTAACAAAATTAAATGGAAAATATTTTCATTTAAAAAGCCTTCTCAGCATAGGGTTACTTAGAAGAGACTTAATTACTCATTGATAACTATGAGGTGGAGAAATCACTTCTTTTGTGCCAGTAGTAATAAAAAGCAAGGCTGTTAGCCAAAAAAATAAAACCCAGCAGGTTTAACCCTGGAATTCAGGTTTCAGTTCACATAAAAATCTGGGAGCCCTCACCTTTGGTTTGGTGAGGCTGAACTTGCAAACCAGGATAGATTCCATAAACCTGTGATTCTAAACCTCCAGGGAAAAGTCTCGTTTCTCCTTTCTGGGGATGGGGGAGGCTGAGCAGTGGCAGGGAGAGCCCGGGGTCCTGGGGCACCCCAGCTTCCCTGCCCAGCACGTACCTCCATCTGCTCGGTGATCAGAGGCTGCTGCAGGGACATCTGAGCGGGTTTAAACACAAGCTGAGCTTCCTTCTTCTGAGCAGAACTTCACTTCACAGGAAAAATGGGAGCCAATTGGCAAGTTTTAAGAAGGAGTTTTCTAGGTGTGGGTTTAGCAGTTACAGGGCATGGCGAGGAGCAGTTTTTAACTCAGGTGCCCAGGGTCCAATTAAGTCCTTCCGCTGTTTGTTCATGAAATATCTGTGCTGACAGAGCCTCCTTTAAGCTCTGAACGTGCCCTGGTGCGAGTGGTGCTGTCCCGGTTTGAGTACCTCGACAGTTACACTGGTGTGCCAGCGTGAAAAGCCCTCTTGCTGCCTTGTCTGCCATCTCCAAACTCTGAACAAGTTAAAAACTGCAGAAATACTCAGTTTTCTTAAAGTTAAATAAAATAACAAACTCCCTGATCCCTGCTGGTGTTGCGGGAACAGGGCAAAACTCATATTCAACATAGTAGGGTTTTGGGGCATTGCTTTTTTTAAAGAAACCCCTCCTGCTAACATCCCTGTGGATTAGGTTGCTCATTTACCGGGCCAGAAAACATCCTCCTGTTTGCCGGCTAAGCAGATGAGACTCTAAGATTCCTCTCTTTCTTGTTCACTTAGGGGTGAAAAATTGCCAGCAAGAATTCAATTAGCATCATATCTGCTTAGCCTGGACTGCGCTGAGGGCCTTCCTATACCCATACTTTCACTGCATCGTCTTCACAATAGCAGCATCTGCTTTATTATGAGTTGCCTAATTGATTCTGACATGCCCAGTTATTATATGTTAACAATGTCCTCTAGGATGAATAGTTAGAGGGAAAGGGAGGGGCAATCACAAAGATGTTTTTCTTCGGTCTCTTGGCCCTCCTTTCAGAATTAAAAGCTGTGGTGGACCTCTTGCATGGCCTTATTCCCAGGAAGGTCCCGAACTTCTGGACCTAACTTACTTGCAAACGCTGGTGGCAAATTTTCCCCCGGAAGTTTGGTTTTTCCCCCATTAGAAAATGCATATTCAACAATGTCAGGAAGGCTTCTAAATTGTGCAGGATGGGCTGGTATGTTGTATGAAAATGACAGTTGCCTTTATCATTTTTCCTGAGGGTGTACAAGAGAAGCTTGGCCGGGCTGGCAGCCAAAGGCAGCATCTTTCACTGCCTCAGCAGACACAGTTAGAAAGCCTGGACACCTTCAGAAGCTTACAAGGCTTTTCTCAAAAACCTCTGTACAAAATTCAAAGCCATCACTGCTTAGTAGGGGTATGAGGTCGGCAGTAAGGTATCTGTAGGAACTGTAAAGATATCCTGACTTTTCCTTCTAAGAAAATAGGAGGGTGTTGCTGTGTGCGGAGAAATGGAACTTCTGATTGTTGGCATCGCTGGTATAGAGCATGTGAAAATCACGGTGATTACGGGAGCAGGAATTGGAGAGGAATTCTGACAGCCAGGCTGTCAGACCGGTCCCATTCCAGGTGAGAAGTGCACGACACGTTTGGGGCAGGGAGATGGACTAGATGTGCTGTCGAGCTGGCTGCCAGTCCTGCGTAATAGAAAGCTGTTTGCATGGCTGGGATATCATTTGGACAGTTTTACTACCCTAATTTTGGCCAGTCTTATAATCTGTCTTGATTTAGACTCGTGCTCGGATTTCTGCCTTCATTTATAACTGCTGCTGAGACACCCTTGTTCTTGGCGGTGTTTTTGGCTCTGAGAGCTCGTGTTGTGCTCGGCTGGGTGACACAGGCACATCCACATTGCCTGTTGCCATTTCAGGCCGTGTCTCTCCATGCTCTGCATTATTTCACATCAGTGAAAAGCTCACTCGAGAGGCAACACACGTTGCCCTTCTTATTTGTGCTGCTGCAGAAGACGAAGAAATCTTCTGGCACCTCATGACCCCTCGCGGTAGCTGTTTCTCCTGCATGATGCTGTAAGGGCCTCTACACTTTGTAAGCATCGCCCAGGAGAAATCAAAGTGTCAGATTAGGAAAGAACTCACAGCAATGCAATGGCAAAATGGTTCTTGCTGGGAAACATAATGTGAGTTTCTTATGGAAGCTGGTCATTCATGGAAGTCCAGTTCCTTACCGATTTATCCCTATATCCCCTGTCCCTCATTGCAGCAATAGCCTTGCTCCTCTCCCCCATCCTTCATTACCCTGCAATATCTCCTGATCAGGGGAACCTGATGCCTTAGGAAACCAGATTAAAAAAAAAAAAAGCAATGTGGATCCAGCCACGTTCTATCTCACCCACAACAAGGGGACACATGAAGCTTTGTACGAGCCCCTGTCATTTAGATTGATAGGGGAAATAACGGGGGCTCCAGAGTCTCTCTAAATTTGCTTAAATGTCTTTTGTTACTCTTTTGCCATGATCTTCAGGCAACACTTATTATGTTGGGTCACATCTCCGGCAGTTAGTAGCCATGAAAGTGCATTGAGTTAAATCATGAGGCTGATGCTGAAAAGTGCAGAGCACCTGTGAGATACACGTGTGCTTCATACACAAGGAACTGAGGCACAGAGACACCAAGGTATGCCAGTCTAACTCCTGTTAATCACAGAATCTCAGAGTTAGACCCTTCCATCAGAGTTAAACCCTTCCATCAGAGTTAAAACCTTCCATCAGAGTTAAAACCTTCCATCAGAGTTAGACCCTTCCATCAGAGTTAGACCCTTCCATCAGAGTTAGACCCTTCCATCTTTCAGAGGACCCAGACCAAAGCAGCTTGTGCAGGGTCACTTGCTCCAAAATCTAAGACAGAAATTATAACAAAGGCTAGAATTTGTGAAACCGCGTTGCTCAAGCACCCCCACCCTCCCCGTCCCCTGGGGATGTGACAACTGGCCACCAGCGTGGCCCAAAGCCAGGTGGGATGAAGCCAGTAAGCTGCCACCAGCCCCTTGGGTGTGCTCACTGGTAGGCAGGACACATCAGAGGTGTGTTCTAAAGGGTGCTGCTTCTCTCCTGCAGCTTCAGGGGAAAAGCAAAAGAAATGGAAATGGGCTTTGCCACAGCCCAGCAAGACGTGTTAGAAGCTGCTAGTGTGGGTGAGTCTTGCAGGTGTTTCTCCCTGGGGCTGGAAGCCGTGTTTGAGCCCCTGGCTCGTGACAGGCAGTGCCAACTGATGCTGCTGGATGTTGCCTGGGCCATTCAGCGAGCTGCGATGGGAAGCGTCTTGAATTTTGTCAGAGTAACTTATTAGAGAGCGTTAATAAAACTTGTTACCCTAATTGAAACAAATACTTAAATAAAAATCAAGGCTTCAGACATTAATGGATGTGGGAGTGGGAGAGGAAGCCACACATGAGTAACTAGGCTTCCTGTCCTTTTAGGATTGGTTAGCAATAACCTTACAATGATGACAGCTAAATTAGAGAAGATGGCTTTCCATAATTTCTCCAAACAATCACTTAATGGGAGCAGTATAATTCCACGAAATAGGTGAATGGAGTACTGATCCATTTTATGGAACCATCAATAAACTAAACCTTGCCTGCTTTTAAGATTAAACTGGAAAAAAAAAGAAAAGAAAAAAAAAAGCAAAAAAAAGCCTACAGTCAGGGAAGGGAGAAAGAAAGAGTATTTATCTTTACACATAAAATTTGTGTGCTAGTAAAGTGCAGGCAGTGACAGGAATTTCAATTATTTAATCAAAAAGAAAATGAAAGTGGCTTTAAGTGTTGTGATTTGAGCCAGTGAAATCTAATGTGGGCTCACATTGAATATGAGGAAAATGGGAAGAAAATTAAAGCTGCTCCTACTTAAATCATGTGGTTACAAATGGTAAATTAGTTTCTCGATGTTTTCATTTAAGTGTTTAAGTGGAAGGTTTTATTCTTAATGTAGTGTTGTGACACAGAATAAAAACCTTATCTGGCTCTATAGCTTTTTTTCTTCCCCTCTCCGTGCTGCTGCCTTAGAAGGCAAAAGGGGAAAAAGCTGCAGCAATATTAGACTGCTTTTGTTAAAACTGGGAGGCAATATGCTTTCACCACAAGCTCATTAAGGTAATAGATGAATAATGTCTATTAAAAATGCACTAGGCTAAATGAATTTAATGTGTGTTGGGAGGGAAATTGCATTTGCCAGAGGATACGAACTGGAAAATTCTCCTTTTTGTACTTATTTTGAGACTCAAGTACTGATCTCAGTCGGACAGAAATGCACAGACAAGCAGCCACACAAGCGTGCACACACACGTCTCGTATCGGGGACACTGTTAGAAAGATGCACAAGCTTAGAATATGCTAAAATACCCCCTTAGCTTTGAGGGTGCTTTCTATAATATGTTGTTTCCCATAATTGTGATGCTGTTCTCCTCCGTTCAAGCTTATGGCTCTTGACCTGTTGGACTTCTAGGTTTAATTTTCCCCGCAAAATAACAAATGGCAAACTAATTTGCACAGACAGCTGTAGGCTGTTGAATGCCAAGTCTTGATCCCCCCCCCAAAGTCAAAAGAAGACATAAGGAGATTTTGGCAAGAACAAATACTTCCTTTGCATTGGTTAACCTGGAGCTTATGTTGCTCTGACCGTTTCTAATGTTAGCGTTGAAGAGCAGATAACGTCTTTATGAACTAGGAAACCCCATCAAGCATTATTAACAATACTAGCTGAGTGGAAGCTAAATCAAGACCAAAAAAAGGAAATCAAAGCTGTGCGTCCGTAAGTAAGAAATTACAGCATGTTTCCAAGTTTTCCGTCATGATTGTCTTGCTCTAAAAAAGAAAAGCCAAACTCTCTACGTAATGATTTTCCTTCAAATTGGGGAAGTCTTCAAAAACTTGTGACATGTGAGTCTTTTTGTTATTTGGCACGTGCTGAGCCTGTATACAACATTCTTTAGCAGGCAGTCAAGAGGCAAAACTGACCCTGTAGTACAGTTACAGGTGTCAGAAGGTTACCTTCCCCCCCTAGAATCATTACGGTTGGAAAGGACCACCAGGATCATCAAGTCCAACCTTCATCCCAACATCTCTCTAACCACTAGACCACAGCCTCAAGTGCCACATCTACTAATTTTTTGAACACCTCCAGGGATGGTGACTCCACCACCTCCCTGGGCAGCCTGTTCCGGTGCCCGACCACTCAGTAAAGAATTTCTTCCTATGGACTTTAGTGGATAATAAAAGACGATCCTATAGCGCTGTCCTATTGGCTGACTAGGCCCTAGCCATACATCCTATAGATTTCAACAAATAATAAAAGATAATCCTATAGCACTGTCCTATTGCCTGCTGCTGGGGCTGTGACAATCCCCACAGCATCCTCCCGCGAGCTAACGTCTGGGCACTTGCTTTTGCTACAGCCAAAAGAGGCAGTTGGGTTTTGGGGGAGCGAGGGGTCGGGGACCGAGAGCCTGTGTGGTTCCTCCAGCCTCACAGGTCAGCCCCACCCTGCAATAATGAAGGTAATGCCTTCTACTCCACCACTTATTTATGTCATATCTGGGGGGAGTGTGTTTGAGACTGCTAATTGTCCCACTAATCGGACTGAAATTGGCTGCTCTGTTCAAACCTTACTCGGGTAAGGGAAAGAGGAGAGCTAAAGAGGGATGTACAAGCCTCATACTAAAATAAAATACCAGAAAGACTGAAGAATAGCTGGACTCAATCAAACATTGTGGAACTAAATAAATGGAATTTATTTTTTGAAGTGTGGAAAGATCATGAAAATGTTACCTTACTAATTTACCGTGAGGCATCTGCCTGCATCATTATTTAGTTTAGGTGACCTGGAGCATTTTAATATTTCCGTTTCAAAGTAATAGTGACAAATGTGAGAAAGTGTTTTTAACACTAGACAATACTATATTACATCACGTTGCCATTTGAATGCCTCATCTTTAGAAACGTACAAAATACCATTTCAAAATGTAATTTCCAGTTTTAAAGCATTATTTGAGGAAGCATTTGCGAGATGCTGACTAGATTCTATCTTTTTCCCCTGGACCTGTCATCCACTTCTGAAGTGCTTAAAATAAAGTGCACGGATACAGAGTAAGCTGAAACAGTCAAAAAGCAATATAATACAAAAATGTTTTGAGTAACGTGTGTTGCTCAGATCTTTCTAAAGTACATTTCTCCCTTTATTCTGAAGGCCGCAGCACAGACAACTCTGACTAATGCAAGTAATGGAACCAATCTCTTCCTTTGATCATCAAAAAGGTTGTAAACTAGGTCCAACTAGTTTTGCAATCTGTTTGGTGCAAACATGAAAGAAAAAGGTTTAATTATCTCCCAAGACAGACCGATTCCTTTTCTTTCAGCAAAATGATCGGCTAAGACAGTATCAGTTTGTGACCGTTGCTGTGCATGTAGCACATGGTGTGAGAGATGTGTGTAAGAAGTGACATTTGTGTAAGTCTGTCTCAACGTGAGGTGATACAACAACACGTGTGTTTAAACTAGGAGGAAAGACTAAGCCAGCACGTTGAGGCTTGTCCTGAGTGATTGGTAAAACTACTCCCTAGTAGAGACTGACCTTTTAACTGAAGGCTGAATCATATTTACAAAGGCTTAGTGTAGAGTTTGTAAATAATCACAGATTTTCAATGGAGCTAGTAAAAAATATAAATACGGAAGAATGGAGAGGCTTGCTAGGGATCTGGAGATACGAGAAAGCTGCTCATTCACCCTTGTTGTAAACATGTATTTCCTATGTATACATGGTGATGCATCAAGCAATTTAAAGAGTTAGAAAACTGCTATTCTTATTCCACAGCCTACCTTGGTTGGATGTCTTTCCGCGTTTGATACAGGAGTTCCTGGATGAAACTCTGGCTCTTGTGATTCAGAAGGTCAGACTGGGCGACCATAATAGCTTCCTCTGACCTTCAAGTGCATCATTTGTGTGCTTTTTATTTTTAAGGCTTCCAAACGAAACACTCTAAAGTTGGAAAGTAAAGAGTGGAATTGAAAAGAATCGAAGTAGTTGCGTCATTTAGATTTATAGGCTCCATTGGTTTTTATAGAAGTTACTGCTGGTTTATTCCAGCCTGAGATCAGAGTCGGGGGTTATATATTCAAAGTATTCCTCTAAGTAGAAAAGGCAGATGAGGTTTTCATGAGGAACCTGGAACGACAGAAAGAGTATGGCAGATAGTCAGAGGGAAAACACAAAGAACAGTAGGAAAACAATGGGAGTAAAATAAAGGTTGAATGGATAAGAAAGGGAAAAGGAGGATTATCCTGCCCCGAAGGTTAAAAACAAGGACATACAACGTTCATACATCACGAAATTAGGGAAACAAGGGAGGTTCTGAGTCATTAGTGCGAAGAAGTGAATCAAAACGTTGAGTTGCGCAGATGATTGTTACACAGCTGGAATGAAAGAAAACAAATAAGCATTAGCGTCCTAAAGGCAACAGCAAAGCAGCGACTACGGCAGCAAGAATGGATTTTTTGAGAGCAAAGGATTATCCGAGATCCCAAAGTACAGATGGTCCTGGGTGAAATAATCACCTTCGCCTCAAGGGAGTAAGCAATGCCCATGGGTTGGTCACACGATGAGGAGGAATTGATACGTAACCAAATGAAGACTTAAGACTTAATTGAAAGCAGGTCCCAGGGAAACTTCTAAGCCTCACTCCCAATTTCTGACTCATTAAAAAAAAAAAAGAAGAAGGAAAGAAAGAAGGAATAATCTTGCTGTGTTTTGGAACAGTACAGATAACCCTGCTGAAGCTGAATACAAATATTAGATAATTAAAAAGATCCTAGGTCTTAGTTAATAAGAGTCACTATTTTAGGGGAAGAGTTTAGACCAAACCTGTCAATGTGAGTAATTTCATTTTCTTCATGTAAGTACCCTGCCTTCAGAAAATGTTCAGGATTACCAGATGACGAGGGGAATTTTCAGCACAGAGACAAAATTCTGGACTTGGGAATGAAACCCCTGAGCCTACGCATAGATAGCTGGGTTTGGGAGCTGTGTAAGGTAGCTATAGTCTAAACTTTTACTCTCTGGAACAGTATTTGCCTGTCATTGATGCTGTATCCCTTCTTCCCAAGGAAATCCTTGCAGTTATTGGTAGTGATACAAGCCTCAAAAGTACCTTCTTGTCTCAATCACCTCTTAATGTGCTCCTCTTGCATCAGCAACGCCTCCATCCTCCCCTGGGCTTTTTACCTAGAACTGTAACCCTGAAATTGTGGGATGTTTGTGGGTAAATCCACTGATGCTGTCAGAATACTACAGACCCAGTGCTTAACCTGAATGTTTAGTGTCTAGGAGTAAAATTGACAGGCCGATTATTTCTTTATTTCTCATTCTGTCTTCTCCCCAGCTCAGGTACGAATGAAGAGGAGTGATAGCCCATGAGTCGGCAAAAGCCAAGGGGTGGCAGAGTTATGAGCCTTGGAAGACCTGGCTGGATATTCTCCTGGTGCTGCTGCCAACCTGGTGAGGATGTAAACCCCTCTTGGACACTTTTTTTCCCCTCTCACCCTCTCTCAGCTCTGTCATTTGCAATGTCCCTACCGAGACAACCTTGTTGTTTTAGGCAGCACTTGACCTCACAGCCCATCCACCAAGCCCTCCTTGAACTTGAGCTGGTGTCAAGGCATACTAGAGGGCTGCCGAGATGAAGATACTATCTGTGGCAACACTGAAATGCCAGTAAAAGCTTCTAGTGCAGACCTGACTTGGTACTGAAGGGGCTTCCCAGCACCGCTTTTATGTCATGTCAGTTAGGCTGAATTTATAAAACCTCCCATCATGAGCACCACATCCCCGCTCCCGGGAGCCACAACTTTCCACGGTGAGTTTGCAGGGTGGTAGGAGGCAGGGCTGGGCACCAGGTGAGACAGGTCTTGGAGACCTGCAGAGAAATGGTAGATGTGGGCAAAGGCAGACGAGATGCAGATGGGGAAAGTGGCTGCAGAGAAAGACAGGAGTGTTTTTTCCTCGCGCCGGCAGCACCCAGTGAGCCTCCGGGCTGAGGCATCCTGCTCCTTCAGGGTGGGGAGAGGTTATGCCGGAAGAATCCTGCATGGAACATTCTCCATTAAGCCATGCTTTATGTTCAAAAGACCTCTCCATATGTCACGTATGTGGCTACTCAAACCGAGCTCTTCAGACCTCTTTCCGGCAGCCAGGCTCCCATTTTGATCATATCAAGGCTGTCTGTTTTTAATTTAACCCTTCCTTTTTGAGTGGATTTGTCTTGAAAGGCATGAAAAAGCTGGCCTCCCAAGCTACCTTACCTCTTCAAGATCTATGGGAAGGTAAGTGCATGTATTTTTAAACCGCACCAAATCTATCCCTAATGCAATACACTGAAATAAAGCTACTAACATCAATATCGCGGCACCAACCTTTTAAATGACCCCCTAGGTTTTAAGTCAAATAGATTTCTATTTTTCTGGGCAAAATTTCCCCATAATTCCTTCAAATGATCTTAAGTGTGCAAGTAATGACAACTAGTGTTTAGGTGAGCAAAGCACACGTGTATTATGTGCATTATTAAATCATGAAAGGAGTGTGTGTCCGTAGGTATATGGGGGGGATATGTGTGCATCGCTGCCAGCAGTTTATAAAGCTCTTTGAGCCTGTAGAAATTATTGTATTGTATCATATCATATCCTATCGTATCGAAGATTTTATTCTATTTCATTTTATTGAAGAAACCACAAACTAACTCCACGTTAGTGTGGCTGCCTGGGTTCACAGACGCATGGTCTGAATGGTTTTGGGGTCCCAGGCTGAGATATTGCACAGTCCCACAAGGTGTCTGGGGGAGGATGCAAGAGCGCAGGGTCGAGGGCCAATTTTGACACCCCCCCCCGCCATGGCAAGGGAAAAACACAATGAATAAAACAGCCAAACCTGCTGCTTCTCCCCACCTTGCACTGACCCCAGAACCTCTCCTTTTCTCTCCTAGATGGATGTGCCCCTCAGCCCAACGAGACATCACCTTCCGCCCGGTTTTGGGGCAGTTTCTGCCACATCTGGGGAAAAGCTGTGGGACCACCTTGATGGGGGACCCCACTCCACTGAGAGGAGGCCACAGAGGGTCTCTTTTGAGACCTGACTCACCCATGAATTTGGCAGCAAAGGGAACTGTGCGTATTCAAAAATACGTAGGAATATCTGCTTGTGAGCACACGTCTGGCCAGCCAGAAAAAAGAGCTCATCTGGGATGCAGGGGCTGGTCCTTGGGGAGGGCTGAGGGTGCAGCCAGGGCTGGGAGTGCTTGGGGGTCCTGGGGTGAGATCCATACCATTGGGTCCTCATCACCGTGGGGACCTGCGGAAGAGGGCAAAAAGGTGAAAGATAAGTGAGAAGCTTGTAGGGCAAAAGGGTCACCCTGCCAGCAATGCCTGCCAATGGTAGGAAGCACCCGGCACCCCCTTCCTATCACACAAAGCCACGAAATGTTAGATTTTACAAATCCCTGGGTGTGAGGACCGCAGTGCGGAGGTTGCCCCTTCCTGGGGGTTACCTTCCTTTCAGGGAATTTCTCCGCAGATGGGGGTTTATCACCTCTGCTTCTTGCCCCTGAATTAGCCCCAGGGAGGGGCTGTGGTGCCAGCGCCTGCTCTGTGGCTCAGTTCTGCTGCCCTTGCTGCAAGGTGACACCAAGGCCCCATTCCCCCCTTCCCAGCGGCATCCTAAATAAAGAGGGACTCTGAAAAGCAGTTTCTCTCGACGTGGCTGTCAGGCAAACAAGCTCTTGCCCGAGTCCTAAAGCTGTGACCCATTCTGGCTGAAGTAACACATCTTTAACCTTTCAGATCTTTAAAAATCTTTTCAGATCTTTCAGATCTGCTTAAAAAAAAAAAAATATATATATAGTTGAATTTATATATATTTTTATATATATTGTATGATATATATATAATATATAATATGATATCTATATTTATATAAATTTTTATATATATATATATATA
>VZZY01017977.1:32353-147203 GCA_013400335.1 Eurystomus gularis
CCGGGAGCAGAGCTCCCCCGAGCCCGAGCTGCCCGAGGCGGCCGGCGCCGAGCCCCGCAAGGCTCCCCCCGGCCCCTTCCTGCTCCAGGACGCCGAGGACGAGGTGGACATCCTGGAGGAGGGGGATCTCTGCGCCGGCCCCCACCGCCTCTAGGAGCGCCGGGGCCCGGCCCGGCCCCACCTGCCTCTGCGCGGCGGCTTCGCCCCAGCCCCGGCCCCGCAAGTCGCCCCCACCTCGGCAGCCCTTGGGTCGAGCCGGAACCCGGAGGGAAGCGGGTCACGGCTTCGGAAGGAGGTGAGGATGATCACCCCCGGGGCGAAGGAGGTGATGCCCCGGAGGGGAGCGGGGGCCGCGGGTACCACCGGCTTCCCCCCCAGCATCACCCCGCGCATCAGCTTTGCCTGGTGGGGAGCGCAGGACCAGGCGAGTTCCCGTTCCGTTTCCCCTTCCCTTCGAAAGACCGGACTTTTCTCCGTTCCCCGAACACTCCTTGGTTTTAAAATAAACGTGTACCCGGTGCCGGCTCGTTGTGGTCACTGTCACCCCCGCCCCGCACCGCGCTGGGCTGGGGAGAGCCGGCTCCCGCTGTAGTGCCGTAGGTCGGGTTTGATCCCGGGCAGAGTTTCCAGGACATCCATGTATTTTAAAAAAAAAAAAAAAATAGAATCCCCGTCCAAACAAACAGGTAAGACCAAAATTGCCGTTTGTTTATTTGTGAGGCGGGGAAGGGAAGCGGGGAGCATCACCAACCACTCGGTCCCGCCGGGCTCGCTTGGACAGCGAGCGAGAGAGATTTCTCTGCAGCTTGGAGAAGCACCTGACAGGCAGCCTGATTCCTTCACGGCTTCCAGGTGTGAAAATCACCTTCCGGATACTTTCCGTTTCCTCTCAAAAAGCCCCGGAGCCGCTCCCAGGGTTTGCTCCCGTTTCCCCCTCGCCTGCATCCTCCCGACCTCCCTGCGCTCCGTGTTGCGGTCAGACAGAGCAGTTCCCCCCCCGTGCCCGCTTTACCTCTATCTTCCTGCCAGAGAAACCGGTTTAATTTCCAGGTAAATGAAGATTTTAAATTCTAATGTTGTTCTCAGCGTGGGCTGCTGGTAGAGGCGCTGGGAGAGCGGCAGAGGCTCCGCATCTCCGGGGAAAGGCTCGGGCTTTCCTCGGTAGAAACCCGGAGGAGAGGCTGTGCTTGCTCGTGTGTTGCTGTGCAGACCAGTGGCATGTCGGGGTGTTGTTAGGTTGTGGAATTTTTTGGTCTTTTTTGGTCTTTTTTTTTTTTTTTTCTTTTTAGAGGGAAGTGAATCTGGTGCTTTGGTGTCTTTAGCACTTTCAGGGCATTTCGGATGATGGGACATGTGGTTTTGCGAGGGAAAATGTGTCCCTGTTTAATATATAAAATATAGATGATTGAGATGTGTGCGTTTGCTTCCTTCTTGTGGGTTTTTCTTTACTTTTTTTGGTTTTTTTTTCCGTGTAAAATAATAAAGATCACATGCCACGGGTGGAGGGAATACCCAAAATCCGCCCAAGAAATGGCCACTTGTCTTTTACCTGGTGTTCATAAACACTTCCCGGACAATCATCCTCACCAACAGACTTTGCTCAAATGCCGCCCGCCTCCTTGAACACTCGAATTCGGAAGGAAAACCCAACCGATTTCCTCCTCACAGCTGTGATGTGAAGCCCCGTGGAGAGCCAAACTCAGGGCGCAGCGGGTCATTCCACGTCGCTGGCTGGAAACGCTTCTCCCAGCTCCGTGGCTCTCCCCTTCTCTCAACGCCCACCCAGCCGTGGGCAGGGAGGTGACGGAAACAGTCTCAAAAACCTTTCCATTCGATGCCCTCCTGTGTCCGTGTTCGGTCGCCCACCAAGTATTTCGTTCATTTTGCTCTGTGATGATGGTTAGCTTCCCCCTGAGCACGTTGTTTTATTAGGAACTATTAAAAGTGATATAAAAGAGAAGCTCTACAATGGTATTTACAGGATATATATATTTTTTTTCCTGACCTTGTCTACTGCTGCCGTTCCCAGGGCTGGCTGGTGCAGTTTGGACGCCCATCTCAGAGCTGGCCTGGCCAGCGGCACTCTGCTGTGAGGGTCGGTGTCTTCACACCAGCCACTTGCCTTCGGTAATAGGATTGGGCAGCAAACACAAGAGAAATCCTTCTAGTTTAGTGAGAGAGAATATTAGGAGCAAGTATAAAGGTGTAGTAATTAAAAAAAAAAAGTAGCGGAATGAAAAGGGATGTTAAACATCCTGTTTCCTTATATTTGTGCGTGATTCCTTCTACTTGTGCAAAGAATTGTTAGTTCTCTTTTATTACTAAAGCAAAGGAATGTAAAAATACTCAGAGCTGGGAGGAATGCTAAGAATAAAGGCAGGAGAATGTAAAAGTAGACGAAGACGCGCGAGTGACTGAAGGTTTTTTGGCATAGAAATGCAAAAGTAACTTTTTCCTGGGCTGTGCCTTTACGCTGCTCTTTTGCAAGGCGTCCAGCGGATGCCAAGAAAATGGTGTTGGCCACTGGGCACTGCCAGGCTCAGCACAGGTCGAGGAGCCTGATCAGATGCTGTGTCACCAAGTCCGTTCCCCTTGCCTCAGACGTTAGTGTTCGTCTCCGTTGCAGCAGCAGGACCTGGGGCACTTGCACGCCCGTGGGCTGGCAATATTTATAGAATAGGTGGTTCTTGAGGGAGGGGAGCATCCTGGGATTCAGGTGCAGGTAGTGTGAGCGTGTCCAGGAACAGGCTCTGCAGCACAGGACCTTCACTGTGCTGCAACCCAGACAGTGCTGTACCTGACAGCAAGTGAGGCTGGGGCGGTTAAAGCCCACGTGAACCCTCACCTCTGGGCAGGGTTGTGTCTGTAGGGCCCCTTCAGCAGCACGGTGCCGTGGTTTCTGTGGGGCACAGAGGTGTGACAGAGCCTGTTCCCCTTTCCGCCACCAGCATGAGCACACTTAGGACATGCCGGGTCTATGAGGAAGGGTCAGACTATGAATCAAGTAACACTCAAGTCTCTTCCGCCTCTCCCTTGCCCCAACAGGAACTTTCTATAAAATAAAACTCTCAAACACTCACCTGTCTTCACCTCTCTGTGGTTCTGGGCACCTTGGCTAACATGTAAAATTACAACCGTGTTTCGAACCGAAGCCACTGATCGCTAGGAACCTCAGTGACAAATACACGCAGCATGTGAACCACCCAACCCCAGGGCAGTCCCCGTCCCAGCCCGGATGCAGCGTGTGCACTGAGCCTTCTAGAAGGCTTTGGGAAGAGGCTGCTTATGCCAGAAAGTTTGGTGCAAACTTAGACAAAACCCCCCAAGATTGAAATGGAGGAAGGAAATAGTCGCTACCTGAGACATCCCTTCTCTGACCAGGCTGGGAAGCGATGCCTGCCGGGCTGCTGACTGGGGGCTGTGGCTTCTAGAGTGTCTGGGCAAGCTTTTGGGAAGGGGTTATTGCGTGTTTGGACAGTGGAGAGGGTCCTGGGAAGAAGGAAAGGCTGGAGAGGCATTTCAGGTGTGTATTTCAGAGATTTTTCTCTTAGAATAAGTGACATGAGTTTTTATTCCCGGGTCCTGATTTACTCAGTGACAACTTCAGCCTTTTTCCTGCTCTCTCTTCTGCTGCTCTCCCCAGGAAGCCTGAGGAGCAGGGGAGGGATTGCTTACAGCTGGCTCTCTTATTTTTAATTTTTTTTTTTTTCTTTAATACTTACATGTTTGGGAAATGCTGGGGTGGAAACGGCTTGCAGGAAATAATTGCTGGAAAAAGGAAATCTTGGTGGATTTCCTATTTTTCAAGAAACCCACCAAGTATTGATTTTCATTAAAATTCTTCTCTGAGTGTTTTTTTTTTTAAAGTGAAATTGTTTCCCATTTATTTGTTTTAACACTGAAGTGGTTAATGTTTATTGTTGTTTTCATGAGATAAAATTTTAAAATGGTCTATTAAATCCTTCCATGAACATTTGCTTTCTGCTTTGAGTTCGAGCATTTTCCTGTCTGCCACCCTTAACACGTTTAACTTTTTGGGGGCTGGAAAACAATTGCAACCCAAGTTTTTCTCTTCTCGGGCCAGAGCAGACATGGGGGCCGCATGAGCAGTTACAGAGTGAATAATTAGCAAAGTCTTGCTACTAAACACGTGTAGTGTCAGCCCTGTAAGTACCATGGGCTTGGTGAAGGTGTAAATAACCTACGGCCAGGCCCAGCAAGTGACCCAGGCACTGCATGTGCTGTGTAAAATTCTTTCTACAACTTCCTCTTGTTTCTCTCTGCTGCCTGATGGACAATTTTTTTCCACTGGATTTCTGAAGCGAGGTTTCGTCAGGCGTGGGCCACGCCGAGGAGCAGAGGAGAGGCGGGCGAACTGCGAACTCCTGAACTGGTGACTTTGTTCTTCCTCTCTTCTAGTCGTCATAACAGCATCACCTTAATTAACTGCAAACTCCTGCTTCGATGGTCTCACTCGGCTTAAAAAGTGGGTTATTTCTGTCTTGGATTTCTCTTGTTTCTGCAGCATAATAAGCTTTGCTGAAACACTTCTCGCTCCGCTGCTGGAAGTGCCCTGGGGTGGCTGCAGCTACTGACACAGACAGGATTCAGGCAGCAGCAGCAGCAATACTTGGTGAAAAAGGCAGGTGGATGTAAAGCATGCACTTCAGAGGAGATGATCCCTTTCCTACCTGTTAGGGTACCGACAGTCTTTCAAGGAACAAGTCGGTTTTAATTCATGATAATGAGGTAACTCTAGCACACAGGTTTCTGAAATGCCAGGAGCTAAGGCAAGCTGACCAAATTTTGTGACTCGCTCAGCTCGGTTCTTGCTGAGGCCACTGAACTTGCTTTCCTAACGTAAAAACCCAATATTGTCCGGTGTTGCGTAAGATCCAGGCTTTGCTGCAACTACAGGAACAAACCCTTAAGTGCTCCCACGACACACGGACAACTACCCTGTGGTATTACCTGCAGCTGCCTGCTCTGCACTCACGATTATGCAAAGCTTTTGCTGAGCTGCTGGTTGCTTCTTTAGCATCTGCTCTATCCGGGTTTTTGGCTCAGTATCCCTTCTGTTCAAAGCAGGCTCTTCTGTGAGGCAGGCTGCTTTAACTCGCCCTGGCCAGCTGTCACCAGTGGAGATTCACCACCCTTACCTGTCGCTGTTATTTGGTGGATCTAGAGCTCTTTCTTGTCGTCACCAGAGTTGGTCCTTTCTTCAGGTGCCTGCTTATTCTCACGCAGAGAGCGCTTTGGTTCGGGCAACATGCAAAATTTAAAAAAAAAAAAAAAACCCACAAGGGGCAAATTCTTTGTGCTATTATAATTTACTGTAGAATTGATCCCTAACAGGGTTGCTAATGATGAAGTGCTTGGCTTGTGGGCTGTCTGCACATTCCAGCTTGTCCATGCCTATCTGAAGTACTCAATGACTGCAGGAGTTAGACATAATCCTGTCTGGCTTCCAATCCTCCTCTTTGACAGCTCGTCTTTAGAGATGTAATGATGGAACATGGCTTTTAGGCTCTGCCTTATTTAATGTTTTTAATTGATAAGCTAGTACAATTTGGTCAGTCGGCAGCCGGTGAGCCAGGCACTCAGACCTTTCGTGAGGCGGTGGTGGGAAGCCAACTTCAGTTATCTTTGAAACAAATGTGATGTGACGCCATCGCTGCAGCATCACTCCCAAGCAGAACTGACCCCAAGTCTTTGACCGCTGAAGGTGGCCTCAGCTTCTACACTTCCTGAATCTCAAATATTAAGAAATAGGAGAAAGGCCCCACCAGGTGAGCATTGGGAAGTTCTGTTGGGTGCTATCCACAAACTCCTTTCTGCCCCTGGGAAGGCAGCCTGTGCTCAGGGTGAGTAACACTGCTCTGTGGTAGCTCTGCTGGAGCCCCACGGCGATGGCAGGCAGGTTCTACTCCAGCTCAATCTCTCCCTGAATACTTAATGCAAAATTCAAGGCCTATTTCATATTTAAATTCCTTGCCTTCCTAATTCGAGACACATTAAGTTTTGGCCTTTGCTTTTAAGCAGATGGATGCTCATCATTTACTTGTATGGGCCCTTTTTGTGCCACTATATCTGTTAGGTGCAGGAAAAATTTGCATTAGTATTGAGGTAGATCAAAAGATTTTCTTTCCACATATGCTGCAAATAATGTCTTTTTCTAGGAGAAAAAAAACCCCAACCATCCTGTCCTTTCCAAATGGTTTGTGAGATGATCATGATCAGCCTTTTTTAAAAAAAATCTATCCCCTCCTGCTGTTGCAGCATCATATGGCTTCTAGTTTAGCATGGGCTACTTAAATGTTTCCTAAAAGTCCATTGTTTTATATTTAAAAAAAAAAACACCAAAATGAAACACACTACCCACCCAGAAAGATCACCCTAATTTATGGGAGCTCTAAAAGGTAGTAGGGTGACAGATAGGGAGGAAGGTGATCAATTAAGACATTAAGCATTTTGCACCACATGGACGCATCTGCATGTCAGCCAAATAATAAGGCCATCAGCTCATTTTCAGGGGGCTGTTGCCTACTTCAACTCAATCCTCAGATCAAAGAGAAAATGTCTGCTTGCATTTTCTAATCAGAAAAGGGATGCTAATTTAGGTTCCTTAATGTGTGGTGGTAAGAGACTTCTTCAATTAACTGAATTCTATAGCTCAGAAAATAAAAAAGGGGGATACAAAGGGAGTCAGGCTGGAAAGGCAGAAGTTCTCATTAAATCAAAGGTCCAATATTCATTACCTCCAGCATCTGGGGCTAAACACTAAACATGGAGATCATCAAAGGGGGTTTAATGGGTTAAATTGAGAATATAATCTAATTAAAATATTAGATACGAGTAAATAGCTCTTTGATATTCATCTGAAGGTTTCATTAAAATAGGTACTTGAGGTTTGTATTAAGGGAGGATTATCACTTTTAAGCAGAAACAACAAGTTGAGGTTCCCTAATCAGAAATGCTTCAAAGTGTTACCATTCGGCTTAAAAATAAAAGTAGAAAAGCAGCAACTGGCAGAGCATGGAGACATTTACCCAGCTGAGCTTGATGGACCATCCCACAGGTACGCACGCTGCAGAAAGAGGGGGACAACCGCAGTTCCCAAAGGTGAGGAGAAAGGAGGCTGAGGCAGAGGATGCTCCTGTTCCAGAAGTTGCCTTCTGCACTTTGGTAGGCAAAACATTTCCCCTGCAACCTGACCCACATTGCCCACACTGGAAGACGCTTCCACCAAGTTTCCCCCAAAGATGATGTACGTCACGAACTTCTGCCTGTGAAGGCTAACCATCTGACTCGGCATGTGTGCTGGGAAGCAACCAACAGGGTGGAGAGCTTCCTATCACTCAGGTGGGTCAGGAGGGCTTGAAAGAAAGGAACATGCCCTTTTTCTGTGATGGAGAGGTGCAGCAGGGTGACTGATGTTTCCCACATCATGTTGGGAACATGACTGGAGATCCTGCAGGGTGTATTTCAGCAAGTAACCCGCTTTCAGGAGGACTGAGGCATCTGAGGACTGTAGGATCTAGGTCAAACTCACCCAGGACCCTCTAAAATGAAAGGTATAGGACTTTTCCAGCAAAGGACTTTTCCACCTCACCTTTCCACTGTTCAAGGAGACTCAACCCCTTTTTTTTCCCCAAAGACTAATTCTGTCTCCTCCCATACAAAGGAAGACCTAATTAATTGGATAAAGGAATTACACATCATCACAAGGTGGTTGTGGGTTTTTTTGTTTTGTTTTTTTCCTTTTAACAAGTCTGTTTCTTCAAAATTCCCTTGCTGTGTGTTCTAATCGTATTTCATATGTTGACTTAATTCATAATTTACTAAGCTAAAAAAAATGGAACCACCGTAACAAACCCATCTGTTTGTTCTTATTTTTATAGACTTAATCTGTTAAAAGCTGTTTCCTCTCAAACATGTAGCTCTCAATTATCCTTAGTTACTCAATATATTTTCCAACTGCTTCTGGCTAATAACAGATTGTCTGCATGATCTGCCAGTACTTGTTTTGAATTTTTTTGTCCCAGATGAAGCGTCAAAATGTTGGTTTTAATGTGACAACAATTCACTGGCAGATAACAGAGTAACATTTGAATAATGAGTATCGTTTCATTACCAACTGCTATGCCCAGTGCTCATTTTCGTTCTCTTTCTTAAGAGCAATGTATTAATTTTGGCTTTATTTCTGGACAGTCTGCCAAGGCTTCCTCCGCACTTCAAAAAGAAAAACATTGCTGGTATTAAGATCATCAAAGGAAGCTGATGTTTATTTTTCATGTTCTGTGGGTTGGACATGGCTAAAAATGATCCAGCTGTGACAAGCCAACAGCTGATGAGTCTGACAGACACAACTGCTAGGTCAGTTGATTTCAAAGAAAAACAACAACAGTGGTGATCATGTTTTAAATGCTACATATGCAGTTGCTTACACTTTAGAAAATTAGATATCGTAGAACTGAATCTATAATTTAACAATCATTAAACTTAAACCACTTCGTATTTAAATACACATGTGACAGTCATAGCTCATAATTAAACAGTTCAGACATTCTCACCTTGAAGATATCCCTAATAATTTCAAAATACTTAAAAGATATGAAGGCTTCTGAAAGCAGCTACAACTTGCTTCTCCTTCTCGTGTCTATGTTGCAAGGTTTCCAAGGATGCTATCTGAGGTACTCTGTCTTCATTTAACTTCTGTGGCAGAACTTTGTCCTCTTTCACCTCTCCATCCAATTGTCTTGCGGTGAAAGTCTTTGGTTTAGGAATCTTCTTAGCATATTCCAGTGCCTGAAACCATGAAAACTGGGCTGATTAAGAGAAAATCTGAGCAATATTTCCAGGAAAATGTAAGTGTTTCTATGCTGGGTCAAATTAATAGTTCTCCTAATTCCTGATGTTGTTTCTGACTGTATTCAATACTAGGTGCTTCAGTGGCAACTGCAGTGGGCAAAATAACCCACCTCAGGGAGATTTGATTTCTGACACCACTGGCGGCCAACTTAAATACTGGAGAAGTGTTTTTCCTTTAAAAAAGCAACACAAGTCTATTAAGTTTATAAATGTCTTTTTTTTTTTTTTCCTTCCCAGTCTCATTAAGCCCTTGTCCTCAGTCGTATCTTATACCAAGGAGTTCTGCAGGTTAATACAAGTGCAGAAGCAGTGCTGCTTTGACAAATTCTAAGGAACTGATGTATTGAAAGGCCGAAAATGTTAAAACAAGTTTCGAAATGAAATCTAGCTACTTGTTTTAAATTCTCTGGAACCTGACTTAATAGCACCCCTCGCCAAATTCCTTTTTGGTTAATTTGAAAGCTAACACAGTTCTGAACAAGAAAAGACTTCTGAAGAAGCGAGGATGGTATTAGACATGCCAACCCTCAACGGAAAATTGTTTCAGAGTACAAGAACTGCATCTCACAGAGTTCCCAGAGTTCTCTGATAACCATGCATATTCTATCGTGACTGGAGATTTCTTTACCAGTGACACCCAGTCTGCGCAGGACCCACACGTACTATGCTATGAGCAGCAGCACAAAATAAACCACCATTCCAATTCTGGAATTCCAATTCTGGAATGGCCGAGTGTTTCCTTTTATCACGCGTTTTTCCAAGGGTGTATGTCTGTAGCAGTACGTAGCTAAACGTGCACGTGGGAATGTGAGATGTAGGTAACAACTATATTGTCTGTAGAACTATGTAAGTTCTGTTTAACTGGGCGTAGGTTCTACTGTGTTATAGGCTCAACTATTGCAATTAGAAAGAAAACCGGGAGTGCTCAAGCTGTTGTTCTAGATCTGACACGTCTGTCTGAAGCTGAGCAGGGCCATGCTGAAAGAGAAATGCAAAGCAGAGATACCTGTAAGAGCGTCAAACAGTATGGGATGATTTATGGAACTGAACAGTATGGAGTGATTTATGGCTGCCCAGGGAGGTGGTTGAGTCTCCATCCCTGGAGGTGTTTAGGAGTTGTTTAGATGTGGCGTTGGGGGATACAGTTTAGGGGAGAACTTGTAGAGTAGGGTTGATGGCTGGACTCGATGATCCCGAGGGTCTTTTCCAACCTGAATGATTCTATTATTCTATAAACCTGGAAGGCTGTCTTGCAGAGGGAATGGGAGAAGTATTACAGAAATTCTGAAACTGAGAGAGTCCTGGTTTAACCTGGGACATTTTTTGGTGTCTGTGTTTCGGTCACATGTATTTGGAAGCTCCTGAAGCATGCCGGTCCCATTCGCCACCTTGGAGAAATACCTGTTAGTGTGTTTTCAGCACCAGACAGGTGAGGTCCTGCAGAACTGCTTGGATAAAATATATACTATTTCCAGAGATGTATTACTTCCTGCAATAGCAAAAAGGTGCTCCCTTTGTTTATCTATGCCACTGTTATGTAGTCAGTTGTTGCTCGTTTGGGTTATTCTGAAGGCCAGTGAAGGCTAAAGTGATGTTGTATGGGCTCGAAAAATAAGAGCAATTACTGTAGCTATGCAACTGAAGTGAAAAGAGTTTGCGAGTGAGTCTGACAGGCAGGTGGCTAATGGACTAACAAGAGAAAATCTGTGGTCCATTAGAAGAGTGCACTCTGCAGCAGTGTGGCCTCTACCGCTGATGTGAAGCAGAGCGTGTGCTGCACTGGGTAGTGTTCCTAGAGGGGTCCCACTCTCCTTTATTCCTGCCCTTCCTTCAGGAAAACATCCCTAGCTGTTGAAGCCGAGCTCTGGTAGCTTGGCTGGAGTACTGCTCCGTTTCCCCTTGGTATGCTCTCGTGAAGAGCAAGGCAGATGCACGCACTGAAGACTGCTGTTGGGAAAGGAATCAGCAACTCTTGCTATACACCTACAGCCATAACAGAATTGATGCACAAATGAGCCCTTGCCAGGATCCCACGAGAGCAGAAGTCTTTGGAGTTGTTGAAAGAAAATAAACCCAACTTTTAAAAGTTGTTTTCATTTTAGACTACTGTGAGTTAAGCTTATGCTTTTCTTGCCAAGTCCAGACTCTCTCCCTGTGTGTATTTTAAAGGGACTCTGTTCTTACCTTCTGTCTTGACACTGAACATACGACCTGAGCTTTTGTAGGTAACCTCTGAACCAAAGCAATGCTTTTCATATTGTATTCCTTTATTTGTTTTGCATACTCCTTCTGTTGCTTTAACTTCTCTTTCTGACAAAAGGAAAAAAAGTGTATGGTTAATTAAGGGTCTCAGTGGATACATCAATGAAACGCTTCTTCCACTGGAGTCTTCCATTTACACCTCGGTTGCTGTTTAACCTGGCTATGCTATTGATCATTCCTCAGCAGAACACAACAGGACATCCTGATAAATGGCACAGCTTTTTTAGTCATTCTTCATTTTTAAGAGCTTTTCCTGGGACTGTATCGAGGATAGAAATGTGACAGGTTCATCTTTATTCCGCATGTTTCAATGTATCTGTTCAGTTCTAAAATGGCTGTGCTAATTTCTGTCAGCTTTTGCAATGACTTAAAATAACTCCATACTTACTTTTAAGGCCCTGAGTGACACACTTCATTTACTTAACTGATACTCTGTGTCTTCATATTTCCAGCAACTCATTATGCTCAAATGCAGCAGTATGCTCTACCTTGCCCCGATATCAACTAATGTCAATTATTTCCTTTCAATGCAATGATGCCAGGTTCCAGATGTGTTTAAAAAACGCAGAGTCCTGGGCTATGCACCACTCTGTCCATTCCAGCTTCAGATCTCTGTTTCATTTATGGCAAGGAGGAAGAAAATACAGGAGCTTCTCAGTGACTCCAAGGGGGTGATAATTTCATCATTTTTCCTTCCTGCTCTTTTTCTATAAAGAACGCCACATAAAGCACCTGTTGCCAGACTTATAGGCTCTCAAACCATGCAGGATGGAGTCTGCAGCACCTTAGATATACAGATGCTACCAGACCTTCGTTATCAGCAGAGAACAGCTCAAATGATACCAATTATTCAGCTACTTGTTCTGAACAACCTGTCTCCATTTCAACAGGGTAATGTGCATCCAGCTATTTTCTTCTTGTGTGTACACAGCTTCTTTTACTTCCATTTTGAAGGACAGGCAAACCTTCTACACTGGGAATGACTTCCGTCACATGAGTGCATATTACCGGTTTGCAATTAGCCCTGTTGAATTCTGCGAACTACTCCCTGTTTCTGGAACTACAAAATTAGAGGGTTAAAATTATATCCACAGGATAGTTGCTTTCCCTGCTAGTTGAATCTCCCCTTAGGGTCTCAAGCTAGACCTAGAGTGAAGGACACAAAGTACCAGGTGAATAGAAGTTGCTTCTCAGCAGCGATTTCTTTGCCATTCTCCCCTGCCTAAGTTCACTTTGCACAACTGAAAACCAGATCATGTAATAGGGACCACTCACTTTCTCTTTGATTGCTTCATAGTCAGGTCCAAGGCCTCCGAGCTTCACATTCAGATTTATGTAGGGCTTTGAGCTACGTGGCTGAAAAACAAACCGCAGTGACCGATTTTCCTTCATATGATTTCACAGAGAACATAATTAAAACAAGTCTTATAGTGGACACCCAAGATAAGGGCAGGATTCAACTTGCAGCCTCAGTCTTACCTCTGGCATAACTTCATTTTAAGGATTGTAAGCGACCAAAAAGATTGAGTTAATTGCACAAGTCAAATTACTCTGTATTGCCTTTGAATCTAAATGGGTAGTCGCCAGTCATCCAAATCACAAAGCAGTATTTTCTCCATCAAAAATGGTCTATTGTGGGCTTTATTTTTAAACAGCTTAAAGTGACCCATTTGACTGTTACTAGAATGAAACTCCAAAGAAACTGTTACAAGAGAGGCAGATAAAAGTACCTGATTTTGGTGGTAAAAAAACGAAAAGGCAAATGTTATTAGTAATAATAAGCTTTCTTTGTTCTCAAAACTGCAACGGAGAATTGTTCACAGAGAGCTGAAGAAGACATGTCTTGCTGCACAGCCAAAGCTTTACAAGTGCGTAGGGAAGACAGAAGATGAGTGATGGGTGATGCCATTTCAATACTTCATGACATTACTACAAAGACCCCAATACTTCCAGAATCTTTTAAATCTCTTTCAAGAAATTATTAATTTTCAAGTAAATTAACTTTTAGAAGTGGACTACGTTTTAAAAACTTGTCCGTGGAAACTCATTATGATCAGCTCTGTAGTAATTTCAATCACAGAGTAATGCAGAAACACTAAGAAGTTTCTACATGCAAATAAAATGCGCATTTCTTCAAAGGGCATGTTCAAGTTAAACTCAGCTAAACTAATTCTATGCACTGAATTTTCTAGTGGACGTTTCTTTGTGTCAGTTACTCCTATTCTTTTGTGATATGCTTATACCTAACTTTTAATTCAAGGTACTGTGAAGAGTTGATAATTTAGCTGTCTACAACAAAAATCAGGGTTTTCTCACTTCATACGATGAGTAGGACTGCGTTTGTTTATTAGGAAAAGCTGGATTTTTCTGTGAGACGTAAACAGTCCTATTCTCTGTGGCATTCCTCACATATGAAGCGTGAGAAAGCTACTGAAAATACAGGACAGAAACAATGGTTTGAACTCAGGGGAACAGAAAGGGAAGGAAATCTGCCCTTCAGTCACTATCATAATCCAGCTAATTCTTCTTAGAAGCATTCAAGCAGCAATACACAAACCGCCTTCTAGATGAAACAATTATTCCAGCTTAGTTTGTCTGCCCTGAGACTTGGAGCTAACTTCTTAAACATTTAATTTGTCATGGACAGACAGGGATATCTCTATGCTGCTCCACTGCATCTGTGTTAACTGGTGACAGCATGGAACTGGACACACAGAAGAAACAAAAAGAACCAGGTTTTAATAAGGACCAAAATGGGATCATCAGGAGACTTGTAATAATGTTATGCTGTTAGCTTTACAAATCCTCTAAGTTTGTGGTTGTTCAGTTTGATTCCCTTGGAAACCACGAGATTTGAGTTGGATAGCAAATGAGCATGACTAGGATAATGGTTTGCTCAGACCTGAGGACTGGCTACCTGCTGCTTTACACAAATAGCTTTATTCTAAATCATTTTATCACTGGATAACCTAAAGGACAAACACTGCTCTGTGAGGTCTTAGAGCTAATCAAGACTGAAAGTGACACAGGGAGAGGTGGTGGTGAAGGGCCTTGCTCTTCAGACTAAAATGTTTTCCCTGTCTGTTTCCACCTTCGTTTCTTGGGTTTTAATGCTCTGGGTAAGTCGTTGTGTGTCAGTGTGTGCTCTGTAACAATGAAATACTTCTAAGTCCCCATTCCCTTTGTTTTAGTGAAGATCTTGGAATTAAGTAAAAAATATTAGAGGCAAAACCAGAAATGCAAACCCATGTAACCCACATCTATTTGCTTACCTTCTTGCTGACTTTAGGCTGTTTCTGCTTTTCCATTTGCATGAGATATCCTTCTGAGTTGCTTTGGCTTATTTTCCATTGATTTCCTTCACTGCTTGCTGGATCCACCTTGGAAGCACTTTCTACCTGTGGGATTATAGGTGGACGTAGGCTGAACAAGTGCCTGTCAGTGAAGTGAGCTTCTGTCAAACGAGTGATTTCTTGGTGCTGTCGCTCCATCAACTGTGTAATTTGGGAGGTCGTACAAGGGGCTGTTGGTGAACTGTGAACAGAAGGTTGAGAAGGCCTCAAAAAAGAAAGAAGGGGAAAAATAAGAATCTTGATTTGTATATAGCAGATAGCCCAACGAGCAATCTGTTCATGGAATGACTCTTGCTCACAGAATATACTGGGAACGTGAAGATGGAAAGATGGGTATTTCACAGTGACTGACTCGACTTGCACACAAGTGTACGGAAACTTTAAAATAAATGGCAATATTATAGATGGGGAAGCTTTCAGCCCGACACAAAGCTAGCTTAGGCTAATGGAAATGGTTTTTAAATGGCTTTGGATCAGGCCTGCTGAGTACTGAAGGAATTAATTGTCTATGTGAAATAAACCCTTCATTTTTACCAAGGCAGGTGAAATTCTACCTAACTAAGGGTTTTCATGCCCTTCCCCATGTATAGTGAGCCAGGACTGGCACTGGAATGACTCTGGATATTCCCTCTGCAACACAAGTTTCGATACAACTCTATGCAGCTAGCAGAAGAGTTAGTTTATACACAATACTCTCTGCTAACTGTTTTTTATACTTCACCTTCTAGCCTTTCAGCTGGAAACTTTCAATTGTGGAAAATGCTATGTGCAAGAGACTCTGGGGTACAGAACTCCTTTTCCAATACCAAATTTAAAAATCAATGGTAATAATGATTCTTAAGTTTGTAGTAATCTATAGTGGCACGTTTGTATCCAAATAATTTTACACTTTGAACTTTAAAACATTTTCATGTCCATTTCTATTTTTTTCTGGGCATCATAGTGTTATGATAATACTGTTTCAACACTTACACCCTTAGCATGAACTACTGATAGCATAGTTCTGATACCTTTTATCCGCATACGTGTGTCTTTTGCAATCCTGAAGTGATACTTGGTCCTTCACCAATTCTTGAAAACTGGCATTAAAAGTAGATGAAATATTCCCCTGATTTGGATGTGCTTGACCATTGGTACCGTTACCTCTTGCAAAAAGCTGCTCAGTGACATGGTTGTATACATGTTGCTGGTCGTGTGGAAGTCCATGTGGACAATCATGCTGATATTTCCTGTTCTCCTTGTTGATAGATACTGGAGATATAACCTCTGCTGGGTTCAAGATATGTAATGTTGGATGAAAAGGACAGGTAGATGTGGTAAAATCCCAATTAACAAAATGTCTTGGGTTTGGGAAATTATTTAAGAAAATGTCTGAATTCACTGCTGTGTTAGTGCCAGAGCCAACAGGACTTGCATACATCCATTTCTGCAGTGTGCTGCTGTCGTCTTGCTCCACTGCCTGCATGGGAACAGCCTCAAATTCTGGTCTTTGGTGGTGCCTGTGGTGCCAAGACTTTGGTTCTGCTGGTCTTCCTGGTGGCTGCTGGCTATTATTGCTTGGGAAAGGTCTCCCTTTGAGACTCTGGTTGGATTTTGTTTTCACTTTCTGAGATGACTCATTTTGGTGATCCTAAAACAAGTTACCAAAAGTGGGGTGAATTTCAATGGTTGTTATTTTATACGTTCATTAAGATCAACAAATGTATGGGTAAGTTTGCCTTCCATGTAGTTACTTCTTGGAATTCTACAAATTAACCAATGAACTGAGGTTTTGACTAGATTACATCGTGTTCTATGACTCTAATTCAGGACAACGTTCTTATTTCAGACAGCCCTGATAACAGGTCCTTAACATACTGAGAATGAGCTAGGCCAGTTTGCACAATTTTGATTAGACCCATCAAAATCATAGAATCACAGAATGTTAGGGGTTGGAAGGGACCTCTGGAGATCAAATCCAACCCCCCTGCCAAGCAGGACCAGAGAATCTAGGGCAGGTTACACAGGAACGCATCCAGACGGGTCTTGAAAGTCTCCAGAGAAGGAGACTCCACAACCTCTCTGGGGAGCCCATTCCAGTGCTCTGGAACCCTCACAGTCAAGAAGTTCCTCCTCATGTTGAGGAGGAGATACGAGCCATGCTGCTCATATCTACCACTGACTCAGTAAATTACGCTTATGGCTAGACCTGGCTACATATAATCCAAAATTAAAATATGAGGGAATCCCTAGTCAAGAACAGAAGCACAGATGCTATTCAGGTGCTGCAAAGACAATGCGTAATACTCCATCAAAATGTTGCTTAATGGCCTGAAACACATTCTGAAGCAGAACACTAGAAAAGCGGTTCCTTACAGATGCAGACCATAACTAAGAAATGATGCTGTGATAAATATGGAATGAGGGAGTTTTTTCTGAACGACATGCAAAAATAGGTGCCCTTAAATGCACCTGCTTCTAAACCAAGTGCTCTTCCCTGCCCTGTATCCTGCAAAACGTTATCCAAAAGATAAGAAACAATTTAAGCACACCAGGACTCTTGTCTTGAGCTAAACTGACACACTCTAAATTTGGAGTTTATTTAAAATCCAATTACAGCATCAGGTGTTGCCTGTTTTGAGGAAAGGCCTGGCTGTCCTTCTAGGGAATACACAAATCCATTCTCAGTCCGTTTAATCTTTGTCAGCGCGAAAATCCTCCATTTCATCCTCCTGTCTCAATAGGGTTCTTTTGTTAGCAACACTTGCAATCACTACATCACATATGCACTCAGAATAACTACTTAATGGTAGGTATTAAATCCACATATAGAGCAGAATGTTTTGGGAAAAGCTTTAGCACTGGGGAATCCTGACTCCTGGTGCCAAGACGATGATTTGTTAGCTCGACCTCTGCTGGAACAATTAATGTTCTGGCATACTGTGCCACTGGTGGAAAGCATGAACTGCTGCCAAACTGGGACTGAGCCAATGTTTCTCCATTTAAAGGGAATGAGCAGCCCTGCAAAATACCTCCTTCATTCTGAAATTCCGTACGTAAAGCACATCTCTCACAATGAACAGCAGCACAAAATCTTACCTGTCCTTTACAGAAATACAGCTCCCAGTCTTAAGTGAAGAGCAGGGAATGTAAAGTCTGTCTGAATTACTTCAAATACTTGTAATACAGGGAGAGTAACTTGGTTTGCCAATAATAATTCCATCTGGCTTGAAGTTCTGGTTCTGAAGTTGTTGGGTTTTCATCAGTGATGATAACCTGGTCTCTTTTTTATAGACTTATGTGTACGCAGGAGGTGAGTGTAGCTTCTTCTGCTTGTAACATTTTCTGTTTTATGGTAACCCTCTGATATTCACAGGGATTTTAAGGTACTGCAACAGTAGTTTAGTTCTAGCTCAGAATCCTGATGAACCATCAAACGTGACTATGTACTAGTTTGTGCTTTTACATTATTATCAACCAAATAATGCCCTAAACAGATAAGATTCTTTGAGCTCAGAATTTCTTGGGATTCGGGATCTATTTCAATGTAAAATAATTCCGTATATACAGCAGCATATGCATTAAATTTTGCTGATTATCTACTGATACATATCTAAGGATTTGTCAGTAACTGGTACTTTAAAAGTAATGAGATTACAGCTTTCAATATTCAAACTTCAATACTTATATATATCAATTATCATGTTCTATTGAAAAGGAACCTTGAGCTGCTGCGCTTTCAGGAACAATTTGTCTCCAGGCTCCATTTTCACAGTCTGGAACGATAGGATGCTCTGAACTGGTTCCTCCTCAACAGTTTTAGGGTCTGTAACCTAAAAACCAAGAATGTTTATGGTCACAGCCCAACCAGATGAAAGGATTTAAAAGTCCTGGGGAGAGATTGAGAAATAATTTGCCTCCTATTAAAGCTAAAAATGTTAATATTAGACATTATACCATAGATAACAAGAAAGTGAATGGCTAAAGGAGAAAATGAAAAAGGAAGCAAAAGGACAATTAAGAGTGGTGCGGAAGTCGGGAGTATTCCTTCTGCTTTTAAGAGAAGGAAAGAAAATTGCAGAAAGCATACAGCACAGAAACCTGCTTGTAACTCTCCGATGTCTGGGCTTCTCCATTTAGAGGAGCGCCAGTGGATGTACCTAATAACAGAAAAGCAACTAGACAATCATCATTGTCCAGGCAATCAGCCAGTGTACCAAGCTATTGATGGATGATATGCACCATAGCAAGGCCTTCAACAATAGTCATGCAGGAAAAGATGGAAAAACAGAGTAATATTGGTAGAAATGTACAAGAAGTAGCTGTAGAAAGAAAACGTCTCATACACTTAGCCTGGCAACAATATCAAACAGCTTGTGCAAAACAGCAAACCCACAAACAAGAGGAACATCTTCATGTGTCCACAGATGTGGTAGCATGATGGCTGGAAATAAAATCTGAGCAATATTTTGAGGGTGGCTGCTGGCTCTACAGATTTCAAAGCCAAGCGACACCCTCGCAAATTACGGCAATATTGAAAATTTTTCTTGAAAACATCAAACTTTTTTTCCCAACCTATAAACTTCAGGAAAAACAAACGCTTTTAAAATTTTTTATTTATACTTGTGTTGTCCCAAATTGTCCTGCTAATTACTAGAGCAAGAGTGACCTCAATTAAGCGTGTGGTTTGGCAGCCTCACTGTAAGGAGACTACGGCCAACTATGGGCTGGACTCGTGGTAGAAGCACTGAGGCACCACTGCAGAGTGACGCTGGCTAACGCAGGAGAACTACCACTGAGAAGATTCTTGTGACCAAGAGAATTATTAACTGAAAATCATAATGGTGAAATCGGTGTGAAGGAAGTGTTAAATCCTTCTGGGGAGCTGAGCCTCTCATCTTCGGGAGTGAGAGATTAGGACGAGGAGGAAAAGGTAGGTAGGGCTTATTGCTGAGTTTTTCAGTGATCTTCTTGCTCCAAATGGCAACGCAGATTCTATTAGATGTGACTGGAAAAGTTCACAAATTAAAAGTTACCATGCAGGTTTCCTCAACTGTGGATAGAGAGAGCTTTGAAGACAGCAAGATGTTTTTGGTGGAACCAACTGACTCACTGTATTGATAGTTTACTGGGCAGGTAAAGCGCACTTCTACATTATCTCTTTGAAAGAGGAACAGGACACAACCTCTGCCAGCATTTTTTGTGAACTATTCTATTAATACCAATCAAATTGAGAAAATGATCAAATGAAATTGCATTTTGAGAATCATAAGCTGTGTAATGCCTATTCTGTTAAATTGAGGCCCATAATTGCTTCTCTACTGAAAAGATACAACAAAGACAGCAATCATGGCATGTCATTATCCCAGACTAGAAAACCGGCCTTTGCAGTGAGGACTTCAAAGGCTTGTGGTTCTCGAATTGCATTTGGCTGCTATTGTTGAAGCGCAGGCAATCTTGATGAGGTGTTTACACTGAGGTAAGGCGCAGTGCACAGAGAGTCTGAGTGCCTTGGTCTAGAGCCATTAAAAAATTGTACATTATGTTCCTTGCTTTGATGTAAGGGGCTTGTAGGTAGGAAAGCAACTCATAGCGAGTACAGCTGAGCTAGATTGGGCCACTACTTCTCCCTCTTTCTTTCTCTCTCTCTCAAAGAAACGCATCATCAGGTTCTTAAAGAATCAGGCAACACTGCAAAGAACTTGATGCTTTATAAAATGCTTTATAAATTAGTAAATATACAGATCAACACACATTTATGGTATGTTTTGGTACATACAGCCTGCTGTCTGTATGCACGGAGACAACAGCTGTAAATCTTGCAAGAATAAGGCTGCAAATATTTACCTAATGTTACGTCGGTTGAAAAAAAGCTGTATGCAAAGTACTAACTTCAATGTAAACACTATTTCATTACCCCGGTACCTGAGAGCCAACAGTGAACATATCAATAAAAACAGCTTCAATGCCCTGCAAAGCTCAGATTAATCCAGTCTAGGCAAAAAAATATTCAGACTACATTTTATCGCTCCAGCAGAAGACACGTGGCTTGTTTGTTTCTTCTCATACTTGGTGGTTTTGCAATTTTGATACAGCTTTCCAGGTGAGGTGACTAAACATGGCTCAAGGGCCAGCTCTTGGTCAACAAGACGCTTGCATCACACCACCTTTCAACCCCTCCAACAAGATGGAGAAATGGATGTCTCGATTCAGAACAAGAGAGGTAAGTACTTCTTCCTGTGCCTATCCACAGCAAATACAAAGGTAGCTGACTGCAGGTGGTGATGCTGTTGTGGCTGTATCAACTTGTCGAGGAAAGAAACACCCCTTTCTACACGCACGCTGCCTGGCTCCTGCCATGTCACAGCTCTGTTGTCCCCATGGCTACTTCAGCAAGGTAATCTTGGAGCACAGCCCTGATTTTAACAGGTTCTTTTTCTATATGTATCTTTGAATGGTGTATATGCAATGAAGTCCTGATCCTTGGCTCCGATACTTACATATGAAACACTTTCAGAATTCCCCAAATAGTAAACATAATCATATCAACACAGCTTTAATCAGCATCAATCTACACTAATTATTTTTACCATCAACCAAATTATAGCTGAAAAAAACAAGTGCTCTTAATAGCTCTGCTAGAAAGAAGCTTGTCCATCATTACGCTCCCTGTAATGTAGTCAGCAGATGCCCTCTAATGTTGTGTCAACTGTTCATTAGCCTTGGAAAATGTGTCACTTGAAGGAGAAAGTCTCTGTAGTTTTACAAGTTAAGAATTTTCTATGCTACAACTCGTGGAGTGATTCAATGACTCCCACCTTCCCATTATGCATAGTAAGTAGCAAGTAAAAGCAACAAACTCATGTATAATCGTTCATTAGGAACTGTAATTACATTTCCACTTCATCCTTAATATAAGTTGTCTGACATTTTGCAGTCAATCAGAAGAAAGCTAGGCCCTTCAAACCCAAGTACTGCACATGACAGGTACCTGCTGACTTACTTCAAATAGAAGGTTTGGTCTGGCTGAGAAAGCACGTGAGGGGAAAGGGTTGTCTGACCACTCTAACGCATATTTCTTGGATATTCCTACATGTATGGCCCTAAATGACAGTGATAAGCAAGAATGTGCATGGCCCTTGAAAGCAGTGTGACCATGACGTGGTTTCTGGTTCTTAAACCCAATTGTAACTTCACATACACTTTTTTTTGTTATGATCAATGTGGGCGGAAAAAAACTAAGCCAAATGGTGACATCAAGGTTTCCTACTGCAACTAAAAAATTGCGAGTGTTGTGCTATTAGAAGCAAGTTGCATTTGCTGCACTGAGCAAAACTTGGAATATGCTATCAGCAGAGATAATCATTACCAAATTCACGTTGGTCAAGCAGTGAAAAATCAAAGGCAGCCAAAAAAGAACCACTGATAAGGTGCAACGTAGATCCCATAGGAAGGAAGACAGCGTTTCTTTAGCATCAAGATTAAAAACTAGTGAGGTAAAGCCTGTGACATGCTCCACTGCCAAGAACATACATCGCTTACCTAGGCTGCAACAAGTCCTCGACTGGGATTGTGAGTAGCTGAAGGCTTGCCAATTTTTCTATAAAGGGTGAACGTGATTCTCACTGGCAATCATAAGTTACCAGCTGCATGATAGATTGTAAGTCTACTTGCCTCCTCTGCAACCCTGATCACGCAGCTATTCCACTGTAACACTAGACAGTCCTCAGCTTATATCAATTAAAACACATGTAAAAGTTACCTACCTGCTCTTGAAGAACTTGCTTTTTACTGTGTAACTGAAGATAGGAATTCATCTTCTCTGAACGTAACCCTAAAGTCTGCTTATTTTTTTCCACAAAGTCTTTTTTTGCTCTTCGAGGTTGACCTTCTTGAATCTGAAGAGAAAAAGCACTGCCGTATGTACTGGGACTACCTTTGGAACGACAGCCATCTGAAGATTCCTTCCCTTTGGTATGTAGCCTGAAAGGTTCATTGCTGGCCACGGCATTTGGTTCATGAAAGCTTAGTAATTCTTGACCAATCTTGGAGAATGTATCTTGTGACTTTGCCTCCTGTTGATTCTTTTCTTCTGGGGAGCCATTGGAGTGAAGGTAAAATGAGTCCACGCTGCTTCCTCCAGCAACTTCACATGCTTTTTCTGCCTCAGAAAATTCTGCTACCTCTGTCGTGTTCTTCCAGTTAGGATTGTATCTTAGGCTGGAATATTTGTCCACAGACTGATGTTTCCTATTTAAAAAAAGAAACACAAAATTATTTATGTATAAGTTGTATGAATTCTGTATTATTTCACTGTGCAACCTGAGCCAAGAAATGTTCTGCAAAATACAGTCAGCTGAATTATTTCAGTGCATACAGTATGGTCATTTGTGGGATAAGGATCAGAATAGTTTTCTCAAACATTTTTTTAGTAGAAAAGTTCGGCAGGACCGCCTCTTCATTTTTAATTTTCATTATCAGTGAATGATAAATTGGCCCAACACTCAGATCACAGTATAACTTTATCCTAAATTTAGCATAGAAATTGTAAATACCAGTAGAATCAACTAAAAGATTAAATGATATATTGTACTGCTTCTGTTGTTTCCTTTAAAACGATGTAGCCTACAAAAGATAGACTGTGTTGCTCCTTCTTCAAAGACTCTGCTGCATGAAAGAAAAGTGATATTCCTGGTAAACCTGCTCTCACAAATACCAGTTTGAGACTGTCTATGCAAGAACAGCCTGCAGCTCTGTATTTTTATTCTCTCTTCTCGTGCCTATGAAACATTGTGATGTTTCAATAAAAAACGCTCTACAATAGACTTGAAGTAACTTCTCCATGAAAAAACCAGGCTGTAATTGACATAAATGTGGAAAAACATCAACCAGAAATATTTGTGGGTTTGGCTTTTTTTTTTTAACAAGTGTCCAAACAGTTGCTCTAAACTACATTTGTCGCAAAGCAAATTGCCTTAAAAAACCTACAGTTGATTCTGTTTGTGGTTTATGGTCTGATCCAACGGGAGGAAAACCAACTGCAGGAGCCAAATACATACAAATTGGCTTCCAGGAGACAGGCGGGTGGTAGCAGGAGTAAGGAGTGGGGGAGAAAAAAGATTTTAATGCTATTTTTTCTTAGCTGGACCTGAAGTATAGTCCTGGTTTCTTGGGCACTGACAAATGGTGAGCCTTTCAGAGTGACATCCATTTACAGGCACTGAAAACCTGGTTGTCTCCTCAGCCCCTGTGAACAGAAACTATCTGCTGGATTCTCCAAACTGTGGCATAGTTAATTATATTACCATTTCCATAAATAATTTATGCATCCTTTCTACATTAGTTACACGTCCATGCCTATATTTTAAGTGGCTCCTAATAATAAAATAATTTGTTTCTCTAGCAATGCCTTTCATTTCAGGTGCCGTGATATCCTGTATACTAGAGATCAGACGATTTACACCGGTGAAAACATTATTATTCCACGTTGTCATACACCACAGGTAAAGAGAAATAGGTGACCATATTTTGAAATGAGTCCAGAAATATGTGATATAATTGCAGTGATTCAAATAACACAGTATAATGCTAAAGAGTTCTATTGTGCTAAAATGTGTGCACAGCAGCTCAATTGTACGCTGCAGACCAGGTCACCGCACGGGAACAAAATGAGTGTGAAGAGCTCCTTCATCTCTAATCATCTGCAGACAAAAAGTGCACCTTTTATTCCTCCCCCCAACTTGATATAAAGGTTAGATGGACTCTGTACTCATCAACAAAAGTGTTGTATGTAGACAACAGATGCAGTGTTTCCTCTTCAAATTCCGAGGTTAGTAATGGATGTAGAGAGGGGGTTTCATATGTATATGCTGTGATATTTGCTCCAGTTAATGGACTATATTTGAGCACTTACTAGGCTAAGTTCAAACAAAATAAAATTAAATTTCCATTTAATGAAGAGCCTCACATTCAGCATAGTATTCAGTCAAAAAAATTACTAAAAATTAGAGCATGTTTCTAGTACAATTAACATCATTTGCACTCACAATAAAATATTCAATAACTGGCCATTTTGCCTGTTGAGGACATGAATAAAAGTATGCTATTAATCATTTAGCCTTCATTTGTTTGCCATTTTATTTTAAGTAGACAATTAATTTGAAACTGCACATTATTATTACTTCATGTTTAATTTAATCCCTTTAAACTTGAGAATTATTCCCAATTCATGCAGTGTTAAACCTTTGATGTGTATGACAGCAAACTGAATTTTATGTACCAAGTTAATGCTTTCTAAAGAACGTTTAAAGGTGACAGTAACCCTGGAAATTGTTAGATTTATACAGGACAGAGGTATATCACTTATACAGTGCTATAAGGACAAAGCTCAAGCACTTTGGCAATATAAACTGGACTTGAAGATGTCACGTATATTCGGAGGGATGTAAGGTTTTAAAGTGTCAGAACTATTTTACCCATCTACTAAAATCCTCTGCCTTACCTTCCATCACCATCATTCTTTTGTATTCCATTTGTGTATCGATTTGTGTCATACTCAGCTCCTCCTTGTTCTTTTAAACTCATCTCCTCCAAGCTACCCTCTTCTAAGCTATCTTCTTCTAAGCTGTCATTCTCCAGCTCATCAGAACACAGTCCTACCAGCTCTTCATTTTCAAGAATCCGCTGCTGGAGTTCTAACTGATACTGTCTCTCGTGAACAAGGCTTTCGGAGTCAGACTCCTGGGAGTCGTGCAGGCTTGGGGCAAAGCCCCGTTCGCTTACAGATGGCCTTTTCCGATGCGCAGGGTGGCAATCTGGCCGCATGTTTTGAGGAACGTGTTTTTCACTCCTGTTGCAAGTGTGGGGAGAAGAAACTGAAATATACTTGGCAGCTGAAGAATTCATTCCGTGTTTTATACACCAGCCCTGTATTTGGAAAACAGGAGAGTAAACATCAAAAGGTTGTTTACTCTGTAATAAGGTGCCCCGCCGTTAGGAGTTGTGGGTAGGATCATTGGCTTAGGCTCAGAATTTGACCTGCTATAGTTAAAGCAAGTTTTTACTGTCGTTTGTTACACTGATTTTCCTTTAAGCAGTTAATATCAAGGTCCTCATACAGCAAATACACGGCATTCTGCTATGAAATCTACCTGAAACCATTAGTGGCCACAAAGCTAATGTTGTATAAACAGCCCATGAGAAAGAAAATGAAGCTAAGACTAAGCAACAACATCTCCTCCGTTAATTTCTGAGAAGTGAAAGACATCACCTGTTCTCTTGGTTCAACTTTATACCACCGTGACATGGGAGCCACCAGCGAGAAAGTGTGCGAAAGGGAAGAACACGGTGAAAAGAGCCGGGACGCTTAAATTAGGAAGAGTTTCTTTGCCTTTAAATGTTCCTAAGTCATTTGCAGGAGCTGATGCTCCCAGGATACGCGTGTGGGAGGAGGGAGGACGGCAGCGTGTGGAGACGGTGCCCCGCCGTGACCGGCCCCGTTACAGGCACGGGAGCTCCGCTGCAGTACGTGGAGACGGTTCAGGCGTGGAAATGCAAGAAGCGATGTGTAATTTTCTGCCCTTTCCCCCTTCCACACCCGGGCGGGCGCCTCTACCCGCGGCTCCCGTCGCCGACCGAGGAAAACCCGGCACCAGCACGGCCCCGGGGGGGCCTCGCCGGGAACTGCCCGGAGCTCCCGGAGCCCTGACGGCAGGGCTGCCCCCCTCCCCGGCGAAAAGCCGCGCCTGGCCAGAGGCCTCGCCGAGCTCCCCGGTCCCCTCACCGNCTCAGCGGGAGCGGTGGTACCGCCCGGGGGTGTCATGGCGGCAGGGCTGTCGGGCTGTTCCTTACTGCTAGCGAGAGATAGTGATGCTGTCCAACGAGAGAAATAAGCGCGGCTTTCTGCTGGAGATTTCCTTTATTCTAGGAAGGCGGTTTTGTCCTGCCACAGGAAGGGGTCCCGGCGGTGGCGCCTGGGGGCTCTGGAGGTCAAAGTCCTCGCGATTCTCTCAAGTGGTTTTCATAGAAGGGTTGGAAGGGATGTCTAAAGGTCGTCTAGTCCAACCCCCCCTGCAGTAAGCAGGGACATCTCGAACTAGGTCAGGTTGCTCAGAGCCCCATCAAACCTCACCTTGAATGTCTCCAGGGGTGGGGCCTCCACCACCTCTCTGGGCAACCTGTGCCAGTGATCATAGAATCATTCAGGTTGGAAAAGACCTCTAGGATTATCTAGTCCAACCGTCTTCGAACATCTCCCTAACCCCTAGACCATGTCCCGAAGAGCCACATCTACCCATTTTTCAAACACCTCCAGGGGTGGGGACTCCACCACCTCCCTGGCTAGCCTGTTCCAATGCCTCACCACTCTTTCAGTGAAGACCTTCTTCCTGATGTCCAGTCTAAACCTCCCCTGGCACAACTTGAGGCCATTACCTCTTGTCCTTTCATTAGTTACCACCCTCACGTTAATGACTTTGTCCCTGGGTTTGGGGAGTCCTATGGGTAACATCATGCATCCTCTTCATGTTTGCTAACCCCTTGTTTGAAGACTTCCAGTAACTGGAAGCGTAGGTGATGTGGGAGCCTGTACAACTGTAGCACAGAAGTACAACAACCCCAATGTCTCGGTCCCAGAGCCCCTTGCAGACTGGTGCTGACGCAGTCTTGCGCAGCAGAGAGTGATGTGACCGCTGTACAGGTAAGAAACGGAGGCAGAAGTCCCAGCAAGGGGGAACAAGCTTTTGGTTTGTTAGCACTTTGGACATCAGCATGCTTTCCTGTTTGCCTAAATACAGCTAGATGTCCAGGTTTCGGTTCTGAATAAGATAATATAGTTGGTTTGCAGCTCCCAGGGTTCCCCGTTCAGTCCCATGCTTGCAGAAGATGTGGCTGAAGATTATAGGAAGATCTTCACAGCCTGCAGTCCTCGAGGCCAATTGCGTGTTCTCTTGCCAGGACCCCAATTGCTGATAGGACCTGAGATGGGATTGATGAGCTCTGTTTCTGGCAGTGGTTAAATAAATCCTCTGAGAATTACAGGTAAATCAGTGTGTTCATTGCTAACAGTTTTTTAGAAGCACCAGTCCCGTGTACCTGTCCCACCGTTTAAAGAAAAGCAGTCTCAACTGGCTTTTGGATTGAGGTTAGCTGTCTGTACATCTGCTCCTTGAAATCATATCGATATCTGAATGCTGTAATATAAATATCAGGAAACAGTGGTGTTTCTGCACAGTGCACAGATCTGCCATTGCTATACATCTGTTTCCTTTCCACATCCAAACATTTTCTCACTTATTGCAATGTTTTCGTCTCTTGCATTCTTCTGCGTTGTTTCCACATATCCTTCTGTGACGTATTGCATGTTGGACTTCTGATTGACAGCTGAAAGATAAACACACATTTATTACTGATTTTGTAAGGAGAGGAGTACTTGTGTGGTTTAAATATTTTGTATTTGAAAGAGAAGCCAAGTTTTGAAAATACTTTGACAATAATTATAAGCCACTTTCTCTTTTAATACAGTGTAGGTGCTGCAATAAACTTGTGTTGAAAGATATTGGCAAAGTTCCCTCATTTTTGCTACGTGGGCTTATCCACCTGCCACAAGCTGCCTTTGTTTAAACGAAAGTCCAAGAGTGGAACAGAAATACCCCAGCTGAGGAGGCTGACAGACCTGCCTCCATCTGTAGGCACTGGTGGAGGACAGGACTGGTGGAGCACTGATGTTTTGTCAGTGGTGAAATCAGGTGATCAGGACAATTTAACAATAATATGTTGGTACATACCAAACATCTTGTTTTTAGTAGTGTTTCAATAGATTATATTTAGAAACTATACAAACCCATTGTGACTATCCGGTCTAACCTAGCAGTTAAAAAGCAATGATTTTCATTTTGTACGTTTCTGCATCACTCTCGCTAAAGCTACAGTATCTGTGGTGGACCTCTAGGTATGAATGGTTTGGGTTTAGAATATTCTGGTTTAAAAAGTGCAATTTGCAAATGTCTCTGTATAGTAAGACTGACTGCAATCTGCTCTGGCTGTGGTCAGTAGCAATGCTCTAGCAGGAATTAATTTATGTTGGTTAGAGGTTTTTACCGTGTCCATTCTTTTCGTGGCCCAGACTGTCTTCATTAGATTTGGATTTGTAACTCTCCAGCGTCTGCTCTGAGACATCATTTTCTGTGTGGAAAACAAATGTAGTTAAGATGAGATGTTTCCATGACTCTTCCTCACTCTCTGCCTTGAGCATAAAAATCCTGGAGACTAGTTATAAAATGGGGGTTCAATTATCCTGACCATCTAAGAGATATGCTTAAGACAGTCATTTCCTTGGCTTTTGTGGCACCTCGTGTTAGCTGAAGTGTGGCCCAAGGCCACCGGTTACAGGGACTCTTCAACAGTTTGCAACAAGCCATAGTCACTGTCTATGGGAGAAGGACATTTAATCAGTGGCTGGTGGAGCTGTGTCTTTTCTCTGCTTAATGGGCTCCTCAGCTCTCCAGCCCCTCTGAATAAAGCAGTGTCAGCAGTTGCTCAGATAGGGTCATCACCCACCTCTCTTCCACACTCCATGAGCTTTTTTCAGCTTCCTCATAAAAAGCAGGACAATGACAAGGAGCACAAAAATCAGAGCAGCCACCAGGATCGGCAGCAGGAGATTATTTTCCTTTTTGATGACTTCAGATTTCAGATCTTGCTCTGTAAAAGAGGCAGATATATGTTTGTGTTGTTAAATAGCTTCCTGTGAGCCTCTGGTAATTAAGACCAAAATGACATATTCTGGACTAGGCCAGATGAACATGGCAGGAGAGCAAAATTCATCTTATTAGACTTAATTTTAGGATGTGAAGTCAATTTTTTTTTTCTTGTATAAACAAGAAAAACTGATTGAAATCGGTGCACTTGTGCTCTGGCACAACAAGAAGTAAACTTAGCATTTTTCTAGATGATAACAATGGGTGCATTTCTGTGGTCTCTTCCCAAGACCGCAAGCCAGCATTACTGACAAAAGGTTTGGAGGTGGATACGTGGCCAGAGAGAACCAGGTTGGTGTAAGAAAACTCATGGCATGTTTGGAAGCTGTCATTAAAGAGTTCATACCGAAGGTGATGACGGAAATCACAGTTACATTTTCCCTTGGTAGCGGGGCTTCTGTCCTGGAAAGCTCTTCTTCTGTCACATTGCCATTTAATGCTGTTTCAGTCCCTGGAAGAATGGGAAAGAGAGCAGTATTTCTCTGAAGGGCAAAGGGCTGCTTAAGAAATGTGTATTTTCCCAGCAGCTTTGAAGTCCAGGGCACCTGGTACTGCAGCAGAAAGGGACTTCTGGAGTCTTTGACTTATACCTAGATGCTCTTTTCCTTATTTTGTCTTAATCTAATGACCACCTAAGCTTTATGAACAGAAAATCCTCAGAGCCTCTTGCACATTGTTGGACTCAATGGTTCCCATTTACAGCCAAATTAAAACAAAGCTAGTCTTTGTCTCCTTGGTCATTTGGGGGCTTTCTCTGTCTATCAGTTTGCTTCACTTGCTTGTAAAACCAGGAATGAGCACGTATCCTTTTCCTTTTTTTTTTTTTAAATTAATATCCCTGACTACTCTTTTACTGTCCTCACAGGTGACAGTGGTGCAGTCCCCGTCCTTTGGCACCACCACCCATGTCTGATGATGGGAGGTCGTACCGTTGGGGATGCGGTAACTCGACGAACCAGCCAAGTCTTCCTTTCCAGCTGCCGTTACTTCAGACCCTGCAGAGAGGCGTGCTCTGGCTTTCTTACGCACGCAAATATATCCTTGTATAATTAACTTAGATTTGTAAAACTAAAATGATAATGTGTGCTGCGTCTACCAAAACTTCATATTTTCTTCCCTATCAGGTATGTAGGCAGACCTAGTGAAAGTCCTGTTAAAACATTCAGGCTCCCTCTCCAGGCATGTTTATCAACATACGTATGAATTGTTTATCGGGATGTAGCCATTCTGTGATGTTTGTAATCACAATGATCTTAAAGGTCTTTTCCCACCTAAACAAGTCTATGATTCGGTGTGTTTCTAAGACAGACAGTTGATTTTTCACTGCAGGGTCTCTCACATTAAGCAGATGTGTGCGCCCACCGTAGTGGTTTTTGGCCAACTGGTCTGGGCAGCAGAACTCTTTAATTCTTCAGCTGGAAACAACTCCTCAGTGCAGTAACTGCACAGATAAGCCTTGTTGCACAGTGCCATCTAGTGCAACCGTCCAGAGGAACCCCAGCCCAGGCTCCCACCAGCTGCAGTTCTGGCTGTGCTGCTATTGCTGATGTTCTTCTGCATCTAACCAGAGGCTCTGGCTGCTTTCGTGGCTATAAAACTGAGGGCTCCCCGCACATGCAAGAAATGAAGTATTTGATGTGACACACTTGTTTGTAACGTGGAATGTAACGCTGTTCTCAGTAGCATTTCTGTCCTGGTTTGGTAAATACATGTAATCAAGACCAAACTTACAAGTAGATGTGACATCTGATTGGAGGTTTTGCTGGGTTGGTGTTGATGCTGAGCTGGTAGCTACTAGATCCTCTGGTACTGCAGAAGGGATGGTTGGTTGTTCGGATCCTAAAGGAAATCCCCCACAAAACACAACACAAAAATCAGAAGACACACTTTGCTAGTGAACTGATCCATGGAAAACAAAACCTACTTTGTATGCCTCATGGTCCAGACTGTTTGGGTGATCAGATGATCAGTGGTTAGACTTACAGCCCTACCCTCTCATGTTCAGCTCCCCTGTCCTCTGAATATATTTCACACTTTAAAATGAGGGAAAAAATGAAAGTGAAAGCTTACCAGTATGCTGTGGGTAGCTTGGAGCGGAGGCTGTGTTGCTGTTGAGACCTGACACTGGTGCGGTCACTGGGGAAAGAACCAAAGCAGTTCTGAAGGCTGTGCAAAATGTCCCTCAGTGCTGATGGTAACTGATGATAAATGCTGTGTTTATTTGATCCGTGTATTAATTAAAAAGAGGCCAAGCAGTTAATGCCTACCTGTAGGCAGCTCTTTCTCAGAGACATGTGTGTCCACCTCTAGCTCAGCTGGTGTAGGATTTGGTTTTGTCACTGAAAAAAACCCAACAACAGTACAACTTTCAGAGCACTTTATAAGAATTGGTTGAGTCAGGCAATCTAAGGAAGAATCATTAGATCCATCCTAAAGATGAGTAAATAGGTAGAAGGCAAACTCTGCTCTGAGAATTAGGAGACAAGCAGCTTCAGTGTTAATTTACAATATTTACACCCTGCTAGCTTTCCAGGTGGATGTGTCTAATATGCAGAAGACAGGAAGCACACAGTGTTTTGAGAATATAAACTTTGAGTTATCTTTAAAGTTTTAGGGGCAAACATCACCTGAATTCTAGCAGCAGCACTGGGGAACTGACCTGCCTGGGCTGCTGTGGCTTAATGTTTATTGAATTTTAAAGTAGTTAGAAGCAGGAAGAAGCCCCAAAATCTTCGTTTGGAGTTCTTCTTTTGCCTCAGGTAGCCCTCTCCTTTAAAAATAGATTCCACACATGGGGCAGTAGATTATGGACTTCAGCTTTGCATATGTATCTGCATAACTTTCACCACTTCAGAGTGGTAAATTGGGATAGCCTTTGCTGAAGGAGCCTGCAGTACCCGTCCTAGGGAGGTCCTCAAACCGGAAAGATACCATCAGCTTCTCTTCTCTTAGTGCTCGGTGGTGAACGACGCAGCTGGCTGTTGAATTGAGCCCATAGGCGAGGACTGTCAGCGTGCTGGTTGTGCTCCATTTCTTCCCATCAGCTTCTAACTTGTGCTTAGTGTCACCTATACAGCCATTGGAAGAAAACATTTCAATGCTTTCTAGTCAACAGCAATTTCATGAAAAACCTCCCAGGTGCAATCTGCGTTCCTTTGCCGTGCTAAAGCAGCACCTGATTACGGTGCAAGTGTGTAAATGGATTTACGTGGGAGCCCAAAGGCAGCAAGGTCACATTTTCTTCCTCGGCAATTAAGGGCAGACCTCGCTGCACCTCCTGTGCTCAGCCCGAAGCCTCTGCTTGGTTTCGTGACTGACGCGGGGAAATTCCCCTGCAGCACCACGCACAACCGCAGCGAGATGTCCAAACACCCACCGGCACTTTGAGTCCTTACTGGATGGAATAAATTGCTTTGCTGTGTGCCACAGCCTGCGGTGGGGAGCCTTTGGGCAAGGACCTGCTGTTTTGCAGCAGAAATGGGATCTAGAAAAGTTCTGCTGTGTGATATCCAAGGGCAATGAATTTTTTTCTTAATAGCTGTGGATTTGTTACCCCAGACATAAAAGGAAGTTGTGCAATATCTGTGAATGTTGATAAATATGCATAATAAATATGGATGGGCAATATTTACATTTGTAATAAATAAAAATGTATGAACTTTATGAAATCCTGTGCAAGTCCTCCATCATCCCTGTAATACCGAAAAAGTCAGCTGTGAAAGAACTCTCTAATGCTTGTTTGCAGTGTTAGACCTAAAGGGCAGTTTTGACTCTTCCCCTTTTGCAGCTGGAGAAGCTAAAGATTAATTTTCTTGCCAGAATGAACTGGAGAGCACCATGTAACGTGTCTGGCGCAGTTCCTAGTTCTCTAATACTGACTTCTATTCATTTATACAATATGGAAAAATAAAGATGTATTTCATTTGACATAAAGAGACATGTCTGAATAGCTCTGGTGGAGAGGGAGGGGTTTTTTTTCAGAGGTTTACCTTAAATGTTCATGGTGACACAGTAATTTCTACTGTTTATAATGTAGAGGTTCTCTGGAAACAACCTGATGCATTCTCTTGACCTGTTACCCTTGGCAACAACCTTATTTCTTAAATTAATTCCTTGTTTCCAAATTAACCTCTACAGATAAGTTGCTGTCACACAAACCAGCATTTCTCAGCCCTCTCTTCCATCTCCAGCAGGGTCATGTAAGAGCTCAAAAGGATTTCCAAGTGTTTTTGCTAGGGAGGAAATACACTTTGTCAGCAACAGCTTGGCAGTTACAGCTGGTTGGCCCCTGCTGAGCCCTGGTGGAACCGAGGTGCTGCCAGAAATTAAGATGTATTAGCTATTTTGTGGTTAGTATAAATATTTGCAGGAAGTGATTAGAGCTGAGAATGGAAGGGGGAGAAAGAAGCGTTACTGAGACGGTCACCTTCAAAAAGGGAAAGGCACGTGCAGCAAGTTTGAGAAGCTGTGAATTAGGAGAGGGGTTTTTTTTTTGTTCCCCTTTAGAACAGCCTCATTTATGTCTGCCACAGGTGATCTTCATGAAGCCAGCCCAGCTGAAGCCTGGGCGTGCCCATGGCCTGGTTGTCTTCCTGTGGGGAAGGGCCACGGGTGGGAGGTCTGGCCAGCCTTGCTGCTGGGGTCTCTGCTGATGGCTGCTCTGGAGGAGGAGAAATGGGTGAGTGTGAGTTTTTGCTAAATTAAATGGGTAAGTGTTTAGCGTCTGAGCTGGGTGTTGTGATGTTGCAAATAACACACTTTATCAGGCCAGAATTGAGGTTGTTTCAAGTCTAAGGAAATCTCTCTTTTTATGAGAGCACTGGGAAAAATGTGTCTACAAACGCAGACTTATCGCTCGCCTGAGCTCTGCAGAACTCCACAGCTGATATTCCCCCGAGCCCTGGTAGTCACACACAGCCCAGCTTTTCCTAAACACTCACAGGAGTTTGGAACCTGTGTTCCCAAGGCCTGTGCACTTCTCCAGAGCACCTTTTCCCCTGCGATTGCAGATATCTCCTTGCCCTGGCTTTCACATGCCTCACTTACCGGCTGCGCTGCTTCCCCTGAGAGCAGTTCCTCTAAGCACAGGGCTTTATGCAGTTGCATTAGTGTCTGTGGAACTGGCAGCCTGGAATCTTCTCTGTAGTTTTTGATTTCTAGCTATCTTCCAGCCAGCATGCTTCCTGTTGTTTTCTAGAGCTCTTAGCTAAAAAAGCCGTCTTGGGGGATGAAGGACGATTACAGGCTGAACTTTGAACATATTGTGATGATGCAGAATACAAATAAGACCTTGGGAATACGTGTAAAATAAATACATTTGCATCTATGAGTATTTTCCTCACCCTTTGATACAGATGTGCATTTCCTCTCCACTGTGCTGCAGTGACAGGTAATGAGGTAGTTATTATTAGAACGTGGCCGTCAAAGCAGCTATTTATGTAGTACACAAGTTAAATTGGGCTCTGTTCTCCCCTCGTGTGGCGACTCAGGCGTGTGCAGACCTCTGACTAAGGGAGCGTTGCGGGTTGTGTTTCCTGAGCTCTCTTCTTGCTTCTGCGAGTGAGCTGCCTGGCTCTGACCAGAGCAGTGAGAGGGAAAGGCAGCTGGTGCGTGTGAGATGCTCAGCAAAGCTAAGGAGAATCCGTCTGCCCGTTACAACTTGGAAATTGTGATGATGGATTTGTTAACTGGCTTTATACTGGGGCTCTGAAAATTGTGCCTCTGGGGTTTTGGTTTATTCTTATACGGGTGGAATTTCACTCCAGACTCTTGAGTGGTGTTGCTCTGTTCTGTTGTTCTGGAATTTAGAGCTGACTTTTCCCCAAACCTGCACCATGGGGGCCAAGCTGTACTCAATGAGTAGAGGCTAAGTGGCGGTCTCAGCTGATCTGTTTCAGAAGGTGCTTCATCCTCTAGTATTTTTAAATGTGCCCAAGGCTGCTAAGAATAAATTGTTAATAATCAGCCCCTGGTCCCTTAACACTTACCGGGGAGCTCTATCCCGTTGTCCAGCAGCCAGGTAATCCGGGGTTGTGGTTTACATCCCTGAGTATAGCAAGACAGTGTAATGCTTCTTTCTGTGTCTTGGGATACTCCCAGCACAGGATGAGAAGGAGGAGCTGTAGCAATAAGATTTAGAGTCAGTTATAGTACCTCTTTCTACTCAGTTTTATGAATTGCTGCATACATATTATTATTTGGGGTGGCTGAGCTAAAACTGGGGTTATATTGTGTTAAGCACCATATGGTTGCATGCGAAAATGCAAGTCTGGAGTTGAGGAGCTGTTCTGCTCTTTTAGAACAAAGCAGGTGAAAGAACTTACCTAATACCTCCACAGTCTTGTTCTTGCTTTCGAAGGGGATGCCGTAGTAGAAGCACTTGTATGTGCCTTCATCATGCACCGTTACGTTAGACAGTTGGATGGATAATTCATCCGTTGAATAATGGATGAGTTTGTATCTCTGATCTCTTAAAACTGTAAGGAAAATAAAACCTAGCATGCTATGCGTGTTGGTACATGAGAGGAGGACAGAAAATCAAAGCAGTAATGAATGAGAATGAGGTTGTTTTTTTTTAAGTCATCAACACTTGTCGTAAGGAAGCAGTTCTAGCAGAAAGCATTCCTAGCTGATGCTGTGCTAGTACAGAGGCGGCAGTAAATTGAGGAAAGGTGTGTGTGTGTGTGCTGCCAGCAGGCAAAACGACTTGTTTTTTTTCTCGCTTTTATTTTCAGGGGGTCTTATTCCTGTGTTCCCCACTATTATAGCAATTTGGGTTCTTTGAGTGTCTAGATGGGTAGATATGAGCAAACATTGGAGTGTAAGGACGTGATATATGGTCAGGAAAGTAATATGACCTTTGAATATAGAGCATAGATGCATGAACTGAAGACCTTTCCTTTTCCCAAGCCTTTATTTGGCCTTGAAAAAAATCACTTCCCCTTTTTGAGTGTATTTTGTGATATATAAATGAACACACACCTCTTTATGAACTGCTTATTAATTGGCAGTTTTGCTTCTCATATTCTGGCCTAATTACCTTGATCTTTATGAGACCATCTGCTAGGATGTCTGTACTTTCTCAGCTTTCTAGTCTTTACTTCATTCCTCCTGCTGGATGACTCCATGGGAGTCCTCGGGGTTAGGTCAGCAAGTCATATAGTCTTTTCCACAATTGCAGCACAGAAAGTGTAACTTTCTGCCTTTAAATTGAACTGAAACTGGGCATGTGTACCAGTCAGTAGGGAGAAAAAGACCTCAAAACCTATCTTTTTATTTTCATTTTTTTCTAGCCGAGGTTTTGTAAAAATACAGAGTTGGGAGAACATTACAGTAGTACTAGAATTTATGAACGTGACTAAATATTAGAGGATTTTGAAATCACCCTGATGTTAGACTTGTAGCTAGCTTGTCGTATTTTTAGCTACAGTAAGACTGGAGGGAACTGATTCACGAAGTGGTTTATTGGAGAAGCAATGTGACAGATTCACAGTTGTGGTTCAGAATAAAAAAGGAAAATGTCTCTGTGCAGTGTGAAGTTTGATTTCTCTCTAAATAGATTACAATAGCCCTGTTTCCCATATTGATTAGCTGTCAGCGGCTCAGCACTGACTTTATTTGGCTCCCATTTGAATCTAATGGTTCATATGCATTATACTGAGAGTACTGAACTGGGATCCCAGATTCCACAGGAAACCGTTCCTAATACCTGCATGTGTGAGTCGTTTCACATCGCTACTGAACACTCATCCCACTTGCTCGTGTAACTGAGCATCAGGAGCAACAGTTACTCATGACACTTTCCACTTAGAAATATTGGCAATCCTTGCGGGAAATATTAATAGGCTGGATTCCCAGAGCAGGCAACGAGGAGCCTGGGCAGTCTGAATGGGAGTTGGGTACCCACTATCATTTGGAGAAATCCCAGTTGCTGTCATCGTTAAAGCCTAAAGGCTTTAACGAGCAGGGATGCTGGCAAGGTACTGTACAAATGGGGCAGACCAAGGCAGTCCTCATCTTGCGGAGCTGTGAATTTGGGCCAACAGAAGGAGAGATAAGGACAGAGAGACACGAGGTGCAGGGAGTGAAAGGGAATGCGGTAATTGTAACTTTGGCTTTGTCAGCACGTATTTGAGATCACTGCTTATTTTCTAAAAATTTCCTCTTGGTGCACTACTTCAAATTCCCTGGTGAGCAGAAGAGTACCCAGGGTTTTCAGGTGTGTCCACTCCTGGCTCTTGTAAGGCAAAAGTGGGATTTTGTGCTTCTCCTCTTAGTGCTGGTGGTAACTACAGTTCATTGCTAAAAGCTGGAGTGCCAGACCACTCTTGTGGGGGTTTCCGTTTCATCATCTTCCTGCCAGAAAGGGGCTGAATGTGAAACCATCTTGAGCAGTTGGGGAGTGGGTGAGTCAGACTGGCCATGGGTGGGAGACGGGAAAGCACACTTGTGAGTGACCCTCCAGCCCCCCATGGAAACTGCTGCCTTTGGTTTTCACACTTACCCCGCTTGTCGTTGAGAAAAATGGCAAACCCGTGAGGGTTTAACCACTGATGGGCAGAACTGTTGTCACTGCTGAGGGTGCAGCGAAGATTTAGGTCCTCTCCTTCCTTTAGAGTTACGGTTTCACTCCCAGCTCCTGGAAAATCCCCTGCCAGAGATGAGGGGAAAAAACAAGTATTAAAACGCGACGTGAAGTGACAATGTTTCACACAGAGTAATATGTGAAATTTCCTTTTTACACATGGGTGTAAAGGCTTTTACTACGTTAGGAAACTTGCTAATCTGATGGTCCTAATGTGAATAAATCACAGTCATTAAATAAGTCTAACCCAGTGACTGTGATGACCTGTACCGAAGGTTTGTGATCTTCAGATTTAGTTATTAAACATTATTCCACGTGAGTCCCTGAGGAATTGACAGCAGACCCATTTAATGCGCATACTTTAACACAAACATTAATTTTCATTATAACATGTTCCATTCTGGAGCTGTTGAACCTGATTTGCTAGTGTGTACAGCTGAGCAGTGAATGATCTGCACCTCTGAAAAATGAGGCTTTTTTATTCAGAAATGGTAATGCTGCAACTGCTTTGACCTGGCTTTGAAACTTCTCTCGAATGTAGGATCCACAAACCTGGCCTGGCACAGGTTACTAAAATGAAATTTCATTCTTTCTCCTCCCAGTTCATTTTACAAACAGGCAGTAAAGTGTGGTTGGTTTGTTTGGTTTTTTTTCTCTCCAGACCTAAGATATGTAATACACTTTGTGGAAATATTTGATGACTTGACCTGGAATGAATTGCCTTCTTCAGAAAAAAGCATGCCCTGGAGAAATTACTGAAAGCAAAGCCTGGGTCAGAGTTAAGTAAATGGGCAGTAAGAGGGTTTTATTTTTCACTCCTGTTTTATGTGTTTAGATTTTATTTTCCAAGTTCTTACTGCATACATAAGCGCTGCAGTTTGGAGAAATGAATCTTTCTGGGCTTCAGGAAAGCTTTTAATTTTCTTGAAGACATTTTAAAATATACTAGAAATGAAGCTATCGTAGGGCATTCTTGCTGGACCTGATCTTTTATCACTAAAACAAGAAGAAGGACTTGTCTCCTTGTAAGAGAGTAGTTCCCCACGGGGATCTGTTGCCATGCCTCAGAGAACACGTGATGTTTCCTGGGCCAGAGGTGACGTGGAAAAGGTTGTAAGGACAGAGAGACATGATGTGCAGGGAGCGAAAGGGAATGCAGTAATTGTAGCATGCTCAGGGGCAAGGTCAATGATATAGCTTGGGACTTGACAAATGGCAAATACACCATGCATCTTTTCTCTCTTCACTATCTAATCTTCAGAGTCTATAAGCTTGTAGAAGAGATTTTCTTGTAATATCTCTATATTTTTACTTCCGAATTTGTAAGTATGGAGTATGGTGATTTAGCTAGGGAAGAACTGCAGTACGGATCTGCTGCCTACCCTTACTGCACAGTGCCAGGACACACCACGGGCTGCGTTCGACCGAATTGCTGTACACGGGTGAAGCTCTGCTGAACTTAGAGTGGCTGTCACTGATTTACATCACATATGGCGTATCAGTGCCTTTGGCTTCTTTCCTCTTGATTCCACCTCCGTTTCTTAGGGTTAGTGCCTCAGCTGGTTTCTCAGGGATTGTGCCACATGGGGGTCATTTGCAGAGGAGTAGTAGAAAAGGAAAACCTCCTTGCATGGGTTCCACTTGTGGAGACCTGTGTCAGGAGGTGCATGTTGAGGTAGCAGAGAGGGCCTTGCCTGTGGTTTTCCATGGGGCCCTTCTGCATTTTTTGTAGTGACTGTTTCCTGTTGCTAGCAGCAGTGTGGGGTCTTTCAGGTCACACCTTTTGGAGGTGAGAGCAGCAACACTGAAGAACAAGAAAGGCTGGGGGTGTTGCTTGCTTTTCAAACCATAAAAAGACAGCCCATAGAACAGAGCTTATATGTAATTTCCATGAGACACCATAGCTTCATTCAGACCATGGCTCAGAGGTCAAATTTCCTTCTTCATATGGGTGGCAGTTTTACGTGGCTGTGGTCTTCATGCCCATGTAGCCCACCACAGTACAGCTGCTGGGGCGTGGGAGATGGTCCCATGCCAGCTCCAGAGGATAGTGGTTCTTGTACTGTGTGGATCCCAGGTGTCCTGGCTACCTGGAAAAACTAGTCTGGCATCGAGTACCATGATATATCCACCTTCTTGGCAAGAAAGGGCCACAATTTCTTGCTAGACATTGCAGGATGCAACTAAGCAGAATGATTCGTGCCTCTGGTTGCTATTATTCTAGCCATCAGAAAGCGCACAGAGATCTTGTTGAGGTGATACGCACTCAATACATAATTTTGGAGATATCTTTAAAACTGCAGCCTATAAAGACATCGTGTTTAATGATTCCTTTTTGGCTTCTGGCTACAGACCTGCAAGTGGGAGTCTGAATGAATTCTAATGCCCAAGAGCAGTTGGTACAAATTCATCATGCAGGAGTCCGTGGCAATGTTGGGGTTGTGCACTGAAACGGAGTGAGAGCTGCTGATTTGGAGCAAGTCTAAAGGGCACTGCAAGTGCTAGTTCAACTAGAATAGAACTGACAGCTCCTTGAGGCCTGGCTTTTGTTAAATGCAATCAATGGTAATAAAATACCCTAAGCATACAGTATTACAGGATGCTTTGTTGCTGTTTAGACGCTGAGGTTTGATGTGGCCTCTGTTAACAATACTTCTGTGTATGAGAGTGCTGGTGAAGTGTCAGCAACAGTACTGCTGAGATTTCTGCTCCAGCATTCATTGAGAAGGAACTATTGCTTCAGCCAGCACCAGGCTCATGCGTGCTTTCCTTCCACAAAGGTCAGGAGTGAAGCCTGCAAGAATGTAGATAGCTGTCGTGCTGCTTTCCTTATTTAAATCTGTCCCTATTTGACGTGGCCAAACGTGAATCTCTCCTGTGTATGAAGGACAGGAGATTAGTGAAGGAGGTATAAGCTACATCCTCTAGTAGGAGAAAGGAGATTGAGCATTTAAAGTGCTATTCATTTTCAAAGCCCTTAGCAAGTGCTTTCTAAATTACTCTGACTTAGAGTCATAGAATCATTTAGGTTGGAAAAGACCTCTAGGATCATCTAGTCCAGCCTTCGTCTAACATCTCCCTGACCTCTAGACCGTGTCTTGAAGTGCCACATCTACTTGGTTTTTTGAACACCTCCAGGGATGGTGACTCCACCACCTCCCTGGGCAGCCTGTTCCAATGCCTGACCACTCTTTCAGGAAAGAATTCCTTCTTTAATCTAAACCTCCCCTGGTGCAACTTGAGGCCATTCCCTCTTGTCCTGTCATTAGTCACTTGGGAGAAGAGACCAGCACCAGCGTCGCTGCAACCTCCTTTGAGGTAGTTGTGGAGAGCAAGGAGGTCTTCTCTAAGCCTCCTCTTCTCCAAGCTTGCATTAGCCTGTTTTTACACAATACATAACAAAGGCAAACGCAAATATCCAAGCCATGCAAAGCAAGCAGTGATCCACTGCCCAAATTTAAGGGACAATCTTTCAGTTTCTGAATGCTTCATCATGTCAAGCGTGCTGCCAGCTGCTAGGAGGTGAATCGGTCTCACTGATACGGGTTTTAGGAGGCAGCTGGATTTCAGCACCAGCATGCTTTGACAATTGGGTGACAGCACAGCATTGCCAACAAGAAAACAGCAAAGCTGCCTTGTGTGTGGTGTGCTGAAACTCTGGAAACTGAGTTCTCCAAGCTGGACTGCATGCAAAGGGGAGTTGTCACGTAAGACAATGCGTATTGCCTACCTTGCATCAAGAGCAGAGCCGCGACGTGTAGCACTGCGGTGAAAGTCATGTTGTGGTGTGGGCGCAGGCAGTCTGTGCTGGCTTCCTCTCTCTGCCGGGGTTGCTGTGCAGCAGGTCCCTTTTCAGCCGGGGGGGAGAAGACTTACCATGACTTCATCACTGACGGGGGCTCTGCTGCCTTTCCTTCTCTCTGCTGTTCCACTCCCTTCTCCCCCCGTTTCACGTTTCCTATATGTTGGCGACTGCTGAGAAATTGGTGACCTCACATGTCCCTAAAATGAAACTGGTGGGTGGCAGGACTGGAGCCACTTCACCCTGGAACCCCTCCAGCTTGGTCTTGCCCAGCATCCATGCAGGGGAGAGATGTAAAGGGCGAGGGGGGGAAGCTGGTAAAGGTGATGAGAAACATGGGCTTGGGTGACCCTACTGGGGACACCTGCAGTGATCCTACAAGTGCACTGTGTGCAGGATTTAATTCCCAAGATGAGGAGACACCCAGGAAGGCAGAGCTTCTTTGGTGGATGCTGCTGTAGTGCAGTAGTTGACAAGGCTGATTGAAAACCCAGCCATGTGGTTTAAATCTCTGGAAGAATAGTCTTGCACTATGCTGCATTGTGAACTGCTGTGTGCTCAGGAAGTTTGCTTTGCTCTGCTTGCAAAACAAATAATGAGAGAAAAGTAATTTGCTGTGTGTGGTTTGTGGCTCTCTAGGGAGTGAAGATTCTTGGTAGGGTGGTTGTGGAAGGTTTGCTGAGCACCAAAGCATGGGGAGGTGGGATGACTACCTCAAGGAGATCCCAGAGGACCAGTGGCGGAACATGGGTTTGCTGTGTCCCCTTCCAGGTCTGATTATTTCAGGAGCAATCTGTGACAAAGCAAAGCTTTTTGTGTCTCCTGGGTGTGTGATGTCCAGTAACATCGCAAGATTTATCCCAGCCTGTTGTAGGCAGAGCCTCTGCTCATGATGTAGCCACATGTGCTGACTTCCAAAAAGGTTTTGGCAGATCCACTTCTGGCACTTCTCTGCAACTGCCCAACGTTTAGTGCAAATGACTAATACTGCCAAAAATGAGCTTTTATACGAAATATGGCTTGAAAACTGTGTGCCTTTGCAGGACATGGGTTTGAATGAACAGGACAAAATGGTTAATTATAAATATGTTATGTACTTCACTTCTAATTGATTAGAAACTGTTTCCATTAAACTTCCAGGTGCGTGGAAGGTGTGTCATTGTATTGGTGTATGTTTGATTGATAAAAGCTATGGCTTGTTTTGCTAGGAAACAGAGCTATAGGCCATATAGTTTAATGTAGATAGTTGGTGTGAAAGGGATGAGCCTCACTGGCTGTTAAAAATACTGCTGGATTAAAAAATCCAGATCAAGAAAGAAGGTACGTGTTGTAAAGGTAAGCACTGCTTTGGTTTAAAAGTTGTGCTTCCAGTTCCACACATCTAAACCTGACAGTAAAAGAGCTCTGAGGGAAAATGCCATCAGTCGAGATGCTGAAGCCACCAAGACCGAAAAACCTGACTTGAGATGGTTTTGTGCCATCTGCTGTCAAAGAAGTGAACTTCAGCTTCGTTGGAGGGCAGAAAAATTGAGCTCAAATTCCCCTTTCACCTTGATGCTTCTGAGCCTTACACCCTCTCCAGGTGGGCATCCCGCCATGGGATTGCAACCCAAACCCAGCCTGAGAAGCAGCCCTGGCTCCCTTTTTGTCCCTCCCTCAAGGTCCCCCTTTGCTCCCTCAAGGTCCCAGTTCAGCTGTTCTCCAGGCATCCGCCCAGTACAGATGTTTTTCCTACCTACATCTTGCTGCAGCCGCTGAAAATACTGCTCAGGTGCCCCCCAGCAGTGCAGGGACCCCTCTGAAGGGGCACTTCAGTGAAGGTCTGTGTCAGAATATTCACTCTAGCAAAGTCCAGCGCACTTGAGGGGAAAATTTAAATAGGAAGGGCAAGATGTGAGCGTGTGGCAGCTTTATTAAATCATCTACGAGACCCTTTTTGTCTGACGTCCGAGAAATCCATTTATTGTCATAAGCAAATTAAAATGCAGTGGTTGTTTCAACAGTTGTTAGCACTTGAAACTGAGATTAAAAACAACCAACCAATCCCCCCAAAATAAAAAAATACAGATGTCACAGGTAATTACAGCTATTTTTGGCAATACAATTATTGTTCTTTTTTAAACAGCAAACATTTTTCTCAAATAAATACAATCTGCTCACACTAAAAAACATAATAAACGGAATGATACAACAGGTTTAAAATGAAAAAAAAAAAAATCCATTGATAACATCAAGTTTTAAGAGATGTCCACAGAGAGAAACTTCAGAAAATACATTTTAATGGGAAGTAATAGAGAGGAACTGGCTGTGTATTTTCTGTTATGTAGCATGTATGGTTCATGAATATTCCCCAGGGAACAAGTATTTGAGGAAGTGGTGAGAAGTAAGTAGTGATTTAGAGCCTATGCAACCAATCACACTTGCTACTTAATTTTTTTTCTTGTTCATTCATTCACCTTTTTAAGCATATCTGCTACCACTGTCATTTCATGTACATTTTAAAAGTTCAAATAATTTCCTCTATGCTTAAGTTCTTTTTTTTTTTTTAAAAAACAAAACAAACTAAACCACAAACCAAACCTCTTAAGGCTGCCTTTCTAAACAATAGTTTTCATGCAGAATTTCAATACATTTTAAGTTGTGAAGCATCGCAAACTAATTTCCAGCTCTGGGTTTAAGTGACAGTTAGTTGACTACAGCCTAACTCAACTAGCTAGCATCCCTCTCTTTGAGATGAACATGAATATAATCAGACATTAAATTTCCCCATAGTTCTGCGTGCGTGCCTTAAATCAGGACTGGAAGGACTCAGCCCTGTGCAGAGTCCTCCAAATTCCTTGTGAAGTCGGTGGCAGGTGGTGGGGAGCAGCCTGTGGTAGGACCAGGCTTTGGCAGCTTCATCCCAAACCTGAGGAGATCATGAGGAATCTTCCTCTTTGTTTCCCTGGAATTTGGATCAGGCCTTTGTAAGCCCTGAGATGTTGCTACCTGGGGGGCTCAGGGTTGTGGGTACCCAGTCGCACGCTGGAAACAGCACTCTAGCTCTCCTTCCTACCCTCTCTGCTTTGCAGAATGACTGCTGGTGTTGCCTTCGCTAAAGAGAACTCCTGTAGAATTCTGGTAAACCACCACTGATTTGGCGATGTAAATTATCACTTTCATAATAACGCTGACACTAGAAGCTAACACCAGAGGAGGGGAGGTTTCTACCATCACCTGACTTCTTTCTGAAACTTCAGGCTGAGTGAAAAGGGAAATATGTAAATATGGTTTTTTTCTGAACTTATGGCCTGGATCCTCAGTTTGCACACACAGCAAAGCTCTATTGATTTGAGTTTACAGTGCCAATTTACACGCACAGAGAGCTGGCTCTGTGCTCGGAGCACTTAAGTACATGGCTGTAGCTGCCATGGCACTAAATTGTGAGGGAAATGCATGAAACTTTAGACCTTTAATGTGCCTGCATTAACCTGGAAAGGTATCCCCAGGCAGGGCTCAAGCCCTGGGGTTGGGGCACGCTGCAACTCCCATCTCCTTCAGCAAAGGGAGATACAAAACCCAGTGATAGGCACAAACTCTGGATTAAACCTGAACTTTCCCAATACCCCGGGTTTGATCTCCTGGTGCCGAGTGTCATCCCATCGGCTGCTGTGCTAGAATTCAATGCTGCACTTAGACTCTTGGATTTTTCTTAAGTTACGGTTGACTAAAATACGGGACAAACAACTTATTCTTGGCAGATTTCCAGCTTTATTCCTTAATTGTGAAGAGAGGGGGAAAAGTCTAGGAACTGCTGTTTGCCTCCTATACCCTCATCAAACTGTTGGGATCTGATGCAGCTCACAGTGAAGGCAAGGAAAAGACTTGCACACACTTTAGATAGACCGAGTCTAATGCTGGGGGACAAAACACTGAAGTTACGTTAAACACACGTTAACGAGCAGCAATGGAGTGAAAGTGAAGCAGCAATTGTTTTGTATTCTCAACATCTCAATTAAAAATGTAAAAGGAACATCTCTTTTTCCCCAATAAGCCTTATCAACATGAGACTACTTAACACAAAACCCCCTATGAGAAATCAAAATGCTAGAAGAAAATAAGATTTTTCTGAGATTCTTGACACCTGAAAAATCTTGAGATAAGACTACAATTGTCAAAATACTTTCCCAAACATCCAAAAATATACTTTTTTAAAGAGAGTATTTTAACATCTACTGTCTCAAACAGAACACTCTTTTCTATATTACTTACTATATGCAAAGATCAGCTAGTACAATATTAAAATTGTGCATTCAGGTTTTGTCCCCTCTCTATTTCATGCTTCTGTCTAAATAAACTCCTTGTAAAGTTGCTTAACTGCAGTAGGACCTGAGCAACCTCCACTCTTTTGTACAGGCAATATTTGTTGCCTGAAATGACATCTTGCTGGCCCACAGCGTGAAACAAAAAACAAGTCCAGAGAATTACACGTGCATCAGTAACGAAATTAGTTTTGGTGTGATTGTCATCTATTTAGTTTTAAAATTTTGCAAATTTGCAGTAAGCATGGAGGAAAACAAGCCAGAAATGCTCTTCAGAATGTCTGTACACAGCCAAAAGTAGTTTAAATTACAGTTAAAAACTAAAGTGACAGCAGTATAACTGCACGGGAGCAGTTTCTTCTGTCATCTCCTAAGTTACCTCCCTGACTTTTCAGTATACACCCCGGGTATAATAATGCACTTACGAATGGCCTACTGTGTATTACATAGTCATGAACGTATAAATAATGGACTATTGTTACAGACGGTGACAATGTACGTATTGCACAGGATGAGCTCTCTGCTGTCTCAAAATGTGTTCAGAATCTGGTGTACTCACCCTACCAAGCTCAATAAAACCCAGAGACAAAGCCGAGCTTAAACCCCCGAAGACCTGTCACCTCACAACTGCTGAGTGTTTTGCCTTATTTAGGAAGAAGGGGTCGCAGTTTATCATTCACTCCTTTGTTCTGACTGCTGGAGGTGCGACCCGTTCCGCTGAAGGCTTGATAGGTTAGAAGAAACCAACACCAAACAAACTTTGATCTTGCTATGAAGAATAGGGTTTTGTCAGCGTTGGCCAGTATAAACTTCTGTGCCAGACAAACATTTCGGATGAGGACACTAACGCTTTCTGCAGAGGAAAAGCTAGAGAGAAGAGGGGTGCCTAGGATGCCCGATATTTATTTATTTTTTTAAACTTCTGAACATCCCTTTGATGCTATTTACGGGATTACTCAGACTTATGGCCCAAACCGAGAAAGGAGTATGCCTAAATCTTTCATCCCGTTTAAGCCCGTTTTTACGTACCTTCTGAAAGCGAGCCTACACTGATAAGGCCCATACAAATGCTTGCAGGAACTTTTTGACCCAAGACTGATGAGTTAAGATAATATTAATCTAAAAGAAACCTCCTCTGAAGCCAGTTTGTACTAGAAACTACCCGCTGTGGCGTGCTTTGCATTCTCCTGTGAAGCAGCTGCTATTGGCATCTTGCAGGCTGTAGCCCAAAGAGGACACTTCTTGTGATTTCAACGTTTTTAGCTACAGATGGAAACCCTTCTCCTCCCTTTCTCCCCAAATCCTAAGCCTTCTCCCACCAGATAAATAGCATCTAAAGAGGCCACAGCATGTTGCTCCTAAATGTAGAGTGTACCGTTTTTTTTCAGCCCTGCTTTGTCTTTATGACAGATGGCACTTAGGAATTAAGGAAAAGGAAGCAAAGAGTGCAGCAGAGGCTGAGTTTCAGTGTCTTTTTGTTTTCATCATTACCTCCTGAAGAAAGCTCCTTACTGCAGAATCTCACCAGGGCTGGCAGAAAAGCTCACAAGGGACAGAAAGCCACCGCTGTGTAAATGACCAGCACAAAATCTCAGTATAAAAAGGAAAAACCCTTTTCCAAGGTCTTCTGAAGGCCATTTAAGTGACACAAACACTTTAGGCTGGGTCTGTGCACAAGGGTGGATTTCAATAACCTAAATAAAAGACCCCCCCAGCTTTCTAAACCCTTCAGGTTTGGTTGGAAAAGGCTTATTTCATCTCCACATAAAAGAAACCGCTCCCAGAACTGCTTTGTTCACAACGGTGCTGTCTTTGGCTGTGCAAACTTCATCTGTAACTGCTGTGAAATTCAGAATTTTCTTCTAGCGTGGATCGGTGTGAATCAATCTTGGCATCCACAGTGTGCCCAACACAGCAGCTACCACAGTGCTGGGAGAGGAGAGGAACAATCTGCTGCTGCCTGCAGAGGCAGTGCTGGGCTCGCATTTCTAGCTGGTGGTGATGCGCTTTAGGAAGGTGCTGAGAACTTGGGGGCTGAGTGTGAGGTGGGTGTCAACACGTGGTCCTGAACAAGCCTGCTAATGCTTTGCAAAAATAGTAGTGAAAAAGACGCCAGGATCCTGAATGCTCGACTTTTACACAGTGCTAGTTGTTTCTCACGTGGTGCAGAAGGCAGTGAAAGTAACTGGTGTTACCGGAGCTCCATTCAAGGTGGGAAAACCTACCCGAGCTACTGACTGAACAGAGACTTCCTGCAGTGCGAGAGCTTCAATCTGTATTTCCCCCCCCCTCAGATCTCACTTCCTTTTGTATTTGCTTAGTTGTGTATGAGAATTTTTGCCTGACTGTGGCTGTGTGAGAGATATGCTAGAACAGCTGTTTGGGTGATCCACTGAACATACTATGACTATTTTTCCACTGTTAATAAACACAAGAAAGAGACATTCTCCAACGTTTAGGAAGGCCATGGGTTTTTCTTGCTCGTGTAGCTTTTGCCTATTCTTGTAGTAAGGTTTCTCTCCAGTTAAAGCCTCCAGTTGGTCCGTGTGTGAGAGGGAGGATGGGGGGATCCGTGAGCTGCCAAACACCTGTATCTCCCAGCTCTTCGCATGAACAAAACCCCAAGTATGGAATCTGTGTGAAGAGAGATGGAAATAAAGGCAATGAGCAAGGACCGAGCTGCGCAAGGAGGGAGCTCCCCTAAGGGTTGCAGTCCTGTTGTGCTGCTGCAGCATGCCGCTGTCTTTTCTCTCCCCCTCTCCCCAAATCCCATTTTGAGAAGATGATTGTAAGCCTCAGGTGTGACAGCCAGACTTTGTGCACCACTGGCCGTGCAAAACACTGGGAAAGAGATTACATGCTTGTAACAGAAGTTAAATATGGGCTGTTTCAAACAGGAGATGTTCTGTTGGCTGACATGGTCCCAAACCCTGAAGGCCAGCCCAGCTATAGAGGAGAAAGATGGATGGCTCAAGTGTCCTCAGATCAGGTATGAATACCCCAGAGTGCTTCTGCAAGGCTGGCAGTGGACAATGCCATCTCCTTAGCCAGGGCGAGAGCAAAGCAACGAAGGCAGAAGACCCCGTTATGATTTTCAGGGCTTTGCCCTGACCATTAGAAGCCCTTCAGAGTGAAATGAGAAGGTGGAAGCGTTGTAGGGCTGAAGTGCCCTGTTAACTCTAGTTAGGGTGTTTTTGGCACTGGCGGGCTCTGTACAGCTCTGGTATCCACAAGCGTAAAGCAGAGTCACTGCAAGCCCGATCCCACGCTATCTGTTACAGAAGTGACACGTTAAGATCAGCCTCTTGAACCGATCTGCTTTACTCTCCTAACCTGTGAAGCGGATGAAACTCAGTGATGGGCAGGACGATCAGAGGAGAGGAGCAAAGTGTCCTCTGCCTGGTTAAGCAGATTGCAAATTTCTTTTCTCTTTGTAAAGCCAGCGAGCTTTACTCCTTGCTGGTAATTACCTTTCGGACCATCTGTACAAAGTCCTTGGAGTTCTGCGGCGAGAGCCCTTGGAGCTGGCAGGTACAAGCCTCCAGGGAGGACGCGTGTGCCACTATCAGGATGTTATTTCCTGAAAGAAATTGAGAAACGCAGGCTGAGGAGGGAGATGGAGCCGGCTTTAGGGACTGCTGCCCAAGATCAAGCAGACCATTAAAAATGTTCAAAACGGGTTCAGTTTATCATGTAACTACACATTAAACTATGTGTTATAGGGGCAAAAAAACCATGGCTTAGTAATATATTTAGAGCAATTCTCAAGTTTCAGGATAATGGTTAACTCAGTGCTACTTAGTTTCAAAATAGCCTTCTGAAGAAAACAAGAATTCCAGTGAGATTTCAGCTGTCCTGTGAAGCAAATGCTTTTCTCCTACCCTGAAATTAATTCTGATTAAAACAAGCGCTTTAATTTCAGTTGCTGCTTTTCCACAACGATGGGTTTGGATTTCCATTTCCCAGATCGTTGACATCCAATGCCACACTGTGCTATCAAGGTCTGTGGGCAAACTATGAAAATAAAAGCTTAGAATGTAGATATGGATCAGCAAAATGAAATCAGTGAAATCACCAGAAATTAGAAACATCCTATTCCTGTATTGTGAATGAAAAACAAAAGCTAGAGACTTTTTTAAAAATTCAATATTGTGTTTGGAAAAATTTTCTAGTCTTTAAGAATAATATATTTTAGAAGAGTAGCTCAGATAGGGGATGGAAGATGCCCCATCTGATGCTTGAGTGCAAATGGCTTATTTATTCCTGGGGAAACAGCTCATGTTGGGTATGGATCCCTAAAATACTTCTGCTACTAAAGTTCATGGCCATTTCTCGTAAGCTAAGCGTATCTGAACTCATAGTTCTGACACATACAGGAGTTTCCAATGTTTCTGGGAGAGGGGATGAAAGATTCAGCTATGAGGACTGATCTCCTTGATGAGGGAAAGACTGGTCAGGAATGTCACATCCCAGAGAGCCTGTCGTGTTTTTCACCCCCTCTGTAGCTCTTACCTTTGCCTTTACATTCACTGATGATTTCTTTTGTCACTTGGTAGCTTCTACTTATGTATGTATCATAAGATTCGGAAACCACTAACTTGCTGACAGGAATATGAGGTCTGTGAACAGAAAAACAAGTATGGTAAATGGGATGAAGCGATAGTTTTAAGTGGAAGTTATGGTTCATCTGAAAGTGTCTGTTTCTTTAATTCCCCAAATCCGCCGAACTGTCTTGTGTGAGAACCACTATCATGATTTTTAAACCACAAGACTGATATGTTTACCATTCCTGCATTAAGGTATTTCAGTCAGTTGGGGAAAATTAAAGCTGCTTCCTCTGATGTGGACCAGTCAGGGGAGGCAGCACGGGAGATGCTGATTACCCGTGTGCTACCTTTGCAGTGGCATGCAGCAATAACGATGCCACGTTGCGTTTTAGTCATGTGTCCTTTGATCAGCAGATTTCAGGGCTCACTCACCCACATAAAGTTAGCGAGTGGCAGGAGAACAAAATCTGTACCCAGCAGGAGTGGGCAAGCAGGAAGGGACAGCGGGACAAGGACGGTGCAGCCGCCCGCGGACAGACGGGTCGGCTCCGCTGGCTGGGAGCTGAGCGGTCACCGCAGCGTGACAAGCCACCACCCAAGCCATCTTTGCTAGATTGAGGTCTGCCACCACGGCTTCCAGCTTAGAGAGTGGGCTGACAACATCTGTGGCTGTCCGAGGAGACCGGGGCAGGTACAGCGGGAAACGTGGAGCGTGGAGGAGGCAGATGCTGGCTCTCTTCACTGCTCGTGCTTTGATGGTGAAGGGCAGAGGCAAACTGCTGCTTTGGCCATCTGCAAAGCTGCATTGCTGGGAAACGCCTGGAATTAGCCAGCCTCCTCCCGGGCCAGGGCGCTTCAGTGAATTGCCTGGCAGGACTCTGGCCAATTGTATCGGCTGGAGTAGGTTGGTGCGCACAGAGAAGCATGGGTAGAAAGCAGAAGGCTGTATTTTCTGCTGTGGTGCAGGGGAAAAACCCTAACTTTTCCCTTCATCCAGTGATCTGATATATCTACGGGAATTACCCTTGTGAGAGGGGAGAGAGAGCACTGGGAGGGCTGTTTCCCATTTCCCCACCTAACCAGCAGACCACACAAGAGCTGGCACTTTTCTTGAGCCGAGAATATTTGTTATGCTCTTCCCAGAAGGCATGTGTTTTCTTGAAGCAGAGACTCTCCTGTGGTCCAGCTGCTCTGCTGAGTGTTAGCCATGTGATACCCTTTCAGGGATAAATACAGTGTAAGAACTGGTATTTAGATACCCTCAGAGTGGTGGAATTTTAGCTGCAGACCAAAAGGATGCAACACAAGTTGTTGATGGTATAATTAGGTATGAAAAAAATCAGGTTGTGTTTTTTTCCTTACGTTTTCTGTATCGTTTTTCTTTATAATGTTTTGGCAGCTTATTCCACTTGAGGGTTCTTAAACACACAGTGCATTGGGACACTGGGAAACACCAGCGTTTCTGATACCACAAACCACAACAAGCCCAGCCACAAAATGCTTGTCACCAAGCCCATGGAGGTGGAACTCCTGTGTATGTATACTATGTGTGTATTATAAATGTTTTGTTTTTATCTAAGATTGTTCAGCTGGTGATCAGGCTCACACTAAGATAGAAAGTGGAAGTCTGTGCAAGAAGTCATAGCGATACACACATCGGTGGAGGACTGGAACTGTGTGACCTTTCTGGAGTTTCCTTCTTTGTGTGAGCTCTTTGAGTCTGGCTTGTATAAATGAATCATAAATTTGAGAGTAGGAAGCCCGAACAGATCATCTTGTCTATTCTTTACCACGACTATTTCTGCTGGGTTTTATTTAGCCCTTCTCTCTGCAGTTTACAGTAAAAAGCATCTGTGTTAGGCTGGAGGGCATCACGCTTGTGATGCTTCACCAGGGAGCCAGAAAGTCTTGAGTTGCCCTTCAGAGTCAGGCTGCAAGTTGCTCCATGCAGACCTGTGGTTTGTTTGTTGGCAAAGAGGTGCGTCTGAGGGACCTGGGGTTGTTTAGCTTGGAGAAGAGGAGACCTCATCGCCCTCTACAACTACCTAAAAGGAGGTTGTAGCGAGGCTGGGGTTGGTCTCTTCTCCCAGGTAACTAACAACAGGACAAGAGGGAATGGCCTCAAGTTGTGCCAGGGGAGGTTTAGACTGGATATTAGGAAGAAGTTCTTTCCTGAAAGAGTGGTCAGGTATTGGAACAGGCTGCCCAGGGCAGCAGTGGAGTCACCATCCCTGGGGGTATTAAAAAAATGAGCAGATGTGGCGCTTCGAGACATGGCCTAGGGGTCAGGGAGATGTTGGATGAAGGTCGGACTCGATGATCCTAGAAGTCTTTTCCAACCTAAATGATTCTATGAGTCTATAAACAGTATTTTGGGCATATGATAGTGGGCATGCAGAGGTATGGCCATGTCTGGATAGAAGGAAAGCAGCAGAGGCTGGCAGCAAGGGTGTGAGTTTGGGAGATGGAGCTTAACCGGGCACCAGGACTGGGCTGTGCGGCTGCAGGGCTGGCTGGCAAAAATGCCGAGCTCTGAGAAGATCAGCTCTGTGCTTTTGGAGCAGTTCTGTCAGAGCCCCTGAAAGCCCAGTGAATTACCTTTTCTGCAAAGTGAGAGGAAAGATCAGTCGTGCTTATCCATTTGCCATTCAAATGTTTTTTAACCGGACGTTTACTGGGTTTGCTTTCACCAGCTGGTTTTCGGTTGAACTCCGTGAAAAATGGAGTCAGGAACCTGCATTTTTTGCCCACTAAAAACTTTTCAGATGTAATTGCTAAGAAGTGATAAATGCTTAGGGTTTCGCCCTTTGATAGAAAACCTCCAAATTCTGATGTCACAGGAGACCCTGGCTTCCTGACGGATGTAAACATGTTCCCCAGGGTGATGCAAAATTTATAATTAAGATGCATCACCATGCTAATGGTAACAGCAAGACAGACAAGCTTTTTCCTCTGGGGAAAGGAAGAGGAGGTGTGAATGAGCCCGTGATCCTGTTTAGTCTATGAACATGATGGTCAGGGAACTGAGTCAGCAAAACCACTTCTGTTAGCTGAGCCCAAACTCCTAAGCCTTAGGAAAAGGGTTAAACCAAACAAAAATACCCTGAGGGTCTCCTGGACACCTGAAAGATGCATAGGACAGAAGCAATACTGGAAAGAGGACCTCCATGACGAGCAATACAGCAGGACCTTGCCAGTCACCTGGGAAATTTGGTTTAGAAAATCCATTCTCAGGTCCTGTTCAACACAGCAGCCTTGAGCCTGCTCCAGGTTTATTCTGGGAGCCTCTACGGCTCTTCCAGTCACTGCCTGAATTTAAAAACCCAGCAGAGTGTCACTCTTCAAAAACAAAGCTGAAAAGCAATGCAAGACCCTCTCACCCCCCCTTTCTGCTACCTGTAGGTTGTATCAACGCTTAGAGTAGCTGCAGCCAAATCCACGGGGGGTATCCAGGCAGGTAGTGTGTTCCCAGAGACCCACTTGGTCCATTCAAACAATCCCGGCTCTATTCGAATTTTCAGGTTGTTCTCTTGTTGCATACCTGGAAAAGGGAGAAAGGAGACCAGCTATCAGTGGAAGTCGCTGGGGATGAAGGCAGCAAGAATCTGCAGCTCTAATACTTCAGTTCGATTGTAAATAATTTTTTTTCCCCTCTCTCTAAGTAGTGACTTGATTAATAGTAGGTATGAAAGATGAAGTCTTTAATATATGTATTTGGCATATGATATGGCAGGGAACGTAAACCTCTGGCTGGCAGCTACATGCAGTATACTGAACCTAGGTGTGACTGTATTTTGGAGCTGGTTTTTGACTGGTTCCAGTGCCAGGGCATCTCATGCCTCTATCGCTATTGCCCTTCCCAGTTTGTGAAGAAAATTTTTCTTACTGGAGGTCGCAAGTAGCAATTGCTGAGGGAGCACAGAGCAAGGAGCAGCTGCAGGAGTGTTTGCAGGCAAGGGCGCAGGGCACGCTGAGCCGGACATGTCTGTCCATCCTGAACACTTCAGAGTGTTGTGCTGATGTAAAGTACACTCGGATGGAAATAATCCTCACCCTGAATGGCCATTTACTTGGGTCTCCCATGCCAGGCCCCCATTTATCTGACTGGCAGTGCTTTTCCCAGAAAATGCAGGAGAATGCAGCCCTTCCTGCTCGCTGGGTTCTTACCTTTCAGGATATTGTGTGCTGTCTGTACACACCGGAGGGATGGGGAGCTGTAGATGTAGTCTACAATGGTATTCGTTTCTAGCAAGGCTTCACCTGCAAGCAAGTTTCAACACCCGTGAATAAAACCAGACAAATGGCATTATAACAGCAACAGCAGCGTGCAGGGTATCTGCCACCCAGCAAGGAGCTAAAGCAGGTTCCTGGCTACACTGCCTGTGTGTCGGGAAATGGGTGTACCCGTCGGGTTTTATTTCAGCAGTGTGCAGAGCGCTGTGATGTGCACAGCTGTGGAACGGGGGTATGTTTTTCTGCGTGTGTTGCTCCACGTGCATCTAGGTACTTAACCAGTATGCAAAAGAAATCACAGCAGCTTTTGCCCCGTTTCTGCTTCTTTTTAGATTGAGCCAAAAAGCAAACAGCGTGCTGAGGAAAACTGTGGAGAGCTTGACTTGAATTTCATTTCATTTATAAGCTGTAAATCAGAACGATTCAACTTAACTCAGACGTAATTCGATTGGCTCGATTCTTTGCTAGTATAAATTACCATTTCATTACACAGGTGGAAGATCACTGAAAATGAGATAAGAATCAACTCCACTATTAGCATTATTAATATTCTTGCAATGCCTAAGGGAACCAAATGAGAACAGGAATCTGCTCAGCTCTGCACAGTCTGCCTTTAAGAAAGAGTTATATTTTCATTACATTTGAAGAGGCAGGACAAAGAAGTGGGAGCAAGAAGGGGTTATTAACCTTGACTTCATACGCTTAACGATGGCTGTAACCACGTTGAACCGATCTATAAATCTCTTGAGTGAGAAGTGGGGTCATTTAGGAGGAGCGGCACATCTCGCAGCCCTCCGTGACTGCTCATTTGCTTCGGTCGTCAGAGGAATTAGGGCTCCGGCAATCGTCAAGGTCGTGCCTGTGCGGCTGCAGCGGGGAGCGGCTGCCCGCGGATGGCTGGCGTGCCGCAGCCGCGCCGGCAGGTTGATGGTGCCTGGGTCACGTACGCAGTCGCGTACACGGACCCGTTTAATGGTATCAGCAACGTGTGCTGTGATTGCTCCCAGATTCGCCTTCTGTTACGCGCGTGCTGCGAACCCTGATGCCACGTGGCCGGGAGTCTGAGCATCCTGCTGTGGTACAGAGATTTGTTTTTGCTTAAAAAGCAGGTATTAATTTCAGCTGCCCTAGTTTGAATGTGACCAACATGAAGTATGCTGAAGGATTTGAATCTGAGAAAATGCTAAGTACCGCTCTCTGAAGCTCGTGTCTTTAAGGGGCTGGGCTTCCCTATTCACAATGCTCGATATGTGCTCTTTGACTGCCAAATAATCTGTCCGTACACAAACCAACAGGCTCAGAAGTCAGGGACATGAGCTGGGGGGGGGAGAACACTGGAAATAATTTGGATTGTGTTTTTGCCACGTAAATGTGCTGATAAAAGCATATTGGTGTAGCAAGCCGCAGGTCAAAATTTAAGTCAAAGTCAAGGAAAAAGCCTATTTTGCATAAGGTGACCGCCATGCTGTTGCATTTCTCACCAGCACTGGTAATAACGGAGCATCTTCCAGTGTGGCACGTTTGCAGGGACGCTCTGCAGCCACGCTGCTGCTAGCTCCAACTTGCACCACATCCCAGATCTTGTGCTCTGCCTTTCCCTCTGCTTTCAAAGCTCCCTTTGAAAGAGGGGGCTTGCTGGGGAAGGCGAAGGGACTTTGCAAAGGTTCTTGAAATGTCTGAATCCCGCTAGTTCAGGGCACCTGATTCGGGTTTTTTTTTTTTCTGCCTTGCACTTTCTCTTTCTCTGGCTGGGTGTGGGAGGGAGACAGCAAAGCTTCCTGGGCCAGCCCTTGTCTGCCGAGGAAAACTTACCAACCAGCCTCGCCTGCGTGCAGCCCAGCACAGTGATTGGCGCGTCTTTTTCATAATCCCTGAAACCGCCACTTCTTTGAGGTAAGCTGTGAGGCATATTCAGGTTACTACGCATATACCTTCCTGTGAGGGAGAGGGTAGAAGCAGTTGCTGGAATTACTGGATCAGAGAGAGGCAGAGAGCACCGTGCCTGTTTCTACCCTCCTTCACCGCGACATCCGCACCTTGCTGGTGCTGCCGGGACCTTCCTGTTGAGCAGCTTTTCCCATGGAAAGCTATCAGCTGTATCAGTTCAAAATCAACAGAGAACGTTGCTCTTGTTTCTGAAGTTATCTTTAGGGCCGATTTTCCCCAAAGGAAAATAATTTCTATGCCGCAACAAAGGAAACCTCAAATGTTACACTTTTACGGGAGGCTAAAATGTCAGAGCTCTTCCAAGGTAATCTGGAAAGAAGGCAGTTGTAAAATCATCCTTTTTTTTCCCTATAATTTTGACTAAAAGATGTTGGCGTCTTTTGAATAAAAGACTTTGACAAATTTCCCTTCAGCTCTAATGCCAACAGAGCCTGAAGTTATTATCTGTGAACTACAGTCTGAAACTCAAGCTTATTAGCAGGTTGCAAACTGCAGCTTTTGCCCCAGGAGGCACTCGGAACTCTGCCTGTCGTGGAGTTATTTTCATTTAGGACTGAGAGCCAGCTGTGCAAAAGATTTTCCTGATGACAGTAGATGCTTGCACCGGACACTGACTATTAACATCGTGACTTCATTTCCAAATGGAAATGTTCTTTGGCCGTGTTACTTTAATCTTTCCTGCAACAGTTTCCCAAATACTATCAAGTGTAGTACTTACTCCCTGGCTTATTTTTCTGCTTCTGCCTGCGGCCCTGCCATCCAGAGCTCTGCACGGAGGTGCTCTGCCACTTGTAACTGCTCAAAGCAACATGTTGTGTTAGGAGACCACTGCTTCCATCTAAGCTTTGCCCCGGGCAGCTGCCACTCTCTTTCCTTCATCTAAACCTAGAGCTTGAGAGACCCAAGGCAGCTGAACTCACCTTTGGCATCAAAACACTGTGACAACCAGTACTTCCCAAAAACGACATCCATCCTTTCCCCGTGTCTGCAGACAAACAGGCAGCGTTTCTGAGGTCCTGGCTGGCTGGTTATTCTCAGGGGCTGGAAATAAAATTACAGGATGTTTGACCTTCATCAAAGTGCAAGGGTTTTCCTGAGATCTGATTTACTAATGGGAGTCAGGACCAGGAGCCTCTTGCTTTAGTGCAAATGCAGGTACAGAAAACTCCTCTGAAGTTGGGACATTTATGCTGGTATAAAACTGTTAAAGTGAGCAGAGGATGGGGCCCTGCTTGCCCCATGCTTTGGGGACAGCCACATCTTCTGTGCCTCTGGTTAACTGCATCTTTCAAAAGCTTGTAGAGAACTTTAACTTGTGCCTTCTGATATAGGCAGTGAAAGGAGACCAGAGGATAAGTTGTTGGGGGGAACCCAGTTGCTGGAAACTTGCCACTAAAACTGTGTGATTTATGGATGTGTGTGGGTCCCTACCTGCACGTTCTGGCAGATGATAGTGAGTGGTCCTGCGTCCCCAGGTCCTTGGTCTTCCTGCTGCCTTCTTTCCAGACCTCCATCTGTGAAGGCTTGAAGGGACGGGGAAGACGTAGTATTCAGAATTGAGTAGGACCTGCCAAAAATAGGAAGATGTTGGCTTTGGGAACGCTTTGGACTTTGTGTGCTCAGACTGCAGTAAGGACATTTCTGGAACCTTCAGGAACTGATGATAATTACTGTTGTCATGTTATTACATTATTAATTGTATTTTAGTGCTGCCTAGAGAGCACCTTGCTAGGTGGTGTACACACAAGTAGACAAATCTCATCTCAACAGGCTTTCTGTTTCCTTAGAAACAGCTTCACAGAACAACACTTCCCAAACTTTGGTCTGTGAGGCTCTGTCAGCCCTCAGATATTCTCACGGAAAATGCCAAGACCTTCCTTGCAGCCACAGGATGCTCACTAACATCATCTGGGGACCAGATGCACGTTACTTACCACGATCTTTTGGACCGAGGTTTGGAAACTAATGGCTACAGGGAGTTCTCACTCACCTTTGTAGCGAGCTGGACCCCAGCCCTGCCTCTCATGCTGGGGAGTTTTCAGGGTTCCTGTGCTCAGAATAGCTTGTATGCCCTGGTAGGGACAGGGTACACTCAGTCTGGGTTGTTGTTTCTACGTTTTTCAGCGCTGTCTATTCTGTTTCCCATCTAGGAATTTATTCCCAGTAAGAATTTGTTCTCACCAGTACTTCCAGTTAAGTGTAGCCAAAGGGACAGAATAGATGCCGTTCTCCCTCAAGGGGCTTATCTGATGATGCTCCCTCTGAATAAAGCTCTCATGTCCAGACATTCAAGGACTCGGGAGTAAACTCTGACAGGCAATTACAGAAGCTGTGGTGACCCTCTGCTGATTCGGTTACATCGTACGGGTTATGTTTGCTTAGTCATTAAAAAAAACGTTGTCAGATAATGTATATGGTCATTTACTTTGACAGAAATAGCTGCCATTGCTTGCACTTTTCAGTGCCTTAAATATTTCAGGAGTTGCTTCCTGACTATTACCTAGTTAGGATAAAGTCTCAGAGGGAGTTCGTAGCTGTTAAAATAACGCCAAGTGCCTCTACCAATGGAGCAAAAATAGATCACCTGCATTTTTATAAAGAACTGATCTGCGAGATCACATGATTTGCACCAGTTTAAAGAAGAAAATAATATCACACTGTTGGTCCTGATATTGGACCCTTATCTGGTGGAATTAGGGTGCAAGGATGAGACTGAGATACTGGCTTATTCAGTCAGGTGAAGATGCCATGCAGAGAAGCATTGGCAGGCAAGAGGAGCGGAGCCCTCTCCTGCTTTGCCCATGTGACAGTGATAAGGATGCTGGCCTGGAGGATACTAAGGACTTGTTTGGCTACCCCTCTTCCCTTTACCCCCAGGAGCTGCTGCACAATTTCTAAGACTTTCTTTCTCTCTAAGCCCTTATGAAAAGGCCACACATGCTCTGCTATCTATTTATAGATGCTAGGATTCACTGCGAATGATGTCGAGGCAAAGGCATAGTATCTTGCTGTATCTGGAGGAGAGCCACCAGCCTGTCTTCAGTGGTATCTCCTTGATGTTGCTGGAAAACAAACTGCTGAAGCTATTTCAGCTTAGTCATCTTATAAGCATAGGTCATTGTTTGGAAGCTTTTCCCAAAGGCTTGTGGTTCCTCTGCTTGGCAAACAGAGACTGAAGGCAGACAACAACATCCACTGTCTTCTGGATGATGCCTTGCCTTCACTGCTCTGTCAGTGATACTGCTGTATCCCTGGAGGCAATGTCCTCCCTGCCAGGAAAAGACCCTTGGAGAATGGAGATGCTGCAGAGGAGGATGGAGAAAGGGTCTCTGTCATGGCACAACTGCACTGGTCCTCAGCTCTGTGTAGGAAAACACTCATCTGCCACCTCACTCATTGTTATCTAGAGGAGAGGGACCCCTGGGGAAAATGGACCAGCCATTGTTGCAGAACGGGAGGAAGACAGAGTGGGGAAAAAACCTACTGAGGCCCAAATATCGCTTGAAAAATAAGGGCTGTTTTCCCTTCCTTGGTACTTATGCCAAGTCTGATTTCTCAGGCTTATTAAAGGGGCAAGGAATAGCTTTGTCATCTCACAAGGAGCTGAAATAAGCTGCTGTGTAACATCTACAGCGCTTCTATCCATTTTGGGGCAGAGGAGGTGACTATTTCAGGCTTGACTGGTAATGGAAAAGCAGTGCAAGGACCCATCAGAAGTTTTGGCTTTTGAGTGGTGCTGGGTCTATAGATACAAAGATAGCATAGTTCTGCCACGTGCCTTTACGTGCATTTGTGGAGAGCCCCGTGGTCTTGAGCACTTGGTTTTCGTGGCTTCTGTGGGGCAAGTAAATTCTTCTACCTTCACTGGACTTCTCACTTCCTCTGGTCTCTGTGTGCTGAGGGTGGAAAGCTTCTTCTTTTGAATTAGTAGCCTGCTAATTTTCAGGCATGAAAGGCAACTTAGAAAATACCCTCCAAGCAGTTTCCTGGGGAGCTTTTAAGGTAGATATATAAACTTAATACTGGATCTGTAGATCAGATTCATTCCAAGTAGTTTCAGGTCACCAGTAGCTTCTGCTGCTACCAGGAGAGGACTTCCACCTTGATACCACACTGGGAGAAAAGTATTTTGTTTTTAACACACCTATGGCCAGATCCTCTCTTAGACTCAGTCAGAACAGATCTCCTGACATTGATACAAACACAAGCAGTTCCTCCCTAAAGAAGAGTCCACTGTTTGTTTCAGGAAGGTTAGTTTTCACTCCCATACCCTTACTGAGGAGATGGCAAGAATGGGTTGCACAGACTTAGGATCTGGGTTGCGTTGTGTGGAATGCTGAAGCAATTTATCTTCAATTATTTTCCAATCTATATGCACTGATCGGAGACTGAATGTTTCCTTGCACTGTTACCAGCAGGTTCAGTCCTCGGCAGGACTTGGCAGGAGAAGAAATCATGCAGGGATGTGCCACAGCCAGCAAAGAAATGTAGTTTAGGTGTACGGAAGATCCTTGGGGTTTGCAGAATAGAAGTGATACCATTCCTATTTTTAGTAGACAGAGAAAGGATTCAGATCTAGAGTCTCTCAAGACACAACCTGGTTTTGTGGGCAGTAACTCTGCCCCGAAGGCAAAGCCTGTTCTCCCCTATTAAATCGCTCATCAAGCTTGTCTTCTTAGTGATGGCAGCCTGTTGGTCTCCAGCTTACAGACCTTACTATAGGGCAGGGACATCTGTCTATTCTGTGTTTGTATGGTGCTAGCCATGAAGGTCTGTGTGCCGGGCAGAGCTCCCGAGGCACTGTTGGGATGTTAGCCATAAAAGCCACGTTCTGCAAAGACCACAGTTCAGCTTCTGCCTCACTCGAGCAGTGCAACAGGGAAACCTTTTCCAGGTGAAATGTGCAGGAACTAGCAATCTAATTTTTCTGTATTAAAGATTTGATCAAACATCCCAGAATAGCATTTTGCCTGTCAGATCTCTTGCGTGGTACAGCTAGGGTGCTGCAGCCCTGAGTGAGCTGTATTTTCGCGATGATCTCAATAATGCATGATTTTCCCTTGAAGAATGCAGTCTCTTGCGACTAGGAGGAAAAGCTCCATGGCTGTTATTTCTCTATTTTTCATCCTCTGCAGGGATGAAACAGGACGTGGCTGTGTACACAGAGACAGCACAAACCAGCCCCTGGGACCGCAGCATCACTCGCCAACAGCAGCCTTGGTACCACCACCATGAGCTAGGTCCCATCTCCTGCACCGTGGCAGTTCTCCTGCAGTCCTGGTGAGTACTGCCATGCTTACTTTCCTGTCTACGCAACGAAGGTATCTGTGTGCTGTTCTTCCCTTACCACAAGGATCTTGACGTGAATACCATGGCCTAGATGCCAGTGGGGCTCAGGCTGTCCTTAGCTTGCTGTATTATTTTGACCACATGATGTTCTGCAACCTAATATTCCCTGTGGGAAGCTGTTGTGTAAAATGAGACTGTTTCCGGGTATATAATAATGTTTTTGATAAATGTTTCATATTTTATGCTCCAATCAATGATTTATAGTCTTCGCTGGTAATCAGGGAAGCAGCATTTCCTTTCTTTGCTTGTCTGGAGGCAGAGGTGCTGGAGTTACAAAACATTTGGCTTTCCTTTTAGTTGCTGCTGTAACAGTAATTCTTTCCCGTGCTACTCCCTAGGCCTCAAAACTCTTCTAGGCACTGTGGGGAGAAAAAAAAAAAGCAGAACCCGCTAGAGCAGGCTGCTGTGGTGTACGTGGACCTAAGATCACTTTGGCTGGCAGATTTTAGGGGAAGAAAGGATGGTCTTGCTGGATTGTCCAGACCCACTCCTCAAGCACTAGTTTTTTTTATTGCTGTTTAACTAATTCCCATCAAAATCAGGAGGAATAAGGCATAACGTTATTCAAAAGGTGAGGTCTGCATTCTCACTGAAGCCAATAGCAGGCAGGCAACTAACTGCTTCTGAAAATCTTGCTAAGAATCTTAAGAAACATTGCTGATCCCCAGTCCTTTTCTCCAGGGAATTACACACAGAAGATCTCGCTTCCCAAATTAATGCTCAAATTTAAACCTTCCTGATCCTAGTCCCACCGCAGAGGTGTCTGCACAGCAGTGGCACTACAGTAGCCATCTGCTCTGGCTCTATTAACCACCAGCAGCAATTCTGTGAGTAATAGTTGCTGTAACATCTTAGCTAAATAAATCACATCGTCCTCTAATCCCATGCGTAGGGATAGCATCTGCTCTTTCTTTGCTTATGAGACTGGGCTGTGTGTGCCAGCACATTTCCCCCAAGCGACCTTCTCAGCAGCCCTGGGAGACTCTTCACTTACCCAGGTGAAATCACGGCTGCTGAGCCCCCTTTTACCAGCGACGGAAACGGGACTGAGCAGCTTTACCTACCCATGAAACACCCAGGTCCCACATTCATCCGCCTTCGTGATGTAATTTTCAGGCAGTAGCCCAGAACAGCCAGTTGCAAGGGAAATGCCATAAATCCAGCCCTCACTTGTACTGGTTTGTTCCACTGGGGACATGAAAATAAAATCCCCTGGGACCAGCTCCAGTTCATCATCGTTCTGGGGGGTGTAAGGATAGATCACTTGCAGAGTCTGGGGGAGAAACAGAAGCACAAATGAATGAAAGGATTGTTAATGGAAGGGAACCTTTAGCAGAGCGGGGGGCAGGAGAGCTCCCATGATGGATTTTTAACCACAAGGTGTGAACAGCTCTTCTGGTAGTCACTTTGTGCTTATCTAGGAAAGCCCTGCCTTCAGGGAATTCCTGCCGTTCCCGCCCTGCTGTGGAAAGCTTTTCTAGGTATTTACTCCTTCACTCTTCGATTCCAGTCATGTCTTTGAAAATCATGTGGGAAAGGTGGGGATGATTTTTTAGAGTGAGCAAAACAATGACTGAGTGCTTAAATCTAAATGCCCTGTTAAAAATGGAACCGAATTCTTATTAAGACCTGGCATTTACACAGCTCTAGTGGTTTGTGGCCATTTTTGGTTTACCTCCTCGTGCCTGATCTTAAAGAGCAGATCTTGTGGCTTTTGAAGACAAGGCAGAGACACCGTCAGGGGACTAACAGGTCTGACTCTGTGACACGCTGCTCTCAAAACCGTTCACGAGAGCACCCAGAAAAAAAACACAGGTGATGAGAAATGCTGGGATGTGGCCGCGCTGTTTTCTTTGCATTCCCTAACATGAGCAGGATTAAGTTAAAAGGTGGGGGAAAGATCAGTGAGTGTAATTCTGTAATCTTCTCTTGACTGGAGCCTGAGGAATCCACATGTATTAAATGTCTGTCAGTAACTTTCCTTGGGAATGGCTACAGCAGTCCCCCGTTTAAAAGGAGAACAAACGTGTTATTGTCCCTGGCCAAGCCCAGCTTCTGCAATGGCATCACGCAAAGTAAAACCGTAATCTGCGGAGCAGCTCTGATCTCCTGGCGGTGTCAGCCTGTTTGCTCACTAATCCTCCTAGACTAGTTGTGGTAGCTTCAAAAGAAGATGGAAACTAGTCACGGTCACCTGATACAAGGCCAGAACTTTCATACATGGCTGCCTGAAAATAGATATGCAAAGATGTGAGATGGTTTTCAGCAGCAGCGCCTTCTGCCCTCTGACAGTGTTGACTACCTGCAGCTTCTAAAGGACAAGATGGCTCTTTGGCCAGGAAGGGAGGCTGTCACGCATGGGAAGCATGGCCTGGGCTGGGCCAGAGTGCCATGCACGAGAGGCTTCAGCTCTCCAGCAGCTTTGGCATCTGTGGTGTATCACGTGCTGGGCTAAAAGAACTTTTTCCCCACAAAACTCACAGGTTTTGTGTGTTTAATTCCAGACAGTGCACTTTGGTGTGGTTAATCACCTCAACCTTAGGAGTCTAGTTAGCTGCCCAAGCCTGAGCAGGCACCTTCTGGAGGTTCCCTCCTCCAGAACTCAATTCCTCTCATCCTGAGACAGACATCTTAGATGGGTGAGATGACTTACTTTCTGGAGGTGCCCATTTGTCTGCACTGAATCTCAGGCTGGCTCAGGCTTAGAGGTCTAACTTGGAGATATTTACAGGGAGGTGAGATGATTCTCATTTGTGGTTTCTCTGTGCCCAAGCTCCCAATCTTACAAAATGTAACTAATATATTGTTTCTGTATATTGTGTTGGAAAACAACGTTATTAAGAAAATTATGTTAAGACACTGAGATACTGCAGTTATAGAATCCATATGAATAATTGAAGTATGCAGGCCATGAGGGTAAATGTTTCTTACGTGATGGAACTAAATGCTGTAATTAATAATAATGTCAGGTCTGTACAGAAGAAATGGATAGCGGTCAGGTTAAGGTTCTGGCCTAGTTCTTGAGAGATCAGACCAGCTTACGCTGAGCTAACAGGAGAGTCATTGTTAGAATTAATTAATCCAGCAGGACATTGTTCCTACAAGAAGCAAGAAATGAGGTGGGTGAAAGAACAAGTCTAGACAGTATGAGTAAAAAGCAAAAAAAAGGCAAGATGGTCAGTTGGTTAAGATGACTGGTGAGGTGTGGGAGGTCTACGTTCTGCGTTTCCTTGGGGACCTGAGGCAAATTCCTTCATGTCTGTGTTGTCTGTGCTGCTTTCCCATACAGCTCTGAGAAGGGGACGGAGGGGTCTACATTCAGCTCACAGCTTGTGAGCACCCTTGACCTGCAAATGCAGCTAGAACAGCCTGAAACTCCACTAGGGCCTCTTCTTTATTTATATTTTTTTTTAATTTTTGCACTGAAACAAGCTCCAAAAATTTACCTCATGATTAACAAAGCGTATGTCTCGGGAGAATATTGCGGCGACCCAATCGCAGCCCAGCTTGACATCGATATTCTGTGCTAACTTCTCCAGCGTGGGCAGATGGCTGGTCTGGAAGTGATAGGCCAGCGTCACGTGGAGCTGCTTCTTGTGGGGCTCCACGTGAACATCTGCAACGAGAAGATGTCAGTTACCAACAAGTGACTGTTGAGATTAGCAGCTTTTTGAAGGTGTAGGAGTGTCTATCGCCTCTGAACAGGAGCTGGGAGCTGAACTTTTCAGGGTAGCTCAAGTGGAACAAATTGTAGGCCAGCTTCTGAAAAGGCTTTGGGGAAGTCAAACGTGACTTCCCTGTGTGTGTTGCACCTTGGATGGAATTATTAGAGATTTGAGGTCTGACTCAGCCCTGAGTCACACCAGGGTGGTAGACAAGGCCAAACTGGCAGGGCTCATTTGCATTCAGAAAACAATGGGTTTCCACACTTTTCCAGGAAACACTTTTGCAGGAAAGGGGTGGCCTTTCTTTCCTTAGGAGACGAGACTCTCTTAAAAATAAGCAAGTTAAAAAGAATAATTTTTACTCTCTCTTCTTTGTTCTCTCTTCTATGGTAGCAATTACAAATCCATGGAACTTAATGGTTCATGCAAGTTGATTAAATCTTTTCCCTGGAAATTAGCTGGATTACCAGTTTGCTGACTGAAGGTGAGGGATTCCAAAATTGTGGAAACAGACATTGGTATGGTAATGATTCAAAATGATCCTGCAGAAAAAGAACCTGTATTAGGAAAAGACTGCAGGAAGCAGAAAGGTGAAAGTATGTGAAATATTGGTACTCCTCTAGCAGATACAGAAATCATTGGATGCATTGTTTCCATGTAATTTATTCTTGCTTATTCAGCCAAAAATTGCAATTAAATTTAACTGATTATTCAGTTTAAATTGCAGCTATTCAGAGATTTGGCTCCAGGTGCCAGCCAGGGGTAGCTCTGCAAGCTCATCCATCTTTTTTTTTTTTTTTGATCAGCAAGAAAAAACATGTTCTGGATCTCTGAAAAAGCCCCAGAGACTTTAATGTGATAACCTGACCAAGCTGTGGACTGCAATGCAGCAATCGGCTGAAGAAAGAGTTAGTTTGGTCTGAATCGGAGCAGTTGCAGGGGCAGAAGCTTGCTGGGAGGTGCTGATGCTTCCTTCTTATGGGTCACTGTTTTGGGGGAAAGAACTGCCCCTTCTGTGTTGGTGCGGAGGGAATGCCTACACCGTGCAGGGGAACCCTTGTACCGTTCTCATGAGGCTGCAGCAGCCCTTGGACCCGCCTAATGTCTCTATGCCTGTCACTGCCTGCCAGAATGTGCGTGTGTAAAGGGACAGCTGTCTCCTCCCTCTTCTAAACGGAAGGAAAGTTCAGGTGAAAGCATTGCATTTCAGAGGTGTGATGAGCCTACATCCGGATCTCTTCCTCTGAAGCAGAGGCAGACACTTGTAGCTGTCCTCCATGGTGTTACGGGGTGCCTGTCTAACATCAACACACCCCAGGGGCTCAGAAGTTGCTGTATCCTGATGCACTTAAATCCAGGATAAGCCTGTGATAATGAAGGACTAAACTGGTTGTGCTGCGACTAGTCCAGGCTGAGCTTTGCAGCAGCGGAGGGTGGGAGGATTAGTCAGGGAGCTATTATAGTGCTCCGATGCTGTTCTGACTTCCAAGTTTGGAAGTAATCAGAGGATACCCAGAGAGCCTGTTCAGTAGAGGAGACATCAGAGCTCTGGTTATGTCCCCTCACAGGTTCCCCCCTCCAGAAACAGTACAGGACCAGGCAGTGGAGCCAGATGTGTTGGTACGGAGATTTGAAAAGGTTCCTTTTGAGGTCACCATGGCACTTGGGGTCTTTTCACAGAGCCCTTTTTGTATCTCAGAAATGCAGTGAAAAACTGAACACAGCCTTTACATGACTGAGGAAAGTTTTGTGGCTGTGGCTTGAGGTAGAAAGTGGAGCAGGAAATGCTCAGCCTTGCAGACAGCATCTATCTGAAAGGTTAAGGAACCACCAAATGTCAACTTCCCTTTCAGGAGGTAACACTTAAGACTAAGAGTGAGGTGATCTTTCAACTGAAAAAGTGCTGAAACCCAAAGCACCTGATGAGGTGTTCCTCTTGGGCTCTTAGCCTTCAGGCCACTTTTAAAAATCAGGTATTGGCTTCATGAGCTTCACTTCTTCGTGCTATCAAAACTTTGGTTTCTGAAGATGCCCCAGCTTTAACGAAGCCGTGAGCTCTTTGCAGTTGCCAGCACAGTCACTCACCTGCTTTAGAAGCAGCCTCTGCAGCAAAGTCTGCAGCAAACTTCTTGAGCACCTCAGCACTTTCTTCCTTGACAAAAAGCCCAATGAAGTTTGAGGACGTGTAGAGCTCCAAAGGCAGAGGGGCAGGGAATTTGCATTTCCACCGCATCACAGTGGCCTGCAGAGCTTCAGTGAGAGCATCGACCTTGCTGTCCTCACACTGCCAAAGGAAACGGGACAAGCATTTCTCAGGTGGAGAATCATTCCTTATGCCCGTGCTTAGCTCTCTAGTGCACTCAGTAGGGGAAGGAAAGGCTGGGCTGGGTGGGCGTGAATGGTCTACCTTTGCTATAATGTGAGAAACATTACAGAGAACAGTGAGGAGAAAAAGCACAGGGTTATAGAAGACAGCATGTTAGAAATCATCTGCCCCTCCCCTGTCCTCAAAGCAGGATCAGCTATCCCCAAGTAAGCTTCCTAACCTCACCCCCGCACACACACTGTTCTCATGTTAATGATCACTTGAGATTATGACAATTTGGTCTTCTGCTGCTGCTCTTCCCTGGAAACAACCTGCCTAAACCCCAGTTACCTCCTCGACAAGCCCAGGCACCAGGCTGTTGTGGTAACAACCCCCCAGCTCCCGAGCACAAACCCTTCTGCAGTGGCTGAATGAGGTGTGTAACATCCCCAGCCCGAGCCTGGCAAGGGCTGCTCATGAATGCATGGATAAGGGCAACGGAAAGAGGAGCCCTGGCTTACCATAAAGAACTGGCAAAGGGTGATATGTGGGAAAATGTTGTGAGCTTTGTTCTTCCCACAGATCTGCTTTGACTGCTGCCAGAACTCGGAGAGCTTCTGAGCCAGGGGGCCGGTGGGGCGCAGGTAGAGGACGTACTCCCGGGGAAGGGTGTCATCGAGGAACGGGTCACCCACATGGGAGAAGAGCCTGAGAGGGAGAAAGAGCTGTTAGACTGACAGATAAGACATACATTTTTTCAGCACAATCATCTTCCCTTGTGCTCACTCCCTTTCCTTCTCCCGTTATGGAAAAAATCAGCTCTGGCAGGTCAGGCAGAGAGGTGCGCTGTCTCACTGGCAGCCCATTACCGCTACTAAGTAATACTGAAAATTGGTTTTTAGTCTCAGACTGAGGCTCTGAAGATCTAACCTGGTCACTGCTTCTGCCTTTCTGACTTTCGGTGTACAAAACACAGGGAGGAGAGCACTAGAAATTGCTCAACATCTTTGAAAAGGCAGCTCTCAGTTCGCTGTTTAGGTGTTAGGGTGGACAGAGTAGTGGATCCTTTCTCTCCTTTCTTTTTTTTTGCTATTACTAGAGATCTCAAACTCCCCCTGCCAAGGCTTGTTTCTGGATTGCTTATTTAGGGCCCTTCTATAACGCCTCACTAATTTTGCAAGTGCTTTTCAGATTGCGCCCCTGTTTAAACATCCCACGTTCTAGTGGCTAAAATCTTAAACAAGGCATCCGCTAATTTATTTCCCACTTTTTAACATTTATTACTTCATACCAACCAGTCGCATGCTGCTTGAACACTTCTTCCACCTGTCGATGCCAGTGCTTTTTGTCTGAGGAGAGAGCAAAATAAAATAGTATTTCAGTGATGCTGGATTATATGGCTATGGTCACGTCTGCCCTGCGGGATACACTTTCCAGACGGGTTCCCTCAGCCCTGGGGCTTGCTTTCGGACACGCTGCCCGTCAAATCGCCCTACGCAGTTTGAGGGACAAAGTCCCACAGCCTGTCCAAAGTAGAGATGTGGACCTCTGGGGTTTTCCCTGCTTGGCCAGGGGTTTTTCTGGGTAGTGAAGCCACCAGCTATTGGTATTTAATGACATCTTTGCTGGCCATTTGCTCAGCATGAAAATCAAAGGGTTTGGCTCTGGAAGTGCAGCCGTTGCAATAGCACCGAGGACAAGAAAAATTCAACTGCCACCAGGGGGCAAAAACCCTGAGATTGTCCAGGTTGCAATAACCTGCCAAAATTTGCTAACCCGCTATGTCAAAAGTGCTCTTTTCCTCATTTCCCTTCAGTATGCCAATAAATCCCTTTTCACTCCAGCTCGGAAGACCCAAGTCTTCTGTTCAGCAAGTTTTCCAGTTGCAGAACAAGCCAGCGCAGTGCTGTTTAGCTTGCAGACACATAATAGTGTTTTCCAAATGCTTGACATCAGCATGGAAATGCAGCTGTGGATCAGCTCGGCTTTGAAACGCTAGAGACTGCCAAAATGAGGAATTCACTCAGAATCCAAATGGCATAAATATTCAGCAAAAATTATGAATGGGGGCAGAAAAGGATAGAAATGTTACGGTCGTGGGGCAGAAGTCAGGCCCTCAGCTGGGTGTCAGGAGGCAAATTCCCCAGGAGCAGGTGATTTCAGAGCTTTCTACTTAAGGGAAGAAGGGCAGTATTGCTCTCAAAGAAGTTGTACAGGTCTCGTAGGAAGGAAAATGAACAGGGTGCTGGCTTAATTTCATTAACCAGCACACACTCGGGCAAAACGTTGTGGGTGGAGGAAGGTCCAAAGAGCAAGAAGCCCTTGCAGAAGGTGAGAATGGGGTCTCCAGGCAGCTGTTCCCTGAAGCTAAGGAATGGATCCTACAGATGGGCAGTGCCAGAAAAGGATCTACATTCTACAGACCCTAAAGACAGAGGTGTCTCTCCCAGGGTCAGACAATAGGGAATGCATTCAGGCACCAGCGCAGCTCCCAGCGAAGGTGAAGCCTCGCTGGCTGCCGTTGAGTGTGTGAAGCACGACCAGGGCTGTAGCCCAGGTCTGACAAAGGTGACTGCCAGTCGTATTCTCCTGTTGTTAATTCGGCTGAAGCAGCTGCCTCCCTTTTGCTCTGCGGGCTGTACTCCGTGTCGCAAAGCTGCCTGCTGTTAGCAACAGAAAATTTGACTCACAACCGGAAAACTTCTAGTTTGCACCGGCTAGCCTTGAGCTGTAAGCTAATCTTACTAAATATGGTACATTACAGCTTGAGTATGGACTTGCTGACATCTTTTGAGCTAAAGGGAATGCATCTGACCAAAGGGACAAGATGACGGTACTAAGCACCCTGTGTTATCTGCTGCGAGAAGATGCTGCTGGTTGATTACAGGAAGCAAGGTCTAAGTGAGGGAAAAGGATCATGACTCCAAGGTCCAGGCCGTGGCTCTAGGATTAGGGCAGCTGGGACCCTCCAGCATTTCTTGTTTCTGCCCATTGTGCTGCGTAGGATCTTTGCTGCGCTTCTGCTGCTCTCTCTGTCTTTAGCGATGCCTTTCAAAAGCATGCTGATAACCACGCGGGAATATGCAACGTTACCCACCAGCTCGGAGACATGTGTTGTTGACTCAGCTGTGTTTCAGCTCTGCCCTTGGCTTCCCCACCCCTTGAATATACACGTTTTTGTTCATTTTGAGAGTAAGAGGAAGGTCGAAAGATAATGCTGCAAAAAAGGGCAGTGTTGCAAATGTGTGATTATGAAAATACTTCCTCCTGAAGCATTTTGCTGCCCTTATCTGCCAGCATTCATCAGAGGTCAGCAGAGTCCTGGTCCAAGCACCTGCCTTCTGGAAGGATGGATCTTGCGCGGTCAACATCATCGTTTGGTCTGTTCTATCTTGCTGACCTTTCCCTAGTCTGGCTCAGATGCACCATACAAAACAGCCACTGCTTTGCTTTGAAAAGCAGTTCAGACGAGAGCAAGAGCAAAGAGGCTGGGAGCCTTTCAGGGTGGCTGCTGCTCGAGCAGAGCAATGTCCAGCTGCCTCAGCTGGCCAGCCATGGATCTCCCCTGCCTGGTTTCATCATTCATTTCTATTCTGTTACCTTTACTCCATTCACGTTCCCTCTTGCCTGGGTTGCTTATGCTCTTTAAACCACAACTGAAACGTGACTCTCCTAACCGTACATCATGCCGCTCAAGTGTGTCTGTCTGTGTTGCATCGGAGGCAGGGAATTAAAAACGTCCTCCCAGTAAAGCTCTGGCTTTGAAATGAGCAGTTTCTCCTGTTGCAAAGTGCGGGCAGACAAGCTGGCTCTCGCTTGTTATTTACTCTCTCCAGACCCCAGAGCAGATCTCTGAAGGAGTCATGCACAATCTAGCAGGACAGATGGTTCTGCCACCCACCCTTGTTGACTTGTTCGCTTAATGAATTGATGTTTCCTTGGAACAAATCGCACAATAGAGCTCTGCTGGAATTGACTGTAGCTCCTTCTCCGCTGCCTTTGTGCTCCTGGGACCCCGAAGGGCGTTAGAAAACATTAGGCTGGGCCCCACACACGTTTGTTCATGCGTAATTTCAAAAGGTGCTTCTCTCTTCCATGGGGACAATAAACTCCCTTTTCAATTTAATTTTCAGTGCAAGATGGAAATACTGCGTAAAGCAAACAAAAGGCAAGGTATATTTTTATCATGGGACCTGAGGCTGAGAAATATATTTTTATTTTTTTTTTAAATTTAGTTCTGGGAAACGTGATGATGACTGATAGCCTCTGGTTAGTCAGAGAACAGGGCACTGGATTCCACCCAAATACCCTCCTCTGCAGCCACCAGCCAGAACCTGGAGAGGACGCATCCTCTGGGTGCTCCAGCTCCCAGGCCCTGTGAAGATCAACTTTAAAAAAGTTGAGTGCTCAAAACTATTCACAGCTATGTTTGGCCACTTAAAGTGGCCTGATTTTCACAACTGCTGAGTGCAGTGGGAGCTGGAAGACATGTTCTGCTCCTGAGAAAATCAGGTCACTTAATTAGGTGACCAGCTATGGCTTAGGTGCTCAGATTTGCTCATCCTGGGTGGCAAGTGTTGGCTGTAGTGTTGGAGCTAGTGGTAAGAAGTAGTTTTGTGATGCAGATGCAGCAGAAAAGGAGAGAGAAAAAAAAAAAAAGCCAGAAAGTAACTTATTTTTCAGAATCTACCAAACTGGCATCATACAGTAACCATTTCTGGTCATGCAAAGATTGCAGCTGGATTCAGATAGGAGGTGGAAAGCTTTGTGCAGCGTTGCTAGTCCCTCAAGCCACCTAATTCCTCTTAACTTCCAGTGCCTCTGAGCTGAAGTACAGGGAAATCATTTAACAATGCACAGCAATGTGTACTAGCGAGGGAGATGCTACGTCCAACTGCAGGTCTGGAGATGGGAAATTCAGTGAAGGGGAAAGAAGATCCAGATAGCGGTGTCTTCCAAAAGCACTGCAGATATTTTAGCCACCACAAAGAATCAGATGTTTTTGATTCTTCAACCTCAAAGACCTCCCTGTGACACTCTTCAATGTCAAGTCACAAGGAAGGTCTTCCTCCCCTCAATCAGTGGTTAAACGGTATCAGAATACTGCTAGGAAGCTCCCAGCTAAACAGGTGAACCCTTAGCCTGAAACATCACAGCAGAACTAGTGTTGCTGCCCTGGCATACATATTAATGTGTAAATGGTGCCCATTTTAACCCCAGCCCACTTAATGGGCAAGCACGGAGCTCTGCATGCTACAGAACTTAACTCATTACTGTCAAAGGATTTTTGGCTTCCTGCAATTTCAGGGTAGGAGAAAAAGGCAACAGGGGAATGTCAATTCAGCTAGGAAATCTATATCAATAAACATAAATTATGATGGCAAAACCCCACTTACTTCAGGGGAAATGGCTGTAATGGGGAATGATGCGTTAACCATAAAGAGAACCTTCAGTCTCAGAAGCACCACACAGAAATCCTTCCTCTGCAAGTGCTCAGCTTTCTTATTCTAGTGCAGTTTAAACAAGGAGGGTGTGCACGGCTGTCAGGGGTGCCATAGCGCACGGGGTAACGGACTGCCACGTGGAAAAGTTAATGCCAACATCACCAGAGCAAGGGATGGGGGTGAACTCCTTTGAGATGGTTTATCTGCACCCGCGTTATATTTCATCCCTAAAAAGGTATGCAGACTTTGAGGTATCGATGCCCACAGCAGAGATGAGCTGATGTGCAAGGTGTTGTGCTGGGGTGGGGAAGATGAGTGTGTCTGCGCACTGCGGCCATGCAGGGTCCGCAGCCTCCGTCACAGCCAGGCTGGGCTGCGGAGGCTGAGATGTTCCAGCCCTTAGAGCTGGCCCTTCAGGTATGTACAGAGCAGAGAGCGCTGCAGGCAACCTCCTCTCCTCCTCACACGTTCAAATCCACCAAGGCTGAGTCATGCAGCTGCTCTGAACCCTCCAGACTAGAAAGCCTGTTTGCTCGCCAGAAGCGATGTCTAATTCATAGAAAGTTGGCCCCTCTGGCTGCTGCTTAGGACCGAATTTCCCCGTTTCCATTGCCTCTCCCTTTGCTATAAGTGGAGATTCAAACTGCCATGGGCAGGGCTGGCCTCTCTCTGCGTGTAAGAGCTGCTCTGCTGCGTGCTCTGCTCACAGAGGCAGGAGAAAATGCCAGCAGCAGCCTCTACCTCTGATCCACCTACGAGCTGTCTGCCTACAGAGGCACCGAGGGATTTGTGAATGAGCAATGGAAGGACGGAGGCAGCCTGTAAAAGAAAGGGAATGACTAAATCTTCCCTTTCATTATGTGCCTCAAGCCTAGACAAACTTCTTATCCGTGAACAAAACCCCTTGGAGGGATGAATTCATCATTTCAAGCAGTCCTGAATCTTTGGCCCATAAAATATTTAGCTGTGTAAATAAAGATGTTTTTGGAAACTGCATTAAGCATGATGGAAGTACTTGGCTCTTCTCATCATTAGGCTCAGTTCAAAGGACTGCCTGACATGATAAGATAGGAATTATGGATCATAATTTATGCCAAATGGGCTTGAAAGAAGAATGCTGTCACACAGAACATTTTTCTTAGGAGTATAAGATAGACATCATTATTTTTGCGTGCACGTGTGTATAAAATACGTATCTATATAAATACACTCAAATAGGTGTATGTATATTTAAAGCTTGACTTTTCTCAGTCTGTGTTGGTTTATGGTAAAACAATAGAAAACAAAATGCTGGCTGGTGCCAGGGAATGACCAAAAATAGGCTCTTTCTAAATGTGGCTGTAGTTGTTGTTTGGAGCATACAGGTCAGAAGCCTAATAGTTAACTCCCCCCTTAGCTTACGTGTCAAACTCTGTCATCGTGCAGGAGGTCTGGAACGCAAACCCTGCTGTACAGCCGTACGTACAGGGAAGCAGTTATACTATTCTTTGCAAACAGTAAAATTCCAGGCTTTTGTATGTGCTTGTTTCCAAACTGCCCATCAAGTGACCTTTACAGATTCCTTAATTTTTGCAGTTTTCGTCAATTGTTTGTACCACTAACAGTACAATGGTGGAAACGTATCTATTTTAGGCTTTCAATAAACAATTGCACATTGAGGAGCGGTTTTGCAAGCGAAATTTCTGCCCAATGACCTGATTATTTGATGCAGGGAAAGATACCCAAATTACAAATAACTCACAAATCGCTTGGTTGTTCCACGCAGAAAAATGGCCACAGCGAAATGTTCTTTCTAAATGGTTTTTGATGTGGGTTATTCAAACGTGTCCCTCTGAATTCTCAATATGCAGAATTCAGTTGGTCACCAAAAATCATATGATACCGTTTCTGTTCTTATTTGGGTGACCTTACTTCTATAAATAGGGACAGGCCAGGAAGATATCACTAGGGATCAAGTTCCTGTTTAGAGTAGGGGGTTGGGTAGGTTCCTTTTCTGCAGTTTGTTAAGAAAAAACATCAAAGAACCTGAGTGGTTTTTGCAAGACAGAAACAATTTTAACATAAGCGCATGGCAGAAGAATTACTTTTCCTTCCCTTCGCTGAGCTTTGGCTCGATCACAGCATCCTTCAAGCATTACCTTCTGCTGCTTTCCGCGCGTGACTGTGGGCGTGAAGTCCTCCTCCCGTTTAACTGCGTGACTCTAAGTGCAGCCACATCCTCCAAAAAACGGGAGTTCACTGGTATATGCCGAGATCCCCTTAGGGACAGGCTGTTCTGTACAACATCCCCAATTTAGGTCAGCGAATGCTATAAGCAGATCACAGCTATGTAAAGACCCAGGTCTTGCCTGAAATACAGGAACTTTCAGGGGCGTGCAGGGAACTGCTTGACTGCACAGTGGCTACAGAGGCTGCAAGATTTCAAACTGTGTTATATCCTGTAGGTCACACAAATATTTATAGAAGGTGCCTGACAGCGTGATGGGGGCTTGGTAGTTCTCTTCCTCCTCGTTCCCAAGGGCTGGCTGCTTACTCTCAGCTATTGAGCACCAAACTCTGGTCATAGGAAAGAGAGGAATGGGAAACGCCATCAGAAATAAGTTTGGGAAAGGCGCTGCTATGTATCTCTAGTTTCCATAATTTAAAATGCTCATTTTTATTGAGGACAGTCCAGCTGGCAAACCGTAGTCTGGCCACATGATGATGATGTTTATTATTATTGTGAAGTGCAAAAAGTGAGGGCCTGGGTGTGTGCCTCTGTTTTATGTGTTTGTTTTTTTTAAGTTATGTAAGATTTCGAAGGCAGATTTTCCCCCCTTCTTTCGCACATGTGCACTAAGTCATTCCCCTAATGCTCTGCTTAGCTGGCTTGTTAAAGTCAAAGAACAGGGAAGTAAAGAGTCATAAAAAGTGGGATAAAGGCAGGAACGTAGCAGCCTTTTAACGTTTTTAAAGAGATACACAGTTTTAAAAGGAAACGGGATATCATTTTCTTTAGAACAACAACAGTACGACTTTTTAAGAGACATGGGCTTAGACGTCCAAGCCCCAATCTTGCAGGCAGCAGCCACTCCACCAGGTCCCTGCGTGACGGAGGAGGGAGAAGGCGCAGGTATTTTGGCTGATTGGAGTTGGTCACATGCCATGGAAATTCCCTTATCCTTTTATTCTCCCCTTCAGCTTCAGGTGCAAAACCCTGTTGTTAGTTTTTGCTTGCAATCATGATGCTGTTTTTCTTTTTAGTTTTCGTTTTGGATTACTTTTGTTGCCTGGCTTCCTAGTTCCCTTCCTAAACCTTTTCTCCCTACGTGCAAATCTAGAAATGTACTGCTGCTCAAACAAAGAGCAGCGGTCTCTGAAGGTGACAGGAGTCCTGAAGCTGGGGATTTAATCAAATGATGTCTCACAATTCCCTAATAAAACCGTAAGAGTTGGCAGCACCCCAGCTGGCTGATTCAGAGAGGTTCAAAAATTTTGATGCAGAGCAATCACTGGAAAAGGGTGACAGGGTTGAGGAAGGCAGGAAATAACTGCTGCTGTTAAAGCATTTGCAGAATTCTGAATATTAGCAAAACAGTCAAACAGAGGTCTACAAATAAATTCAAATAGAAGGTGGTAATAACTGCAGCACGTTCAGCAGAGCCCCAATTTTAATACTAGCCAGAACGCTGCAGAATGACCAAGATTTGCTTATTCAAATAGCGCAGTGCAGGAGAGCAGGAGCTTTCATCCCAATACTATTAATACATTTTTAGCTAACCAGGAAGACAATGTCTTTTCAAGGAGCCGAGTTAGAGGTTTAAATACACTCAAATGTACCATCTGGAGTTTCAGCGATAGCCAGAAAAGGAAGCAGTTGTCATGCTGATTGGAAATAAATAAGTTCCCTTGCTGCGTTCAGGACGAGCATGATGCTTTCTTCCTTCTAATGACTCTCCTTCCTATACAGAAATGAGCTGGAATGGAACAGAGATTTGCCGTATCTCTGCTTTCTGTATCAAGGCCCCCTTACTGCTAGAGCCTCTTTTTCCCATCACGGGTGGGTTTTAGGCAGAGCGTGGATGCGCGCGTGGCTTGCAGAGCGGGAAGCGGGGCCAGGTGGCAGCTTACGGCACATGGTGCCCATGTCGTGGTGCTCGACACGTGAGTTGCAATTGTCTCGCTGCCACTTCATGAGCACCTGCCTCTCCATCTGCCACCTCACCTCTTAATCCGAGTGGCACAGCTCGTCTTTGGCGACCACTGCTTCAGCACGTGTCCACAGTGCCCACCACAGCCCCAGCTGGTAGCACCGAGACCTGCTGCTGAAAAAACTTAGCAATAGCCACAGCGATGGAGCACACCCCATACACCCTAATTCAGAGCGGGCAGGATGGGCGGTGGAGAGACAGAGAGCTCCATAATGTCTCACAGGTCATGGAAGAGGGATGGTTTTGCTATGGACGCTCTGCCTTGGAGCTCCATGGAGAGACACGTGCTTGCTTTTCTGCCCCCAGTTCCTTAAGGCAGCCCCACTTTACTCCTTCGTATGTACAAATTTTTAGTATTATGTAGATCTTTAGGAAGAAAAAAAGAAAAAGCCACAACTAGCACTTTAAAGTGCCGGTGTTAACATTTTCCAGCTTCTTGGGGTTTCAAAACAGGAAGTTTGGGGGCGGTGCAGTTGCACAATTTGCCAGAAAGCTGCTGTTCTCTGAGGCCGGTGACACTGGGCTGTACCAGGAACTTAAGCCCTGCAGGCCACCAAGGCCCTCGTTTTCTGGGACAAATTCTCGGTGTGATGTGAGGAGGTTTTGATGTCCTGCTCCTATTAGTAGGAACCTTGTGATTTTAGGTCCTCTTGACTGCCAATGGAGAGTTGACTTTTTTCCAAAGAGTAAACCCCAGAGTTAAGGGGAAGTTTTCCCAGCTCAACAGAGGAAGCGGGTAGAGATAACATAGACCAACGTCAACATAGTATAGCTAAAGACTGAAAACAAAGCATTGAGCTACTCAGTTTGGATCTTGTGATGAAGCTTGTGATGCAAACTTCCTTCTAGGTTAGAGCCCAGGTCTTTGTATCAGGCACATCCTTGGAGGGAGAGTTTGAATGTTTGTCTAAACATGCTCTGACTTGACAGCAAGGAGATTTGGACTATACAGTCCACTTACATGCAAACAACCAGCACCCCCAAAGTTTTGTTCAAAGAGGGTTCTCTGAACATCAGGTTGGGGCCTGCACAGCCAAGTCCATTCAATGCTTCAGTCCCTTTCCGTCTAGTAGAGGGAAGGGAATATATCACAGCTGAATCCCACTGTGGCCTCCACAGTAGTGTTTCATAAGGCGTACCTGGAATTTAATATCAGAGTTGGACAGTGCACGAGATGGAATAACTTCCTACCAAGAGGAAAGGCAATGGTTAACATCAAAGCAATGATATTTTGTGGTCAGCCTGAATAGCTGTTTGCCAGAGATGGAAGGGGTAAGACAGCTGTGTCCTGACAGCTGGGCTCAGCAAGCTTAACTTGGTATTCTTTGCACTGCACAGTTTTTGCTTTATTTTCTGCATTTGGAAGAACCTAGCTGTGTTCATTCTGGCAATTTTCTTCTCAAGTGGTTATTTATCTTCTTCATGGGCAATGTCTGTTTATCATGAGCAATCTTACGTGTTGTATGTACTAATGGACTCACAACTTTGCTGAAAAGGCAAACCCCAGAGACAGAAAATGAGAAGTAGATGCCTGGTGAGAAGCTAACCATGATCTCACACTAAAATAGACTCAAGCAAAGCAACAAGAAGGAAGTCTAAGAAATTAAGGAAGGTGGAAGGAAGAAGGGTGGGGTGCTGAGATAGCTGGGTTAAAGGCGAAAAGAGATACTCAAAATAGCCTCCTGCTCTAGACAGCTCTGTTGAGGAAATTTTTGAAGCCTTGCTGTTTTCAATGATATAAGTATTTAAAAACATTTCAAATAAGTATTCCTCGCTTGCTGTTTCATGCCATCTATATAGGACTAAGTTATGTCAGTATTTGTACGGGAGAACTGGGCAAGAACCCCAAAGTGCTGCAGGGAATGGGGGAAAGGAGGGTTAATGCAGCAGGGAACGAGGCACACTTGCCCCTTACTCAAGGCTAGAACAGCCCCCTCCCCCAAATAGTCTCGGGGTCGGGAGTGCCATGGTACTATAAGCTCCATCTTGGGGTGAGAAACTGCACACAGGTCTCAGCCTCTTGCCTCGGAGATTTTGAAGTGTGTGGTTAAACCAGTAAGCTAAAGCTAATGTCAAAGTTTCCATTGGGGGGGGGAAAAAAACCCCAACCAGTTAGCAGACCAGTCAGCTCTGGTCTGAATTTCAATGTAGATAACTGTATTTGGTCTTCTTCAGATCGCTCTCAGTGGTCCTCAGCTGATAAAAGTCTTTGCTTGTTGTGATGAGCTCTCTAAAGTAATCCTGCAGATCAGGACATCAGGAAAGCTGCAGTTAAATGAGGCTGCAACAAAAACTTTGGTGCAGATTTTTAAGTGAGCTCAGCTTTGGCTCGCCTTTTCTGCTTCTTGTTGAAAGAGGTAGAAATTTAGGCAAACGTGGATGCCTTTGAGTGTCCTGTACACTGAAGTAAGGTTGGATATCCAAGTTGGAACGAAGTATTACTGTGTTAATATCTGTCCTTTACCAGCCTCGAGTGGCAGAAGCTATAAAAATGCATGGTGAAATTATTTTGCTGTTAACAACATTAATAACAATGAGAAGTCATAAACTCTTGGCTAGACTTTAAACTCTAAGAGTGGATTATGTATTGAAAATGTCCTTGTAGTGTCCAGTGAAGTCACCTGGAGTTTGTACCTGAGATCTGGCCAAGAGTCTCCAAAGGTTTAAGTACTAACTGCGGAAGGGTTAAAAAAAGCCACATTAAAAATATATATGTTTGAAGTCTAAAAGGGAACAGGAAATGAAGAATTGTGATAAACTAAGAAACAATGAGATAAAGAAAGATCTAAGAATGTAATGAGAAAACTTTACCACAGTCTGGGAATGTTTCCCAGCATACTTTTCTGATTTTCTTATGGCCTGACAGTTGTAACTGTCTAGTCTTTATTCCTGTATCTGATCATATTCTAGCAGAACATGTAAGTGAATTACAAAAAAGAAAATCGGAAGACCTTAATGAGACCTGGATTTAATAATTATCCTTACACCAAAGAGTCCTTATGCATATATTTAACTTCAAGCACGTACTTATAGACTTCAGTGAGGCATAAGCACACGCCAACTGCTCTTCTGCAAAGCATGTGCTGAAAGGTTATTGCAAATCAAGGCTTTGAGTCTATTCTTTCTTCTAGCAGAATTTCTAAGGATTTTAAAGCAAGTGGTTGCCATGATAAAAGTAACTTTTTTTCTGTTTGCTGAAAACCTGAGGATTTAATGCTAGCAAGTCATAAGTGGATGTGTATTTGCTGGAGCAGGACTGTACTTAACTCTCCCACCCCCTCACAGAAAACCCCCAAAGCAGCACACCTGACCGAAGGGCTGCTGCAGCCTTCAGCACAGCACCTCACCCGCGTGGCCCTGCTTCGTCCCCTCGCCACGGGATTCTCCTTGACCCAGTTCATAGCCTTCAATTAAGGGCGCTCAAATCTAGTGCGTATTGTGATGCACTGGTTACTCCAGCGCTTAGCTCTCATGTTTGTAGAGGAGTAACTTCACCTTTCTGTGCTCTGAGGTGTCTGTTTAATTTTGTGAAATGCTCTCTGCAGCTGCAGCACTCTCCAGGACTTGGCACAATGGGGCTCGGAAACCTTCGTAGGGCACAACCTCAGTATAGATCAGAAAACATCAGCTCAGTGGATCTCCCCCCCAGTCGTTTCAGGCTCTTCTGAGCCATCGGAGTAAACGCAAGCAGCGTTAGGTCTTAAAAAGTGCAGCACACAATCTCATCCGACCGCAAGGAATGGGAATTCCCAGGGGCTAAGCACTGCTGAAAACCTGCCAACTTTACAGCACCGACCATAAAGGTGCTTGACTCCTGTTCTGTGTTTTTCACATCTAGAATCAATGTGAAGTGGGGCCCACAGTCTAGTTATGTCTCCTTCCTTCTCCTCCTCTCACCATTTTAATTTCTGATACCTAAGAAGTCAGGTATTGGGAGCAATGGACTGGGAATAAGCAAGGAGATTGTCTTCACTCCTTCTGCTCATTGTGTACGTGTATGAGGACCGAAATGTAACCTGGCCTGTCCTCTGCCTCCTTTACTCGTATGCTTGGCCAATATGACCACTGATGTTTTGTGATTACTCAGGTACCTAAATGGTGGGAGATTTGGGTCTTCTCTTTAGTTACGAGTTTTGACTATAAGGATTCTCAGCTGAGATGTGTTGTCTGAGTATCAAGTGTTTCTTCTCATGATTCCTCCTTTGCCAGTCACCAAAGACAGCTAGCACCTCGCCTTAGCGCTTCACCAGAAGCATCTCCCACGTGGAGGCACACACGCTTCATCCCGTTGCCAGGCTTGTGTAGGTGACCAAGACTTGGGTGCTTGCTTTGAAGACCTCGTTATCCAGATTGATCTTTTCAGGCAGGTATTGTTAGACAGACAGACACACATACACGCTAGCATCACCTCATTTCCATAGCGTAGCTCTCCCCCGCGCTGGAGTGTAACTACTGGTGTGGGAGTGTATGTCTAAAATTATTCACGATGCAAATCTTTTACAACTGATCCTCATCTTATCTCGTTTGTCTTTGTGATATCTTGAAAGCATACGAAGAGGTGCAAATTTTTTTCTTAAATGTAGAAGGAATTTTAATAATATTGCAGCCTTTCTTTCCATCATCCCGACGAGGCAGCCTGTCCTGGGCTGTATGTCACTGACTCCCTTCAGCTCTTGCAAACCACAGTATTAGCAAGTGTGGCACGTCAGCAGCGATAACCAGGAAAAGCACCTTGCAGCACTGGTACTGCAAAATAATAGCTGTGCTTACAGCAAGGCCTCCTCACTCTGCCCTGTCGGAGTGGGCTCTTGGGAGATGAAATACGAAAAGAGCTATAAATGAAATAAATGGCAGGTGCTTCGTGTGGATAAGGATTGGTTATAAAGTCCCCCTGGTTTTAATAGAGTACTTTAACAAACTTTAACTATGCAGGCTCCTGTGATTATGGTAGAGGACCTACACTGACATGAGCTTCCCTCTTGGTAACTATTTAAGAGCTGCCTTGTGAAAAGTGGGCAGAAAAGGAGAATACTAGGTAGCAGTTCAGAATAATAATTAGCAGTAAATTTCAGAGGCTAATAGCAAGGCATGTATGGTAAATTGTGTGTGTGAGTGTGCTCTAAGAGGTGGAAGAGCCTTTCTGGAGTCCAGAACACTGTTATTCCAAGAGACAAACTAATTTCAGTGGGTTTCACCAGAACAGAAAGCTGCAGCCGTGCTTTTATCCCTGCCCAGCCACTGCCTTCTGAATGCAAACACATTCAGTGGCACTGCCCATTTGAGCCCCTGCCCTACAGTCTGCAGTCCCAAGTCAGCTGCTAGCTTGCTATCACCAACCCAGGAGATGGGCTTAGACATCCTCAGACTAAGGCAAAAAGAGAAAATACAAAATTTTAAGTTGAAGGAGTAGAAAAACTGGAACTCGCTTCTCAAAACCATTGAAAAGGGAGACACTGTGGTTTTTCCTTGCATTTTTTCTAGGTTTTAAAATTTGAGGGTATCCTGGAAATACATTTCAAGCTTTTCTCTGTAGTGAGGCCTTTCTTTAGTCTGGTTTTCAAAGGAGCTGAGGCTTATAGGATTGTGCTGCACCTCTGTGAGTGTCTCTGAGTCTCTCCAACTTCCTACAATAACTTCCGAACCTACTAGTATATTTAAACCCGGTGTGACAGAGACGTAGAGCTATCAAGGGTGTTTCATGTCGTGCAGCTTCTGTAAAAATAGGTTCTTGGATAGCCATAAGTAACCCTAGGAGTGCACCAGCTGGAAAAGATTGTGAGGTGAGCTTACTTGATATTAGACATCAGAGGATCCTCACAGAAGCAAGCCCTAAGAAATGCTGCAGTCCTAAGAAAAGCATCAACCATCAGAAAGACACGTGCACAAAACGAGGCTTTGTGAGTTCTGACATTCCCAGAGCTGGTTGTTCAAAGTCAGCGGAGGTTCAAAGGCAGCTGCAGCATGCTCTACACGTTCTCCTGCTGTAGATTCATCAGGGCAGGCAGAGCTTTTGTGCAGACCGTGAAAGCTTGAGCAAGATCAGGACTGTACAAGAGTTCGGATCTGAAAGCGCATAAACTACACCAACACAAGCACTTCTAAACTGCCACAGTTGCAGACATGTTGGGAAAGTTTTGCAGAAATTACTGTCCTGGGAAAGCCAAAGGAGCAAAAGGTTTCAGCAAGACATACGTGTCTACAGGATCCCGCCACTACAGGAGCTGAGGCTTCAAGAAAGCATTCCTCTTTGCCCCTTCTGCAGGTCAGCATCTGATACTTTTATCTCCACAAAGCATTTTGGTAGACATGTTTCTATCTAGGGTGCAAATAAATTGCACGGATTGAGGCTCAAGTGATTATCAGGGCAAATTCTGTTGGTAGGAGACAGGCTTTGGTGCCGTTCTCTGCTGCTTAACACTTAGTCTCCTGCGTTAAAATTTTGGGATGTTAAAGAGATGGATGCTAAACCCAGTTCTGCATGGATTCCTGTGTGGACAGACTAAACTGCATAGAAATGACTCCATCCTGCAAGGCAGATAAACATGCAGTGTGCTAAACTGCATCGAGACCATGAGGCTTTCAGAAGAGCTCAGAATTAGCCTAATTTTGCTCCCAGGGGTATTGAATGAGGCAGAATTAGGCTAGAGCTGAGCTTCTGAAAGCTGTACCCTATCTTTCTCTTGCTGTAGTTGTCTAAAAATAAGGAGTCCAATTAAATCAACGGCAGTACAAAGTATGAGGGAATGTATAATTAATTTAAAAAATCAAAGGCTGTCTTACAGCAGTGATCAGCATTTAGCAATCCTGCCACCAGCTCTTACTCTTTTCATTCTTCCTTCTGATTAAAATCAGTGATTATTGTTGTATCTCCTTACACTACGATCACATATTCTGGTAGTATTTCAATATGACTGCATTCCCTGGGAGCAGTAAACCTAGTCACAGGAGGAAAATAAGAAACTCCATTAAAAGAAGAAGGGAAAAATCTGTTACCAGCCCCAGCCTTGATCCTGACACCTAACTGGAACCCTGGTATCAGCGAAGGATAAAAATTTGCTCACTGTGATAGTCAAGGCTTTCATTTGCAACACAGCTCTGACGAGAAATGGAAGCCTAAGAGATAAGAAATTGTGTGTCCAAAGTCACCTCTCAGAGCTATGGCTCTCCGTGTTGCTATTATTCTGTACCTATCACTCTCCAAAGCAAAAATGGGTTTTTTTGGTCTATCAGGAGAGTGTAAGGCGGGGCCACCTGTGAGCACAGGGCTTTGTCACCTCCCAAACAAGCGTTTCAACACTTTTACTCTTCCAGTGCCATGTGAAGGGAACTGGAGAGGATGAGTGCTTCTCAGTTATCCTGGCAGGAATGCTCAGAAACTGTGCTGGATTCACAGCAAATCTGGAGTGACTCCATCTGGGTTGCTGGGAGTAGAATCTAATCTGGTTTATATTTCGAGTGCCAGCTGTTAGTGGGAAAACAGTAAGATAACACGGAAGGAGAATCCGTATCATCCCATTCTGGTGGCTCCTCATTGGTTTATGCCTAGATTTCTCTGTTCTACCTTTGGCTAGTCAAATTTTAGGTTGAATCTGGCAGTAAATGTGGACTGTTAAAGCGCCTTGAGACATGACAATAGCGTAAGGATGGACTTTTGCCTCAAGGAAAGGTCGAGGGGGATTTGCTTCAGAAAACCAGCAGCGGTGGCACCAATTGCTCACTTTGTGGGTAGTTCCAGTGAAGTGAATGAGTCTTGTGCTGGTGGCATCCTTCCTTTTAAACATAGTTATTCATACTGTAGATACCAGCATCTAAATTTGTCTTTACGGTCAACAGAGGCACTTGTAGGGCATGTTTACTTTTGGTGAGGATAGGCATTTAAAACAGGTCAAATGACTCATGCTCTCTAAGTGCCTGTTTCTCCCTATTGCCTGGAAAAAGGGTGAGATGACTAGTCCAGACATGGGCATCACCTACTGACATGTAAGGTTCTGTGAAAGTACTCCTGCCCTCTGTTTTTCTGTGCCTTTTCTCTGCCTCTTGTTGGTGCGTTTTCTCCTTTCCTCCTGTGTATTTAGATCATAAATTCCCCTCGGCGCTGCCAGCTCCTGGAGCGTGTGACGTCAGCGTGACGCTACCTCGGGATCTTTCAGCGGTACCATCACAAAAATAACAGCGCAAGACTTTTCAATTAGCACATACAGACAGAAAAAAAACCAGTTGTGAGAGACAAGCTATTCATAGCGTGGTCTCTACGCCGTCAAAAGAGCTGAGGGAGGAGATCTTTTACCTTAAGCCGGGCAAGCAGCTTTTATGTATGACTCACAGTTTCTTTATTCGCAACTAAATACCCCTTGTGAGAAGCCTGACAGAAATTACTAGTAAAAGATCACCAATCTCTAGGTTTCCGTGGAATTTAGTAGAAAGTTACACCCATCCTGTAGATGGGTGTAGAACAGCTCAAGGAGGACTAAAAGGGGTTGTATTCCTGCCTAGTTCTCGGAGATTTCAAAGTGACAACTTTAGGACTCATATTTGTAGTGACATCTGCCCTGGGCTATGTTATTAGCGGTGTGTCTGTTAAGCAGAAGGGATTCTTTTCTTTTTGGTTTGAAATACAATTTCAGATCGTTCCTGCACTGTTGGTTGGCAATGTGCTTTTCGGGTACCCAGTCACGTATGCAGGAGGGTTCAGAGCTGCAGAGCCGGCTGCCCTGCGTGCACGGCTTGTCTGTTTTGTTTAGTATCACTCAGATGAGTCCTTCAGATAGACTCAGGATTCCAGGATACAGCCCTGCAAGATCTATAGCACTTGTTTCTATGCAGGGAAGAGTCATTTTTACTCCTCTGCTGCCTTTGCTGACTGGGCAGTCATTTCCAGCTATAGGCTGCTGCTCTGAACTACGCATTTGAAGTTATTTTTGAAATGCATTATTACCCTGAAGTTGCATCTCTCCCTTTTTGATGCATAATTTAGATTTTAGCCTCTCATAAATTACATGCCTAAGGAACTGCTGATGCATCTGGGAAAAAGCAACAATAAACCAAACAGTGGAGACTGTTCTGGATATAAACACACTTATACATCTCTGAGTTTTCCCTATTTTTGGGGTGTTTGCATGAATTCAGAACCTCCATTGTTTGGTAATTCACCATTACTGATGAGATCTCATGAATTCCCACTGCACATCATCTGTGTCATGACATCACAGTTCTTTGTGGTACCCTAATGGATGGACGGACGGAGGACAGAAGAGAAATCAGAAGTAGCTTTTTTTCTAATGGAGGAGCTTCTTCATTACAAAAAAGGAAGGCCAAGCAAAACTCAGGGAGAAAATGACTATTAAAGTCTCGAGGAGGCTTGACTAGGTAGATCGAGTACTGGACTTGGTTCTCTTCTGCTAGTTGATGCTGACAAATCTATTTTTGGGTGCATTTTATACTATGCCCAAAATAGAGGTAGTGAGGTCTCTGACTGCTGCTGCTATTCTTTATGTTACTATAGATTTCTTCCAAAATCTGCTGAAGCCCACAGAAGAAAACCCCAGAGGATTATAAAAGCCTTTGGGGCATCTACATAAATTGGTCTGATTCTTTCAGGATGGGCAAAAGGATTTTTTTTAAGTGTGTGCTCCAGTTCAACGTGGCTGCAGAGAGGGAGGGATCTACTTCTCTGCATTTGGTTTCAGCATCTGTGAGGTGGAGGAGGGTTTTATAAGCTGTGGGCTGCACAAGGCACTGTGAATTTTGATTATCTGGGGGAAAAAATTTCAAATGTCAGTCACTGAGGTCAGGCATCTCAACAGGAACCTCAACAAAATTGCCTTGATTTTCAAATGTGTTGTTCTAATCTGTGGCTCAGCAGCTACTCAGAATTTTTGTCAAACTGGGTTGCTTTTGTTTTGCTTTATATGGATGTTGCTGCTTTACTTAAACTCAAGCCTGAATGTCTTTGGCTTTTTATTTCCAATTAAAGGTGTAGGCATTTTGGACAAGGTCCCACAGTATATGAAATGCCGCTGCTCGCCACTGAACTTGGCTTAAAATTAATAATACCAAGTCCAGAGTTAATTAAAATCACACAAAATGAACCTTCTGTTGAGGACTGAAGATTTAAGATGGCTCTCAATTGTACGTGATAGCTAATTGTAACTGAGTTAATTTCTGCTGCTCCCGAGGTTCCATTAAAAAAAAAAATTGCCTGAAAATATCTATCTAAAATGGGATGTTTTTCTAAGTACTAGAGACAACATCAGCAGGTTTTTAAGTATATAATTTATAGGGGAAGTGACTCAAATTAAATGATGCACTTTAAAAAATCAGCAATGTGTTGAGGGCATTATAACCTTTGGAGAATTTGAAAAGCCCTTTCATATTCGTATAATAGAGTTCCTCAATCCTGTAAATTTACTTCCTTCTATTTTTTTTTTTTTAATGGCACAGCTCCTAATATCAAGTGATTATTTCAGAATCAACAAGTTTCATTATAAAAAGCAAAGTCAATCTGTCTCTTTCCTGACTGGAGAGAAAAGCTTAAGAAAGCAACTTAAGTGTATCCTAAAACAAAGAACATGACAAAAGAAATTTTCAAGTTTTAATGTTCTGGTTATTAAATCTCACTGTCTTTAATACACTCTCATGAGTTTCTGTCCTTAGTTATAAGCCCTAAGTTTTGCAGTCCTCTATTGGAGTGGGCGCAAGATGGAGAGAAAAAAAGGTCAGGAACTCCAATTCTTCCATCCCGCAAACTTTGTGGCAGTTCCGTACAGGAATTAAAAATATATGGCAGTTTATGGTGAGGATGTGGCTAATTTTCTGTATCCCTCCATCCCATTAATAGAGAGACCTGCAAGAGCATTTCTGGGGACAATCCACTACCATTTAAAAATCTACTTGCTACATGAAAGTTCCCGTCATCTTCCTCCTCTCCTCTCTCAAATCAAGGTGGCTTGAATTAATTCAAACATTACTCACACAGACAAGGCAAAAAAGCCTGTACGTGCTGAAAAAACCTTCTCTGCGAGCATTCTAATCCACTGTTGATTTTCATTTTTATGGCAGTATTTGATGCTTGTCTTTGTGACGCTTCAGCAGCGTTATATTAGACCAGGTAGAAGGCCCATGCAGACCATTATTTCTTCCTGTTCCGTGGCCAGCTGTGAGTACTTAAAACCAGTGTAAAAGCAGGCACACTCAAGATTTCTCCCTCTGCCCATACCCTTGTGCTTTCCCAGCATTCAACAACTGGCAGTTTAAGTATTTCTTGAGCTAAAGAGGTGCATCTGAATGTCCGGGATGGATGACATCTGAACCCATGTTCGCTTTGCCCCTGTGCAAAACCCCGCTTCTGTGACTTCCACGCTGTAGTTATTTTCTGCGTCAAACAGTTCTTCCTTGAGCTTGTTTTAAGCCTTTTGCCTCCTGGACCAGGTGTAGGACCCAGGGAGCCTCTTAGCTTGCTTGTGGCCAAAGCCATGTGTGAAATGGTAACTGAGGCCGCCAGTATAATACGCGAGGGAGCTACAGAGGGAGTGATGGAGGACCTTTATTGAGACCAGAACACGTGATGCTGGGTAAAAGCCAAGTGAGTGACAGCCTCACACCTTGTCCATTTCCAGGAAGATTAAGCATTTTACACAGCCTGAAAATCAACTTTTTTTCCTGCCTGGGAACTACATGTTTGCAAACAAAACGTGCGTTTTCCATCATAGTGGAAAAGAGCTGAAAATGTTCTGATTTCCAACCCGCATTTATTTTTAGGGAGCGGGTTTTCTAACGAAAACAGAAAATTCTGATAAACTCTTCTACGGAGCATTTCAGCCTTTCCTTGCCTTTGTAACAGAAATGATGGTTTGGTAGGGGTTTCTGAAGGATCACCTGGAAGCAGGTTGAGTTTGTTATCCTCCAGACCATCTCTGATGGAAGAAAGGTAACACCACTGAATAAACTCCCTTCTGCCTTTGACCCAAAGATTGCCAACACCCTTCACAAAGGGGCTGGAATTTGCTTCAAAAGGAGTCAAACAATAACCTTTCAATGGATTCCATCACTTCCGTAATAAACAAAACATGATTCCCTTTCAAGCTTATCTGTGTGCCAAGTTCTGTGGTTACAGTACAATAGCTGTATTGTTCTTGTATGCTGCAGGCTAAAATGTATTTTGGTAACTGCTGCTCTTTATAACACAATTGTCTGATGACAGTTATTCTAGCAAGCCATTAACTCCTTCGGGCCGAGCGGACCTCTTCCAAGCAGTCTGGATAAACCTCAAGGAGTCGATTTCTCCTGCTGAGCATTGAATAGAACAGAAAGTAACAGAAACTTGGGACTCTCAATGTTAGATAACATGTAAATGATGGTGACTCATAGTGGAAAATCACAGATAAAAATTACACAAAGACTTATTTAACCACCATCTCATGATTTTTTTTCCCTGTACACGAGTGTGTGAGATATACTCACACATACTTCAGAATAATGCTACTATTTGTCCATCCCCCTGCCCTGCAGCTGTCTGGGAAGATATGAGATACAGAATAAAAATGTACACGCATATTCATATTCACTGCACATTCCCCATTCAGGCGTGAATGAACCCTGAAACCATGTTAATCACTGGTGCATTTGTGACCAATATGCTAATTCCCACAGTTACCCTGTCATGAAAAACTTGCAGTTTTTTGCTAGAGTGCCCAGATTACTAATGGGATATTCCCATTTTACAGTTTGGAAAACAAGCATAGGGAAAAACCAGTAAGTTAGTGGGTGATCCTAAGCAGTACAAAGACTGGAGAGATTCAAGGTGATTTTTTTCCCAGGCTTCCCTCCATGAACTAAACTACAAGAACCACACGAGTCTGCAAGAGCTGCTTGGAAAGAAGGCCAGAATAGGCAGAATATCTGGATGCTCATGGCAGGAAACACTGAGAACAAGGGCTTTATTTTCCAGTGCGTGCATGTGGTATTTTTGTAATTCAAGCTCAAGTCACAGCCAAACTCTGAAAACAAACCAAAAGGAAGAGCCAAATGTGTTAACATGAGTTAGAGACCAATTCCAGCAGTGACGGAGAGTTTAAGGTTAGGAGATGTTCCTTTCTCCTGAATCAGTAAAGCCCATGCTAACATCCTAGACTAAGCTAAGGAAATGTGTCAGTGGGGAGAGAGAAAACAGCTTGGCAAAAACAACAACAACAAAGATTTTCATTTCTGAAGGACACAGGTTCATAAATAAGTGCCAGAAATTGTGGCTGGATTTCTAGAGAAAGGCTGAAAAGGAGTTTCCATGTTACTCATCCTGCCCATCTCCCAGACAGCACAGACCTGTTCCTGATAGCACCGTCTCATTTGTGTTCTTCAGCTCAATTAGACCTTACAATTAGAAATGTTCTTCCTGATATTCTGCCGTAATTTGTCTTTGCTCACTTTCATGCGTTAGCCTTTATGAACTTCATGAGGCAACCTTAATTGCATTCCCTTCTGGCTGCTTAAGGAAGGACTTTTTTTTCTGGTGGGTTTTTTCAGGGTTTGAAGCCAGGGTCCTTGGAGCCAGAGCGCAGAGCTTTGGCAGTCACATCAAGAGAGCGTGTCCACTAGCTGGTAACAGCACTGGGCTCTCAGTCCTACGTACCAACCGCTTCCCCAGTGCATGATGCTCCAGCAAGGGCATGAGATTCATATCCCTGCTACCCAGCCAACGTACATTTTATTCCTTCCATTCATTCATTGCAGCTTTTCTCTGAATTCCCTCGCGGTGTCGATCGCTCGCTGCCTTAGGTACTCCAGCAGAACGGTCTCTGATAATTTTTTTTCTTCCTGACCATTCTGGAGCACCTAAGCTGGGATTTTTACAGGCCCTCTGAAGTTTGAGCTTCCCAAATCAACTTCTGTTTTAATAAATCACCTTGCTTTGCAAATATCTAAATTGCTTAGCTTCTTTAGCCTCCTCTGAGAACCCCACCCCTTTGTAAGTCAGGGCTCGTCTCTAACGCCCGTGCTGTGCACGCTGAAATGCAGCTCAGTGTGGGGTCAGTAACCTGCAGAGGGAAATAAACAGCATTAAGCATAGATGGTATGTTACAAGGGCGAATGTTTTTGTCTTTCTGGGGAGCTCTGCGGGTAGACAAGGTGTGCTCCTGTGCCCCTGTTTGCCACACAAAGCCCATCTCTGTACGGGGTGGTGAAGGGGGCAGTTCTTCTGTGCTACAGTCCCATCTTCCCTTGCATTCTCCCGGTCTGTATTCACACGCTGTCACCTCTCCATTACCCACATGGAGCTTTTTTGTACTAAAGGGCATCAACATATGTCTGAATAGTGCTTACTACCTCATGGCCTTCATGTCAGAAGGCAGCTTTTTGGTTCTACCAGCATACGCATTAGTAATTCAAATGTAATAACCAGAATTTTCTTTCCTTGTACTATGCTGTATAAAGGTCTGTGAGGACAGATCAAGCGGCTTCGTTTGTATTCGCTGTGTCTAAGCCAGACCTCCTTAAAAATGGTGGCAGTTTCAAACTTATTTTCTTATTAACTCAAGATTTTCTTATTAACTCAAGATTTTCTTATTAACTCAAGAAACTTTTTAAAATGGTGAGCATTTTTTATATCCAGTCAACAAAATCTGATTGTGGTCACGCTGTATGGGGACTGGGAGACTGTGGAGAAAGGCAGAAAATGTATGCTAGGCTCGTTCTTGGTTAGAGGGAGGCAACTCATGAACAAATACATATAAGAGCCATTTAAAGGAATGATAATTTCAGCTTTCAAGTGTATGTCAGTGACATGTCTGTTCTCGGGGCACGAGTCCAGGTAGTTCCTTCTCAGTTCAGATCTCAGTCAACTGCAACTGTATTTTTCAGTCCTGTAGGAACCTTTCTGATCAGGTTGTTTGGTTTTTTTTTCCAGAGAATCATTGCTTTTCATTGTCTAGCATTGCTATTTGCCTGATTCTCTCTCAGACTAAATCCAAATCATACTAAATTCAGTGGCAAACTCAAATCTTTTTTGTTGTTGTTGTTAGTTTGTTTAAAAGGCCAAACTGTCTGCTAAGAACTTTTCCTAACAATTTTAATTCTCAACAATTTTTATAAGAGGAAGTAGAAGGTAGAGAAGTGTGGCAGAATGGAAAAGTCAGTAGTGAGGTTTGTGTAACTTACTCCATCTCCTGCAGTGAGAACATTTGTACCTGAGCACCACAGTGAGAAGATATGTGATAGATGGGGAGAGAAACTGGCATTGAGATTTGGGTTCGTTAAGGAACATTCACAGAGCTGAAATTCAGGCTTAGGAATGATTTTTGAGTTTTGGCTGAAGACAGATGACGTTTCATGGAAAAAGCCATTAGGATCCTGTGGAGATGACACATTTTAGGTCCTAAATAGAAAACAGAGAAGCCAAGAGCCTGACAAGCCTTCTGAAGTGTGAGGAGTCCTTCCTGGCCTCTGATCACGTCGCTGATGGGACAGTGAGAAGCTGCTTTGGTATCGTTGCAAGCAGCCTGAGAAAACTGCAGAATTAGGATAAAGTCTCTCACCCCCCAACAAAGTTTGATCAAAGCCAGCTCAACTGTCTGTATCAGTGGAGTTAAAAAGACCTTGTGCAGAAGCAGGGAGAAATGTAAAGGCTAAAGGCTGCTCTAACCACCAAGTATCAACTTCATTCGCCCACCCACCTCCCACACACAACTAGAAATAACTTTAAATAATTTATTTAAGTGTGTCTGTATTGCAGTTACATATTTAATGACTTAAAGGGACAGTTTCTCTTAGGAATAGATTTGAATTTTCACTAATTTGAAGGTAAGCATTACTCTTTCTGAGAACTTCAGAAAGCTTTACAGTGCTCAGTGGATTAAACTCTATGCTGCCATCTCAGGTAGTCATTACTCTTATTAACAGAGAGAAAAACGACATGAATGGGTTTAGTAGCTAAACTTAGAACACAGTAATTCAGTGAGAGAACAAGAAACAAGCTAATTCCCCTGTCCTGCTTGCTGAACGTTAGAAGAAAAAAACCTCTCTCTCATCTTTCTTCTGCTCCTATTGTTTGTTGCCTCAAGAATTGTCTTTTCATAGAGAATAATATATTCAAGGACTTAAGGGCAAAAAGTTAAGCAGGAATGTTAGCGGCAGAATGATGGGGACATCATTTATAAAGGCAGAAAAAAGGAAGCATATACAGTAAAATTCTGTGTTGGAATTATCTAAGCTCATTAGAGATGAAAACCTCTGAGTCATGTTATGAATTTTATTAATTATGGTGAATAGTTCACACCTCTGGAATTGCCTGTCCTTTTCTGTAAAGATAATGGTCACAGACTGGTCCAGCTTCTTCCAGGAAATTCTGATTTTCATGTGTTGGGCGTATCAGTACATTCGTAGGAATTAATTTGGATTTTATCAGCATAGGAATAATCCTGAATGTGGGGGATGTTTTAGGGGCTCCCAGTCATTTTGACCTTGCAAATGGGCAGGAGAGCTGACAAAACTGAGTCCTGTTTTTTTACACCTTCTTGACTGATTGGAAGAGAGAAAAAGAACCAAAAATCCCACCAAGCTTGGTTGGTCATTTCTGTGCTTACAGCTTGCTAAGGATGGCCCACCCCTAGAAAAGGGAGAAGACTTACACTTGTACTTCTGGCATCTCTGCCCCCATCCCCCTGAATGAGCTCAGTGCCCTCATGGTAGAACGCTGCATTCCAGCTCAATGAGGCACCACAGAGATATCACAGCACAGATAACGTCCCAGTGCAATGCCACAGATGTGTCCTTCACTCTCCAGCTATGGCCGGAGCTTGGCAGCCATCTATGGAAATACTGAAAAGAATCACAGTCTAAATGCACAGCTATTTATAAATTCATGCAAAGTTCCTCAATTCCTATGAAATTCCTCTCTCCTTTATCCAAACACTGCCCTTGCTCACACCAGTCCCTTTGCATGTCTTTACAGACACAAAAGTGTCTCTTCTTTCTGCCAGCAAGTCCCTCTGACTTGTATCACACCACCTGGTTCTTGCTCCCTTCTTCTGCATCCATTTCTGGAGCCCCCAGCACAAGAAGGACGTGGACCTGTTGGAGCACGTCCAGAGGAGGGCCACGAAAATGCTCAGAGGGCTGGAGCACCTCTCCTATGAAGCCAGGCTGAGGGAGTTGGGGTTGTTCAGCCTGGAGAAGAGAAGGTTCTGGGGGAACCTTATACTGACCTTCCAGTACCTGAAAGAGCCTACAGGAAGGCAGGGGAAGGTCTATTCACAAGGGTTTGTAGTGATAGGACAAAGAGCAACGGTTTTATACTAGGAAAAGATAGATTTAGGATATTAGAAAAAAGTTCTTTAACATGAGGGTCATAGAGCACTGGAACAGGCTGCCCGGAGAGGTGGTGGAGGCCCCATCCCTGGCGACATTCAAGGTCAGGCTTGATGGGGCTCTGAGCAACCTGACCTAGTTGGAGATGTCCATGCTTACTGTAGGGGGGTTGGACTAGATGACCTTTAGAGGTCCCTTCAAAGCCAACACATTCTATAATTCTGCCTCTGTGCTTTGATTAAGACTATTATGGAATGGGCACTGCCCTTGTCTGTAGGCTGGGATATACTGTGGGTGTCCACACACAATATAATTCCCCTCAGCATTTTAGTCTGGACCCAGAGTGTGCCATTTAGGGACTCTTGCCTTGGCGAGTACTTCCTTCTCGTAGTTGTCTAGGAAATACTCAGAGAACCACTTCCTGTGCTATCGACAGGGCGAGATGTACTGCTCCGTTTGCATTCATCTGAGCCCTGAAAGACTCAGCAAAGGGCAAACAGCATGTGGCACAACCATTTTGTTAACAGAGGGAAAATCATGATCTTTAAAGCACTGTTTTCCCCTGTATAAATGCATGGTACAGAAAAGCTAATTATAGCCCCAAGGCTGACAATTATCAATGACAAACACAAACCCCCAAACAAACCCAATGGTTTCTCATTTTCAAGAAGTTACAGAAATGCTCTTTTAATGCTGCACAATACCTGAACTACGTGTCAGCTTTCTTTTCTGCTGATGCTTACCTAGAATGAATCACTGCTTAGAGGGAAAGCAGAAAGCAAGGAGGCAGTCAAGCCCTGGCAGCCGCCTGAATCTCAGGCATCTTGCTTTAATTTCCCTTTCTTGGTGGCAGATGGTAGCTTTGCAGGGGTGTTAAATCTGCTCGTAACTAATAGGGTGTTGTTTCTTCGAATGCTCCATCCGCTTCCACAGGAACAAGCCATCAATTCTCACTACAACATGGCACAACCCAACATTCGAGAAACTATAATGTGACTGGGGAGAAAAAACCCAACCACACCACCCCCATCCCTAAAACCCCTATCAAATAAATAGTAATAACTCAAGAGTTTACTATACTTTCTCTCATCCCATGTATTGTTGGTTTAAGAGCTGAAAACCCAGTGTGCCGTTCCCCAGAGCTTTCACAGCCAGGCTCCTCAGGCATGCTAAAATACGCAGGCTGAGAGATGCTTTACCTTCCTTCGAGCCCAGAGCTGCTGTTTGTTCAAAGGATAAGACACAATCCCTGCCCTGAAGTACCCACAGCTTAAACAGAGAAGACGCAGAACGGAGTAAACAGGCTATCATCTTTGGGAGCTCCCAGCATCAAAGAGGGCGTGGGTCAGATAACGCTGCGCAGGTCCCAGCCCTTTGTTTTACCGAGCTTTCCTGTCACAAAGCAGTGTGATTTCTGCAGGAGCGCTATCATTTTGGCTAGTCCCTTTTCACGTCAACTAGCACAGCCCTTGGCTGTTTCTGGGAGGGTTCAGCCATCAGTCAGGTAAATCCGTCATGGCTCTGGTTGCTGCAAGGAATGGAGAGCAAAGCTTGAACAAGGAGCTTGCAGCACTCACACACTGGCAGCAGCCGAGGTCTTGCTGGAGGGGGAACTCCTGTGCCTGGAAAGCAGCTTTCCCGCAGGACATCCCGCTCTGCACGCCCAGGGTGGCCCCCTGAGACCCCTGTCATGCAGTACTCTAAAGTTCTCTGAGGCTCTTGTGTCAGTGGATTCTTAAAAATAGGTAGGGGGGCTTTGTATGGCAGGTATTGAGATATGTCATCTCCCTGTATGAACATCTAAGAAAGTGGACTATGAGGTGCTGTAAACTATAGTTTTAGCTGCAGGCTATAACGGAAGCCAATGGACTAATTCTCTCCCTTCAGTATTTCCCCAAATTGTAATCCTGTAGACTTTGGCAACCCCTCCCTCCCCGGGCTATGCCGTGAGTAGAGTGTGTGGCTGTGGTGGGGGCAGGCGGTGGTGATAAAACTGCCCAGTACCTGGTCACTCACATGACTTTCAGCTTCACTCCAAAACTGAAAAGCGATCTGTTGGTGTGAAGCTTTTTCCGTACCGTCAGCAGCTGAATCTCCTGTTTGCTACAACCGCTGCACCTGCTAAGAGCAGAACCACCAGAGATCACAGCAAAGCAGCTTTCAAAAGCTGCTGAGCTTTGAAGTGGCCCGTGTTTAGATTTTATTCCGCCTTCCTAGGACTGTAGGGAAAAGTTTCAGTTTTAATCCCAGCATCTGGTGTGCATTTGGTTGCAGAATAAAGGTTCATTTATACTACACACACAGATCTCAGTCTTCACTGTCAAAGCGCTTCCGCCCAAACTCATCTGGGTAGAGTCCTTATCCTGGAGCCCTGCAATTGTCCCTGAACCTTTTGGCCTCTCCTGTTTTGCCACGGATCATCTTTTTTTCTTGTAAACTATACTCAGGGAAAACCCTCTTGCAATTGAAGTGACCTGTTCTGAAGAAGAGGGATAAAAGCGCAGCTAGCGTGAAGTCACTGCTGGTCACGGCATGATTTCGTGGCCTTCGCTGTGCTCGCCTGCACACCCAGCTGAGGGTCCACACTCAGGGGACAGCTTTTAGAGCAAGCTCTGTTATCAAGTGTCCGGGACAAACAAACAGACAAAAGAGACACCAAATAGTAGTCTTCCCACCCACACAGCAGATACAGTGACACCTTCTTCTGCTACCAAAAGATAGCCTAGCTGTTTATTACTCTTAGTCACTTAAAAAATGTAGAGTCTGTGACCTTTCCCTTCAGGTTGAAGGAGATTAAATGGCAGGGATCCCAGCGGCTTCATCATCTGGCTCTTGTTCAGACTGTAGACTATGATAACTACAGGAAAAATCCTGAGGCCCTTCCAGTGTCTTGGTTGTGCAGACCGAAGCTCACATGGGGGTACTTTCTTGTGGATAAACTGCACAGACCAAAGAGGCAGACTTTGCTTCCAACTGTTCCTGTATCATAGCCCCTCCACATCCAATTAACCTTTATAACCCATCCAATAATACGGTCAGATAAAAATCAAAGGAATTAGGTGCTGGGATTTGCTTGTATCCCACTTTTTACATGATTCTGTAAACCGGTTTATAATTCTGTTCATCCCAGAGCCGGCTCAGAGAAGAAACATGACTGTTTTGCCTGACAATGGCTCGCTCCTGTTCTTGCTGACTAACTTCTGGGGTGCTCAACCTAGGCTGAGTTCAGAATACTTTAATCCCGAAGTATTACACAGCCCTTGCTGCAGACTGGAGAACAGGGGAATACCAAGCAGCAGGCAGGAGGCAAGGTTCTCACACTGAAACTTTAAGCTCATTTTTTAATCTAAAAGGGAGAAGGGGGTTTTCCCACTTCTACTGAATGCTGTTTTGCTTCCCATTAAGAGAGAATGCAGCTAATTAATAGCCACCGATCTCTGTCTGCCTGGACTCTCGCAGTAACTAGCATCCTCGGTTCTCTGCATTTCCTTAAAAAATCAATAAAATCGGACTCTTCTAAACAATATTCGCTATGATTTCATTGCAAGTCAGCGCTGTGCTTCCATCGATTTTCATGTGGCTTTGCAGTATTGTCTTTGAAATCGCTCCATAATATGCTTGTGGCCTCAGCGTGGTCCTTGATGGAGTCACAGCGAGCAGATGCCCAGCCCACATGAACTATGGATCTGTTAAAAGCCATTGAAGGCCAGGATTAAAATGTATTGGACCCAATACTTTGTGTGCTGTCAAAACTTATACTAAGATTAATAACTAAGTTTCGTCAAATGTATTTAAAAAAACCAAGGGCATGCCACGTCCATGCTTTTTGCCAGGCCTATCCATTTAAAAAATATACAAGCAGCACCCACGTGAATGACTGAGGAATAAAGGGTTAGGTATCTTTGGGGAGGGCAGGAAGGCAGATGTTTGCCTTTTTTTTTTTTTTTTAAGCCAGTAAAATTCAGTCCTCTCTGCTGAATTGTTTGCTTAACTCAGGTTTGGATGCTTCTCACATAACTAGGTGCGTTTAACTGAGCTGCCTAAAACAAAAGCTTAGCAGCCTTGGGCATCCTCTGGAGCTGACTTAGTTAAAACCACAGGCAAACAAACTCGAGTACTTTTAAGGGAATGCATTACTGAGTGGTGGAAGTTACTGGCACATAGTGTTGTGGAGGTTAAAGTATAAATGCATTAAGAAAAGGAAATCTAAATTGTGATGGGCTTACTGGTGGCTTTCAAGCATTTTGGGCCAAATGGAAAGCCCCGCTCGGGAAATGTCCGAGTTGCTGATTGGCAGCAACTAGGAAGAGAAGAACTGCTTAGTGGCGTGTTAAGCTAAACGAACCTTTCATCTAACGGACTGCGCAAGTCTTACATTTCTATGTGTGCACATCAGAGGAAGGGCGAGCCGTTATTCTTGATGGCCTGGACAAATGATTTCTGACATCTCTTGTATCATAGCAGGCCAGGACTGATGGCCGAGTTCAGTGTGCCAGCCGTGGTAGAGCCCCACTGGCAGCAGGGGATTTGGACTGCTCATTTATCACTGTGCAAACGTGATCAGAATTAAGCCCATTCATTTCCTGAAACCACTGGCTCACATCCTGTATATGTTCAACCATGAGGTGGTGTGCATCTCCGAGATGAAACCACAGAAAATGAGGCCTTGAAAGACAATATATGCACACCACTTTCCCCAAAGCACTCTTCATCTCAGTAAGGGTCTGAGGGTGACTTGCTGACCACCTTGTTCTTTTTAAGCCTTGCCCTACACCTTGTCTGACGATGGCCTGCTGACGATGACCCAGGCCACGCCTTGCAAAGCATGGGTGAAATAGTAACGTAGTATGTTGTGCAAACACAAGATTTCATTAATCGGGCATCAAGTTCCTATGAGTGTGGTCAGGAAGACGTACCTCATCAGAACAAGCATGTTGTAGAACAAGTTGGTGTTTCTGTGCAGACCCTCTGCAACAGTTCGCTGGCTGGTTGGGATGTCTCATTCAGCTTTCGTAAGTGGTGGCTGTTATCAGTCTCCAGGTTCTCTTCTGAACAAAGGAGCACTCCTGGTTTCTGCTGATGGTTTGGTTTGTATTGTAGAGTGGAAAGGGAAAAAAAGAAAACGGCGCATTGGCCGCAAACTGCTGCTTAACTTCAACTGTACATACTTGGTTGTATATATTGTAGGAACATATGCTTGTGTATGCGCATAGAAATGTGTGCATATGCCTGTATATATATAGTAGGTATGTTGATGTGTATTTTCACAGCTTACTAGCCATAAGTAATCTCGGGGATTTTCAGAACTATAGATGTGTTATATTTGAATAGATATGCAATTGCCTTAAGATGTTTCGGGTGAGATAGACAGTTGCAGAAGGGTTGCAGAGATGGAAGAAGCCCCTTCCTTTCCTAGACAGTTGCAGAAGGGTTGCAGAGATGGAAGAAGCCCCTTCCTTTCCTTTCTTTCCCAGATTCCGAAATACACAGGAGACAAACTGCCCCTGTGCTCTGTCATGACAAGTTCCCCAGGATGGCAGGTGAGGCAGAGAAGGGAGCAAACTCGAGTACCAGTGTTTGGGTGGAGGAAGGGGCCTCCACTATCTTCTCAGCACTCTGTGCTCCTGTTACGGCTTGTAATGATTATGGAAATGGGTAAAACTCAGAAGTGGTCCAGGGGCTGCACTGGCTTTGGCAAGAAACCAGAAGAATATGACTTATAAAAAGTCATAGCAGGATTAAAACTTGCAGGGTTCAGGGAGGAGAAGTACTGTTTCTCTCCTTTGAATGCGTCATAAGGTGGAAAGGGAGAGGAAGACACAAGAATCCTGTATTTCACCCAAGGTGGGCCAGAGAAATCACCTGTCACCAGAGCGCATTTCTGTAACCAGAGCTAGACCCAGAAATAGCCACTTGTGGCAGCTTTACAGCTCCAGATTTCTGACCTTTGTTTCCTGCCCAGAGCAAGGACAGTTGTGTGCTGAGCTCCATCTGACACGCTCCTGGGAAAAGGAAGGGATGGAAAGGAAGCCAGGGACGGTGTTTCTGCACCACGTTCAACGCTGCTTTGCTGTGAGCTGTCACGTCACGGGAACGCGACGTTGTGCAAAAGCAGAGACCCTGAGAAGGGAAAAAAGATGCACAATAGCCCCGGCAAAAGCTGCCGGTGGAGCACGTCTGGAAAGCGTTAGCTGGGGAGGAAAGGTTTGCCACGTGTTTACACTAATGCTGAACGACCTCTGCGGGGAGGGATGGCAAGGAGGGATACGCTCTGCAGGTGGACGGGAGGTCACGATGGCTACGGCCCTCTCCACATCTGCTCTTCTTGTTTCCCCACACGTTGCTCGCAGAGACAGACCTCTGCAAACGTTTCAGCTGGCACTGAAAGCCTGGTGGGCACGGAGCTGGATGCTCGCAGTGATTCAGAAACCTCCTAAAAGTCAAGCCTGCTAGTTACTTCATCGCTTTCTGAAAAAAAAAGCAGTATCAATAAAGCACACCGCTCTCTGAAACCCGGAGGGTTGCGTTTCCTACTGCCATTTGCTTTATGCAGCCATTTTGAACACGTGCAAAGTGGGAAACGGCTCCTCTTCTGACAGGCTGCCCACTGTGCTTCGCTTGCACAGGGAGGGAAGAGAGCAAAATATTTCCCTACCTCAGTCCATCCCATTCACTGAAATCAATGGGATGTAAACATGTGTTTAGGGCTTTCTTGAATGGGAACCAAAACGTCCTTCTCTGCATGTCTTAATAGATCCCATTCAGCCATCAGCATAGAAGAGTCATTGTCACCAATTATTGCAAACATTTACACGTTCTCTTCTCAGCCTGGTCTTCTGACCAGCTGAAGCCATGCCAATCTCGCTGGCCGGGCTCATCACATTTCCTGGCTGAAGCTGGTTTATAGATGACTTGGATATCACTAGCACATAAGTGAGGGGGGAAAATCAATGCTTACAACCTGATTCAAAGGCTGCCGAATCCAAGGGAATGATTCCTCTTCAAGCCAGCATGCTCTGAATGAGGTTGGACAAAAGAAAGCTCTGATAGGCATTGATTTCTGAGGGAGAGGAGCTGCGTCTTTTGCTAGGTTTGAAAATGAGTTGTTTAAAAGTAAAGATAAAATCCATGCTGGCTTGGGGAGGGTGATTGTGGCTGTGCAGAGGTTGTGATGATGAGACGCAGGCAGGCTCCAATCTCTAATGAAGCGAATTGAGAGGGGCTGTGCTGGATACACAGAAGTACTCTACTGTGAGAAACGAGACGGTGAGAACTGATAATGAGAATGAAGAACTTCCTTTGATTATTGTTTCTCATTTCCTATAATGCAATCTATATCTTTAAAGAAAGCTCTTCTGTTAGATGTTAGATCCCCTTGCCTCCTCCGTGTGGTTAGAAGATCTTAAGCACGAGTATCGAAAAAGAAAGGTTAACCTGAATAAGGTAGAATATAAGCCTCTTTTTCTTCTGACTTAAATGCTGCATTAATGCAATGCAACACCACGGTGTGAGCGGAGCCATTTCAGATGTACAGCAAAATCTGGCAGGCAGGACAATGCATAACAGTACATGGTAGCAGCTGAGATGGTGCTGAGAGAATTGCTGAGAAAGAACAGGAGGTGATGGCTGAACCCATTCCCAGTTGGTCCTGGGTTAGTCCTGGATTTCAGATGGGGATCAGGGCAGGACTGTACCTGTGGTTTCTCTTAAAAAAAGACAGCTGGAAACAAGATGGAATTGTTGTGTGTCGAGATGCCTCAGTACTTCCGAAAATCTAGCCCCAAATCACCTTTGAAAATGGCTATTGTAGATGACTTAGACATGTCACACCCGGTTGTACATGCAAATTGGACTGGTAGTTTGGTTTTGGACGAATTACATAGACTCATTTTTTCAAAAGCAGGTGCTGATTTTGAATGCTCCCATTTCAGTTGTGCAAGGATTTCCAAGGACGGTGCGTGTGATGCATCTGGGCTGGGATGTGTGAGCGCTCACACACGCCTGCTTTTACATGTTTAAAACCAAAAACATTGAAAGCCAGTTTTGAAAACAGAAGCTTAATCCTTCTGTACTTGCAGTTTCCCTGTCTGTGAAATGGGGATGGTGATAAGAGTTATCACCCTGCTGATGGCAGAGAAAGCTGCCGGAAATTTCTCTGCCTTCCTTACGTTGCAGTGGGCGGCAGAACGTTCACAGTTACTACGGGGCAGTGTCTGTACTTGGAACCCTGTTGCTTTACAAGCAGCAGATCAAGGGCATGGGCAACAGCATGGGCAGTGGGTACAGCAGTACTTAGAGCCAAAGAATGGAATTGCACATTTCAGAACAAACAGGATGCACGTATACGCATAAGAGAAAAACCCTTCTTGATTAACACCCAAGAGGAAATGAAATTAAGAGACACTCATCCAGATAACCAAGTCAAGCAGTTCTAATGCGGGATGGCAGTTAGCTAATGGTGACAACAACAGCGAAGGACTACCAGCAAAACCCCACCCTGCACCACAGTATTTAAAACCAAAATTGTTTCAAAGGCCACTATCTAGCCATGCATTTATGCGCCTGAGTAATCGCAATTAAAACCAATGGAACTATTCATGTGCTTGAACTTGAGCAACGCGTTTTGAATCCTGTGCCAGACTGGCACCTAAACTCATCACAATCTCCTCCTTGAACGTGGGGCCCGGCGGGGCTGCCTGTGGAAACCTGTGTGGTTCCTCAGAGAGCTCCGTTCAAAGGATGACGTTCCCAACGCCTAGCGTGCCCCTGCAAAGCTCGACCTTGCCTTAAACTTGGAGAGCCGCGGGGATGTTTGCACACTAGGCATACCTTAAACTCTTCTTTAGCAGTGGAAACAACTCTGGCCAGACCTTGCAGGGGGTAGGTGGGATGCTGCTAGGATTCGCCAATTGTTTTCGCACCGGCCACCGATAACAATAACAAAAAAAGCCATCGTTTTTCAGGAATTTTCATTCCAACCAAACTTGTCTTTGCTTTGACGCATACTTGAAGCAAAGGGACAATTATCTAGTCACAACATTCAATCCCATTTGTGTAATCTCATCTGAATTGTTCAACTGCTTCAAATACTTTTGTGATTAGAAAGATACTCCACAAACAAACTGACTGCATGTTCCTGACACTTAAAACTAATGTGCTGCAAGTAAGGGAAAGATAAAGCAGCATGGCAAAGGGATTCCTTCCTTACCATTGTTTACACCCAGCCTATGAAACCACCAAATTTCATGTCTATTACTGAGATGAAAGTCACATCAAAGGTCCTGCAAGACTCGGGGATATGCTGCAGCAAAATCGAACTAATATTTAGTATGTGGGAAGTTGAGCTAGATGCCTGGAACAGCATCTAATTGCCACGTAAGAGTACATTTTTGTGTTATTTATGGCCTGATGGCAAATCCAAATTACTGAGCTCTAAACCCAGTACAGCAAGAGACTCTCTTTGTGTCCTCAGGCAAATACCTTATCATGCTTTCATGCTTGTTGGGAGGTGTTTCATCTGAACATCAGTTAGCCAAGATATTCCCAAGCGGTTGCTGACTTTAGGTAACCCATCTTGAACCTCTGAAAAGGGCTTGGTTTCCAGGCACAGCAAAGCACTCGGATTTCATAGTTTCTTTCAGTGAATCAACTCTCATTTCCCGCCTGCTGTCACATTTTAGCTGGGCAGCCTTGGCTCTACCCTTTTGAAGTTCACTTTGCAGCAGATGGGCCTATCTAAACACCAAGCACAGGCAAGGAAATCAGCAGTTGGTCACAGGAGTTTCCTAGGAGAACATGAAAAGGATCACAGCAGGCTGCCCGGTGCCCTTGGTTAGGCTGACTCATGCAAGGAGCCTGGCGAGACACGTTTCGTGGGCACTCGAGCCGTTAAGACACAGCCGAGGCTGGAATCACAGGAGCGATGCACTGGCAGAAGTTCCTCTCCGAGGAGTTAAAGGCTGTGCAAATGACAGCTGTCAAATGTTGGTAGGCATATGGGAATCAAGCAAAAGCCCAATCACCCCATGCAGTGCTAACACACCATTTTCCCCCATAGGATTCCCAAGGGCTTAAAGTCCTTTGATCCTGATGAGGATCTGCAGCGTTGGGGCAGGAGGCGGTGGAGGTCAGGAAGATACACTGACCCCCAAACTCAGGGTCTTCATAGAGTTACATCCTCTCTCAGAGATGGCATGTGATGAGCTTCTCTGGGAAGCTGCAGAATTCTTATAAAAGCTGACCTTCCCATTTGCAAGTAGAAAACTTTACCTTAGGGAGAAAAGAGGAAGTACCACAGGGGAGCGGGTCAGTGAGACTCAAAGTACCCCCACACAGCTGGTTCCAGGTTGGTGTAAGATATCCCGGTTGTGCAACTCACCCCACACAGGAGGCCTGTTGTACACGTCAAGGATAACTCTGAGAAGAGAGGGGGTTAAAGAGCAGAGATGATGGATGCTCGTGGAGCAGTGAACCTGAAATCACTGTAATACTGGAAGGAACCAGCATCAGCTGTCCTGTGCCACCGCGGCACAGGCTATCTGCCCGCTGCAGGGTGCGTGCACGACTCGGGTCTCTGCGGACCCATCCTGACTCATCCTCTCCCCAGCTTGCTGCGCTCGGCTGACGTGTTTCAGACCCAAATAATCAGAGTACCAGGGGGGCCGGCTGCACTCGCGCTGTGTGCAGCAGCTCTGCAGAGCACGGTGAGCACCCAGCGCCGGGCAGCGAGGAGCTCTGCTGCAGCACAGAGCTGGAATCACCATTTGTAAAAGACGCTGCGGCCCCAACGTAAAAAGTGTGAAGAAGTGAGAAACACGTGAGGCTTCTATTTTTCTCCCACAGGCTTTGGTACTGATTCTTATTTACACGCAGGCTCTTTACGTTACCTAAATGGTCTTAAAAAAAAAAAAAAAAAAAGATTTCTCTAAAGGAAGATTTCATAGCATTGAAATTATTTCTGGGTGAGATCCTCAGCTTGTATTAGTATCACTCCAACAAAGTAAATGGTGCTGGGCTGACTTACACTACTGGAAGGCTTTGTCCTTTAGAACCTGATACAGCTATGCTATGGGAGGGGGTCAAAGTGACTGTAAAGGGAATATAAATGTGTCTTGTAAGGTGCAGCTCTAAGCTAGGTTTACTCCAAGGCTTGTTTCCACTGCCCGTGGACTAATGTGAATATGAACCAGATCCAATTCTTGTTTAGTTTGAGATTTCTTTGAATGATGCCTGGGGGAACGGACTGCAACGTATCCATGGGTAATATATTGTGATTTGACACTTGCTAGGACTTGGCAGCTACTCTCAGAAAGAAATATTGATTGTGAAGAATAAATTCAATATAATAGTAGAACGAGGGAGCAGGACATCATTGACACCATTTACAGCCTGCAATTCTGGAGAGCCTTTTGTCTCGAGTGGATGGCAAATGTTAATTAAGGTGCCCTCTCTGGCATCAAGCGACTTGATGTGTTGTCTCATTTTAAATTTTCCTGTCTGCAAAACAGGAATGATACTTATTTCAAAGAAGCTGCTTCTAACAGTGCCATTCTCATGCAGCTGCGAATTTCACCCATCAATCTAACGCGCTGTAACTACGGGTAACGGCTGGGAGTGAAGGATTTTGGAGGCGACGCTGGGATCACTGCCTGTCAGCAGGAGATGATACTCTCTGCTTCCTCACGTGGCCTCTCCCTATCCTCCTCTCTAGAGACCTTTGCTCTTTCTGGCTCCTATTTAGATTGTCTGCTCTTGCAGCAGGGATGATGTTTTCCTTTTCTGTTTGCACAGCCCCCAGCACAACGGGATTGTGGTGCATAAAAATCAGGCTTCTACCCACTGGTGCCATACAAGGGAAAAATAATAATAATAGTGTTTTGTGGCAGCACAAACTCGGGGGTTGAAATTTACGTCACGAAACTGATGCAATCGCTCTCAATGAGGAACAGCTTAGAAGAAAACCGGTATTACTTATCTGTTCCAGGTATTTCCAACGCCATTTCAAGTATCCCCCTATATATGCTCGGTATAAATGTATGGAACACCTTGAGCCAGTCAAGAGAAGCACGTGTTCAAGGGGCTTTGCTGAATCAGGCAATGAGATTTGTGTCATGTAAGAACTAGCTGTATTGCATTAGGTAGAGGAGGAAAAAAATGGTCATTTTTAAAATCAGGAGATGAAAAAATCTCTCTGAAACAGACCCACCTCTACACTGGCAATTATTTCACAGAGACCAACCACAAATGATTAATTCTGCACTATCATGAACTGCAGAGCCTAGCTAATAGTACATGAAAGGGGAAAAGTGGCACTTGCCTCGCGTTTGATAATGGCAGGGGGGTGACGGGTGTGAGCGAAATACAGTTTAAACCTCTTTTGATGCCAGGCTATGGAAGCCGGGGTGTTTATTAGTTACCTATCTTTGGGTATGCCTCTGCACTTCCAGCACAGAAGACAGATATCCCAACGTTTACTCAGGGCTGCTGTTCGCTCAGCCACATCCATAACCTTTCACGAACATTTTCATGCTAATCTCCTGCTGACAGGGACTGGCCTGCAAAGTATTCGTTGTGACAGGAGACTTCAGTCTCAAGAACTTGAATTTGGCGTCTGGGGAAAGCAAAGACATCAAACACATCTCCAGCCGCTCGTTCCAGGTTCCAGTCTATAATTGCTTGCTTTCTGTTTCAATTTTACGCTGCTGCGTGGTGGGTGACAGAAACCACTCGGGTTCTGGTGATACCTGTCAGGATATTGTCATATTTGCACGTGCAACTCTGCTCCCTGTGCCGATCTTTATTCTTTTGGGAAGCCGCTTAAAAAAACGGGAAGGCTGAGGCTTCCCAGGGAATGGAGGAGCAATGTCTCCTGCTTCCTAGCTGCATACCGTGAGCTGTGGGTACTCGGGAGGACCTCAAAAAGCGCCTTTTGCTGCTGGGACCTGTCAAAGCGTCAGGAGAAATATAGGGAGTGGATCTGAAAGGGCAGCACCTGTGTCTTATGAACACAGACAAGAGGTACAAAGATGTCTAAAGCTGTTTACGCAGGTTGTCAGCCGCTTTGTTGCGGTGACTTTAGCAATTCCCTCAACCCATCCTATTATTTCTTGCTGTTGTTTTTTTTCCCCTTCCACTTTATGCTGCTCTCTAGACTCAGTCTTTGCGCACGACCGGGCAGCATGGGATACGGAGGGGACAGCATAATGCCAAGCAAAGCCAAGGCCTATTCTTTTCAGGTCTGTTTATACAGGGGGTGAGTAAGACACAGGCGCCGCGGTGCACCCCATTGTAATGCACAAAGCCTGCAGCGAGTCTTGGTGATGGAATCCAAAACGCTGTCAGCTGCTAAACTACTGCTCTTTTGATGACTCTGCTTGTTGAGGATAATTAGACTGGTGCAGTACAGACACACACACGGATGTCTCTATTCTTTTTGCAATTGCAGAGCACATGCTGTGAATCCTCTATGAGCGCCAGTTAAAACCTAGGGCAACATTTTCAAGTGTGAACAAGGCTTAGGAGTCCAAGATTCACTTTCAAAGGTGACGTGAAAACGCAAGTCTCTCCAGGAGCCAGGGGGTTAGCACTTGACATTTAGAAGCCCCAATTTTTTTTTTGTTTTTTTTTAAATTTTGCTTGTGATCTTTCAAAGCATGGAATTCCCCGCTGACGTCTGTCAGGAGGTTCCGAGGGCTGGCAGCACCCTTTGAGCATCAGCTCTTGCATTGCAAAGTGCCAGCTGTAATCTAGGGGTAAACTTTCAGAGGGCTTTATGAGGAAGTGCTGCAGAATTCTGCAGAAACAGGCCAACACGCTGCCCCTGCCACCAAACCTCCAAGGGGGAAGAATAATCAGCATCTTATGCAAACAGGGCTCCATTCAAATAGGCCATGCTCGATATCTGAAATCAGGAGTTTCTCTAGCGAGTCTTTGTCTTGAGAATCTCCTCAGTAAATTTAAACTGGCTCCTGATAGTAGTATCAGGTCTGCAAAGTGAAAAAGGGACAGAAAAGCAAAAGATAACACTGGTATCTTTATCACTTGAAACTGATACGTAGCTTGAGAGGGAATCGCATACTAAGGATCAAGTTAACAACTGCTTGGGTTTTCGACACAGAAGGCACAAAGTCATTTTTCAAGTTCCATCGGTGACTTGTGAGGTCTAGGTTGCACTTTCTGAAGCTCCTCTCCTCCCTTGACTAGAGGGATCAAGTTCAGCACCTTTGCTCCAAGACAAAAGTCATCAGAGGGACATAAGCACAAGCAAATGTTTACTTGTTGCTGTGTCATTTTAATACCAAAATGAAAGGGACCAGGAAGCTTTCTGACATCTCTTACAGTGTTTGCCAAAGTCAGACAGCCCTCAAAAACACATCTCAGAAGTCCAAGGATTGCTGTCTTCTGGCCGACTTGCCACCGAACCAGGAACTCCCTGCGTATGGTGATGTTACTTAAACATTTAAATACGAGATCCAGATGAAGCATGGCGTGTGAAGGCACAGTGAAGATGTTTGGTTTCTTTCTTCCCTGAACATGTGCAAGCGTGCTTTCTGGGCAGGCAGCACTTACGCAGCAAGTAACTCGCTGACCTTGGCTCTACCGCAAGCAATCTATGTATAGGGATGCTCTGTCCTTAAACCACTCGCGTTGTTTGAGACAGAAACATTTTCTTTGTCGGTATCTGATGTTCTCCCAACTATCAGATGTGATTAATGGCAGCTATGTATGTAGTATCCTGAATCACTGAGGTAATATGGAGTGCTACTGCTGCCATTACCATTTTAGAGTATGATCTTATCAAAGGAATGGCTTTTTCAGCCTCTGACAAGAGAAGGTCCCTCTCCATTTGTAAATTTTATAGTGCCATGGAAATAGATGTTCTACTTAGACCAGATATCTAAATCTTGTGATTAAGCTAATAGGCTGAAACTCTGCAGTTTAGGTGCAAGTGCCAGCCTAACTTACAGATTTGCCATATATATCTAAGCTTCTCTGTGCCTCGGTTTCCAGACTATGCAATGGAAATGAAGAGCCCTCTATGCTTTATCACTTTAGATAGTTAAAGTAAGGCACTGTCTGATAGAGTTCTCCCCCATATCAAATACAGTGGAGCCGCTGGCACGTAACTGTCTGAACAGAGCAATAATCATCTCTCGGTCCCACAGCAGAAATCTGCAATAAGGCCAGTGGAAAAAAAAAAATAAATAAAAATGCAGAGCAGTCATGGGATTCAGTCCCAAATGTATGTTTGCTCAAGCCCTTCTCTAGTGCACCTTCCTGGCAGCTGCTAACTCAATTGCAGTATCCATGTTCCACTGCGCACTGCAGACCTGTTGGATCCCTTCCAGCACAGATGTACAAAATTGTTCGGAGGCCTCAGTGCTGAACCGAGGAACTGCAGTACATGAACTAGACCGGTTAATTGCTCAAACCCTTGCTCAAGTTACAATGCAGAATCTCATCTGTTAAACCCCAGCATGGGCAAAGAGCTGTGTGTCTCACAGCTTCTGACGAAAACTTAAGCCGGGCAGGTAGAAAGCGGGGCTGGCAGCGGGGAAAGCAGGTCTGGTGTGAGAGATCTGCCAAAGGGTGCACCTCCACTGGGTTCTTCCTCTTTCACTATTTGTAGAGTGTAAACAGGTCACAAATGCTTTCTACGAAGCTCCTACTTAACAAGGTGCCACAAGGTCCATTGGCCTGATGGCTGACAATGCAGTCCTGGAAATGGAAGTAGTTTGGTTAGACAGTTTCTCTACTTCACAGTCCAGCGAGTGGCTCTATCCAAGCCTCAAACTCACTGTCTTGAATGATGAGCATGGACAGAGCATTACGGGAAGCCTTTGCCTAAGCCCTGCAGCTACAACACCTCAATTTTCTGTTGAATAGCTGAAAATTTCCTCCAGTGCTGTTAACAAACTTTGGAAATCCACTTTCAATGTTGTCTTCTAAACTGTTCCTTCTAGAAACGTTTCTATCCATCAACTCCTTCGCTTGGGATGATGGGGTTTTCCTCCACACCCCGGGCCAACACAAGTCACTCTGAATCATGAGAACCCTTCTAAAGCTTGGGCTCAAGTGAGACTTAGGGGATGCCTGTGTTTTGGGCTGGTCCTTCACAGTAGGATGAATTTTGGCCAAGAGTATTTGCAGAAGACTAATACCCTGAAGGCAAGGCCCTGAAGGAACAGAAGCCACTTCAGAATCAAAAGATTATCTGCAACGCTTTTTTCCATGCAGTATTTTCCCAAATCCAGCTCAAACCCTAGAGGAATGAGAGACTTTGCAGCCTTTCTGTGCCGAAATACTGCCATGTTGCTAAGTCTGTTACTAGGCAAAACATGTTTTAGCAGCCTAGAAAACATTTTCAAAACACAAGAGAAGATTTTACTGTTTGTAAACTGGATCTGAGCTTCTTTTCTATGAGAATAATGAAACTCTTAATACTCCCAAATTCTCAGAGTTACTGAGGAACGAAATCAAAATCAGGCTGGCTTAGTTCTATTCAAGACCAGGAGAAATGTGGTACAGCTTTGTGAATTAACTCCTCTTCATGCCCGTGAACAGAGTCAAACCCAGGTGGTCTTTTGTGGGAGGGAGGAAGGAGGAAATGTGTAGCATAGGGGAAGCAGTGAAGTTGATTCATAGTAAACCGTACAATATTCCTGTCTATCCCATTTTTATGAGGGGGAAGGGTTTGCAATTATGTTCCAGGGTCAGCAGATCCACCCAGGAGCATGGCATTACACGCTGAGCCAACATTATGGGCCTGTCTGTAGAAGATGGTGCCCCTTTTTAAGGCTGAGCTGATGGGAAGGAACATCAGTTTAGTTTGGGAAAGCTTTGCCACCTGGGTCAAGAACAGAGCTCATCTCTTACACTTAGAGCATGGCAACCCAAAAAAGCATGATGCCAATATTTCAGGCTAACTGGGAAATACCAGTTGTGAGAAATCTCCTTCTAGGGGAAGCCTGTTCTTGTGTTTAGGGTCTTAAAGACACTGGGGATCTGGTTAGACTTTTGCGTGCCCCCGGGTAAAATGCTTGTCTCGGTGCCCAGATTGCAAAATGGCACTCATAACATCACCTTTGCCTTCCTTCCTTGTTTCAATCAGAAACTCCTCTGGATAGGGACAGCCTCCTGTGTGACTAGACAGTACGTAATATAATGGGCTAATTGCAAAATTAGAAAAAAAGATTGTGCGCTGAGAAAAAGAAAACAACACCAAAATAGAACAGCTCTTCACAGTAATAGTGCAAAGCGATGACGTACTAAAGGGGTTTGAGCAATTGCCATCCACAGGTAAGCGCATCCAGTGGTGGTTTGTACGGCACTGCATCACCACCTAGTTTAGAGCAGCCCAGCTCAAGTGAAGCTGCTGCTGCTGGGAAGGGGGAAAAGGGACAGACAGATGTCTGTCCAGGAGCACACCACAGAACTGCTCTTCTACCTGTGCTGACAAGGACATCAGTGGGGGAGTGGGGAAAACCTCCCCGGCCTCAGTCTGTGTTGTGGGGCAACGACAGCAGAGGAGCTCTGTTAATGTCAGTACCTGCTCTCAGTTGATCTTAGCTCACAAAGGAAGGGCATGTCTTTCTTTGATGGACCCTTTATCCCCAGTCCCCTGTAGACCACGTGCAGAGTGGACAAATAAAGGCTTATTTAATACTGCCCTGATTTGAACAAAAGATCCATAGGCAGTTTTGCACTTGGTACCTGAAGCATAAACACCTAGGACATCCTCTCAGGGTTTCAGCCTGGCTCATGCTGTTTTCTACCCTTAACTGAGCTAGTCTATACTAACCAGCCAGTAATGCTTGGAAATCACATCTAGTCTTTCACCTTTGACTATTTTAGCGTACATAGGGTGAAAGTGGCTTGCCAAAAGTAACACAGAAGCAGGAAAAGAAAATGAACATGAGAATCCTCAGCTCCTGTCAGCAGCCCAGGATCACCCCGGCCATCTTGAGCTCTTAGTGCTGTTATAAACTGTAAGCATGGAGAAGTATTATCAAATAATTAATGATTTCAGGTTTGATGACACAAAAGCCGACCTGTCCATTGATAGGGCTGTGAGGTACCTGAGGTTAGTTGAGCTGAATTAGAAGCTCAGCTAGGCAATGTGAGTGCTCCCTGAGATCTCAGTACTGTCTCAAGACCACCTCTGAAAACAGCACTCTCGGGATCTCCGGGTAGCTCCTGCATCTCTTACCCTGGCTTCAGCAGTCCTCCCCATCCCCTGGCCTGGTCAATCCCCCCAGCTCTAACAAGAAGCCAGGCAGCCACCGATGCCAACGGCGATGGCATTTTGTGACACTTCTGACAGACCAGTCTGACAACTTGGAGCTTTGTTTTGCATAAGCCATCCAAACAGATGGTCACCATTTTTAAGTATCAGCCTGGACGGTATTTGTACACAGGATCTACAGGCACAGATCCGAAATCCTTCCTTTTGCTGAATTCTCTGCTGAATTCTCCTGTTTTAACTGTGGCTTTGGGGTAGAAAGCAGAGGTGGGAGAGTTTTGGGAGAAGACTCAGAAGGGCTTTAAGGCTACTTCTCAATACTGTCTTTGGGAGACAGGGTGATTTTACCTCCTTGGCAACTCGGTAATCTCTTTCGTTCACACTTGCAGAGTAATATGCTGCGAGTTAAAAAGGTCCTGGTCCTGGGAAGCAACAACCTTTAGAGAATGCCCTTTTGCCATGCAGACCTCTGTCTCACGCTTCAGAACCCGTGTGCCTTCCACAGTGCACCCTTAGTGGCAGTACTTACTTGTTTGGTTTTCTTTCCATTTTGCTTCTTATCTGAATTTTAATGATGGTTATTTGTAGTATTTTGAGGAGGCTGGAATAGGGGCACTAATTCAGATGGGGAAAGCGGTCTGGTCCCCCTCCCAGCAGACAGCTGAGTTGTCAGAGTTATATCACAGTACCTTGGATTTAGTATCAAGACAGTTTTGCCCATATGGCTGCTTATATTTTCGGTAAGTACTCTTTACAGCTGGGGATATTTTACCCCTTTCTCTGGCTTGCTCTCCGTGTTTAACCTTCCCTATCTTGTATGATGAAGTTTTGGGTCTATTTTTGTCACACGCTTGAGTTTTCTTGGGCAAGAACATGAACCGTAGACAAGAGTTTCTCAGCTAATGATTAGGTAAGAGTGGGGCTGACTGTCAGCCTTGATGGCACTGTTGTACAGGTAATAACTAGTTTCATTCATAGTATCAAGCTGGGGTTTTTTTCTCTAGCTGCACTGCAAAATGCACATCTGTTTTTCAAAACGAGCAGAGCATGAAGTCACCAGTCTCCTACTATCTCCATTTGCACCCATTGTATATAAACGCTGTATGTTGAGTTCAGTAGATAACTACAGATCACTAACAGACATAAGGATCATAAGTAGGACAATGGAAGGCACACGAGTTCTTCTGCGTGTGCTAGTGGATCCGTGGCAATCTCATGAATCCCCAGATGACATATGTCCTTAAACCTGCACGTGTGTGTATTTATGAAAAAAAACTGCCTAAAGATAGGCTGCAAAACCACCGAGTTCTCGCCGGTACCAACAACAAAAGGAAAACTTAAGCAGATCAAGATAAACCATCCAAATCCCTGCACATCCTAAAGCGCACGGTCCCAACCCAGGAGTCAGAATGTTTAAAACTGGGAGAGTCATTACTAACTTACCATTAGGATGCTGCCTAATTAATTTAAAGCATAAGCACACGCAGGGATATGACAGCGGCGCATCGCTAGCTTGGGCAAGAAAAACCTGCCGCTTCGGACTACGGAAATTTTCAGCTATTGCTCCGTTCCTTTTTTTAGTTGACGTGGATTAAAGAAAACCCCCCGGGTGGCCGAGTTCGCCAGAGCCACTGCGCCAAGGGCTCCTTCTTTTCAAAGCACAGGGAGGAACGGGCTCTGACTTCAACTGGGGGTGCAAAAAAAAGAAACCCCAAAACAACCC
>VZZY01017979.1:243-16850 GCA_013400335.1 Eurystomus gularis
GGGGGAAAGGGGGGGGGCACCCATGGGTGCTGCTTTACCCTGATGTGGGGGAAAGGGAGGGGGGATACGGGTGTTAAAAATACCTCCCGGACCCAATTTCCCCCAAATTAAGGATGCTGAGGGTTGATCCCGGTGTCCCTGGGAGCGTGTGGGGGTTTCAAGCTCAGTTTGGATTCTCTGGTGTCTAATACGGGGTTGAGCCAGCACATCCTTAGTGAAAGGGAAAAACGTGGGGTTTGTTTGGTTTGGGTTTTTAAAAAATTTTCCTTTTTTCCCTTTTTCCTGCTGTTTTCAGACTGGGGCAGGCAGGAGGAGTGGGGGATCGCTGGGAAAAAAAAAAAAAAAAGCCTCATTTCCTCAGGAAACGTAGTGAAAGCCTTGGCTGAAAGCTGGGACTCCAGGAATTTGGTGCTTTGGAGCCATGGGGGATTCGTGGATCCCTCCTCCCTGCTCCACTATTTGAGTGGGGATTTGTGCCCGGAGCTGGGAATTTCAGCCATGTGCCAAGTGCAAAACGAGAAGAAGAAGTGAAAGGGGATGGAAAAAAAATATAAAACTGGGTTTCACCGGTGATAAAATCTCGCAGTTAAAGCTTTTCCACCTTGAGGTTCGCAAGCTTGAGGTGGGCACCCGGGGAAGATTTTTGGGGCTGGAATTGGAGCTTTTGGCACTGCCAGGGAGGGAAACTGCCTTTTTCTTTTAACCCTCTTTGCTCCCTGGGTGGGTTTTGTGGCTAATTAAACCCAGGCTGGGATTTGGGATCTGGGGAGGGGGTGGGATTTGACATTAATTGTGCACTGGGACGTTTGGGAAGGTTGTTGTTGGAAATGGGGCTGAGAACTGGCACTTTGGTTGCATGCGCCTTCCTGCCAGGGGAAACTGAGGCACGGCTGTGCAGGTCGGGATCAGTTTGGTGTCCCTTTGGGGATGATGGCAGCGGGACAGGGGCATCTGGATGGGTGCAGACCCCCACCCTGCGCTGCCTCTGGGGTGAAGGGTTGTGGCTGATGCCGCTCAGCCCATCGGTGGAGGGGGTCACGGTGGGTTTGGGGGGGTTTGGTGGTGGGCAGAGGGTTGTTTTCCCCGTGGGAGACAATCCGTCTGGATGGCAGGGCTGTGCCGGGGGGGAAGGAAACAGTGGCAGCACGATAAAGGCTGGCTGCCAACCCGTGAGGTTTCCCCTTGTTTTTCTGCTGGGAGATGAGATAAGAGCTGGGCACCAGCACAAGATAACACCCGAGGGACGAGGAGCCAGGAGGGAGCCCATTGGCAGCCCAAGTTCAAGGTGCTGTCGCCTTTGGGTGCTCCGAGGGGTGTTTCGGGCACGCACGGTTCGCAGACAGGGCGTGGAGCGCGAGCGAGATGGTAGTTTCGGGGTGAAAAGCCATTTTCTCCCCCGCCAGCCGTTCCCAGGTCCCCAGCACGGGGCTGGGGGGGTCCCTCTCTTCCCGTTTTGGGACTGGGAGCCGGTGGAGGAGGAACCGGCTTTATTCCAGGCTGAAGGGGAGGTTGCACAACCCAGCCCCCGGGGAAAGTGAGGCGGGTTCGGGCTTTGCTCAGCTTTTGGCTCCAGCCCTTGTTGCTTTCTCCAGCGTTTGTTTAGCGCTTTACTACCCTGGAGCCATTCGGGATTTAGCTCCCCGGAGGAGAAGGCGGCTTTAGAAGGTGTATATCCCTTCCTCGCCCTCCTTTCTCCTCCTCTTCCTCGACCCCGAGCCACTGAGCACCTCCGTTTGTGGGTCTCCCCGTGCAGATGTCGACGTACAAGCGGGCAACGCTGGACGATGAAGAACCCCTGGACTCCATCAGCGAAGGTGATGGGTACCCCAACGGCTTCCAGGTATGGCTTCATGTGTGGTTGTTGGGAGGGGAAAAAAAGGGGGTTTTAGGTCTGGGCAAGCAGGAAAAGAGGCTGTAGGAGAGTTTTTTGCCTGGAACCAGCCTTCCATGGGGCAAAGTCCAGCATGGGCAGAGCCGCGTTGGTTCCCGCTGCCCTTTGCTCCCCTCCCGGCACCCGGAGCCAGCAGTGGGGGAGCCTGCGGGGCTGGATCCTGGCTCGTCTCTTTGCAACACCCCAGAACCCAGTTTTCCCACCGGACGAACCCCTTCCCAGCACGGCTGGGGCGAGCAATTATCGTGGCGGTGGGAGCTTTGTCCGCACACAAAAGGGGATTTGGTTAATTCCTCCCCGAGCAGCGGGAAAGCAGCTTAAAAAGGGCGAGAAAAAACCCCCACGGCTCCCAGTGTCCGGCCTCATCGGGAGAGATTTGGGGCCAGAGCAGTGGTCTCAGTCCCACTTCCAGCCCCGCTGGTGTCTGCCTAGAACAGTGTTTTCTGCCTCAAAAATCAGAGCTCCGCTGTGTTTTTACGTTCCCCGGCGGGGCCATCTCCGTTCGGGATATTTCCTGGAGATGTTTTTCGGCCGAGCGGGAGTATCCTGTTACGGCGCTTCCCGCCGCCGCCATGGCCCCCACCCTGTCCCGGTGCCGGTGGTGGGGACGTGCTGGGGGTTCCAGCCGCTCTCGAGGAGGGCTTCGGGGTGGCACGGGGTAGCAGGTGAGCCTGCCGAAACGCTTGCCCCGCTCTCTTTCCTGCCATTGTGCTGCCTTTCCTGGCCGGTTTCTGGAAGGCAGCTGCTGCCTTTCCCAGTGTGACCCGTGCCGGATCCCTCGGCAGGGGCCGAATTCCCACCGAGGGGTGTAGGGAGAGAAATGGGGGATGTGTCGGTGGGTTTTTCTGCCAGTGGGGAAACGACGCTGCTTTTCCCGCAGGTGAACTTCGGCTCGAGGAGCGGCCCTGGGTGCTGGGCTGAGCGGACGCGGGCCGAGAAGCAGCTCGTGGTGCTGGTGGGGGTGCTGGCGGCCGTGCTGGCCGCGTGTCTGCTGGGTCTCATCTTCCAGTACAGAGCCCGTAAGTCCTTGCACCGAACGGGGGTCCTACGCCCTTGTCCGGGGTGGGTTGGTGAGGGGTTTCCTGGGATGGGATGTGTGCGGGTGCAGGATGGGATGCTCATCCACGTCCCTCGTCTCAGGGCGGGATTCTTGGTGGGGAGGGATGCTCAGGCACGAGACAGGGTGGTCACCTGCATCCCCTGCCCCAGGGGATGCTGGGGTGTAGGATGGGGTGCTCATCTGCATCAGTTATCAGCACTAGTGTGGGCAGCAGGACCAGGGCTGGGATCTTCCCCCTGGACTTGACACTGGGGAGGCCACACCTCAAATCCTGGGGTCGGTTTTGGGACCTGGGGGTGTTGAGCCTGGAGAGAAGGAGGCTCAGGGGAAATCTTCTCGCTCTCAGCAACTCCGTGAAAGGAGGCTGGAGCCAGGTGGGGTCGGGCTCTTCTCCTAAGGAACAAGCAATAGAATAAGAGGGAAGAGCCTCAAGTTGCACCAGGGGCCGTTTAGGTTGGATATGAGGAGAAATGTCTTTGCTGCAAGGGCTGTGAAGGGCTGTGCCAGGCTGGGCAGGGCAGTGGTGGAGTCCCCATCCCTCGAGGGGTTTCCAAGCTGTGGAGATGTGGTGCTGAGGGCCATGGGTTAGTGGTGCCCTGGCACTGCTGGGTGAATGGTTGGACTCTATCTTAAAAGCCTTTCGCAACCAAAATGATGCTGTGATTCTACATCCCTGGAGCTTGAGCACAGGATGGGATACGTGCCTGCATCCTTCATTCCAGGGTGGGGTGCTCAGGCACTAGGCAGGATGCTTGGGTGTAGGATGAGATGCTTATCCAGCACATCCCTCACTCTGGGATGGGTTACGTGGACCTGGGGTGGGATGCTGGTCTGTATCACTTGCCGTGGAGCAGGATGTTAAGATACGGGGCAAGCTGCTCAGGCACCGGATGGGATTTTTCTCCACATCCTTCATTGTGGGGTTGGATGCTTCCTGGTGCAGCTCATAGCTGGAGGAGCTGAACCCCTCATTCCCACCCCCAGGGCCGCCCGCCGTGTGCCTGTCAGAAGTCTGCATCTCCGTCACCAGCTCCATCCTCAGCTCACTGGACCGAGCGGTGAATCCCTGCGAGGACTTTTTCAGCTACGCCTGTGGGGGCTGGATCAAGGCCAACCCCCTTCCCGATGGCCACTCGCGCTGGGGCACCTTCAACAACCTCTGGGAGCACAACCAGGCCATCATGAAGCATCTGCTGGGTGAGTACGTGGGCGCGGTGGGTTCCCTGTGGTGCCCTGTTAGGTCCGGGAGGTGCCAAAAACCTGCCCGCAGGGATGTAAGGCTGGACTTAAACCCCGGCGTCAAACTGATCTCTGATGCATGCGCTGCGAGGACGTTGGGAAGCAGATCCTGGCAGCGTGTGCTCTCCTGGATGCCTGTGGGATTTATGGCCGTGATGTTGCAGCTCTTTGCCGCCAAGTAAAGGAAGGGTCGTGGCCTTGGCTCCACAAACCCCATGGTGGTGTTACCAGGAGCTCTGAAATTCAGGATTTGAGCCCAAAGGACACAGCGCCCCAATATCATCCCAAGAATATGGGGAGGTTCCTCCTGCTGTAGCTTCCAGCCCTTTTTGAGCAGCTTTCTGGGGGGCTGGCTGCAAATCTGGCCATTTTTTGGGGGGCAAAACCCCCTCTGGTGGAGGGAGGATCCCGGGATCAGCCTCTGCGTGCAAACACCGAAGCGGGGCGGCTTATCCAAGCAACTGGCAGGGACGGTTTGTTCAAGCTTTGAGCAAACAGCTGGCTCCTTATCAGCACTTTCCACTGAGCCAGGGCTGATTATCTGGAAAGAGAAGGTTTGGGAAGAGTGTGGTCTTTCAGGAGAAGGGGGGTGGTGCGGGAACGGCTTCGTCCCTGACTCTTCTCGCAGAAATCTGGTGCTGGTTTTACCGGGAGAAGGGATGGGGCCTCCAGCCAAGCGGTCGCGCTTGGCATTTCCTTAAATTCTTTGGAGCCAAGGGACCTTCAGTTAATAAAACCACACAGCTGGGAAGCCAAAGGTGCAAGCTGTGTCATGAGGAAAATAATAACAAAAAAACCCCTCTGGGGAAACAGAATTTTAGTGGGGTGGGGGGTGGGGAATAAAAGGATGGTTTTGGAGGCAGAGGAGAAAAATGGGTTTATTGTTCCTTCTTGCAGGAATAAATAATATAGGGCTGGGGAGCATCAGAACGAGGGCAAGGGCAGTGCAGGGGAGGCTGGATGATGCTGGGAACATCCGAGCTGCTGGAAAAATGCTTTTTGTTTTTTCTTTCTTTATCTTTTCTGCTCCAAAGAGCCGGAGCAGTCGCTGCGGGTGGGAGAGGAGATGGGGGCAGGAGGCCAGGAAGAGCTGGGGGCCATGGGATGTTCTCAGGGGCACGGAGGGAACCGGCGGGGAGATCTTGGTGCCTTTTTGAAGCCTGGCTTTGATGCGTATTTCTCTGCGAGGGGTCCGGCATGGGGGGATGGATGGTCCCTGGGGACCCTCTGTGAGCCCCCCTGGGTACCTCCTGCAGAAAACACCACGGCCAACGTGTCGAGCGAGGCGGAGCGCAAGGCGCAGCGTTATTACCAAGCCTGCATGAATGAGAGCAAGATCGAGGAGCTGCGTGCCACCCCACTCATGGAGCTCATCCAGAAGGTTTGTCCCCTTCCTTGAAGAAAAGCCATCTTCCTTCCGCAAAATAGAGGGGAAAAGGTCATTTATAGGCAATCCCAGCACCCTCTAGACCCCGTTCCTGGGGAAGGGCATCCCCCAGGGCAGGTGGGCAGGGATTTATGGGCAGGTCTTGTGTCTCTTGAACTTTTTAGCTCCATTACAAGAGGTTTTCCCCCCAGGATGGGTATTGGGGGGGGATATTTAAGCAGTTCCACATGGTTGTTCCTTACCCAAAATTCGGTTGCTGTCTCTCCCCAGCTGGGTGGCTGGAACATCACGGGACCCTGGGCCAGTGACAACTTCAACGAGACGCTGCGGGAGGTGACGGCGCATTACCGCACCTCGCCCTTCTTCTCTGTCTACGTCAGCGCCGACTCCAAAAACTCCAACAGCAACGTCATCCAGGTGGACCAGTCGGGGTTAGGGCTGCCGTCGCGGGATTACTACCTCAACAAGACAGAGAACGAGAAGGTAAGGTGGTTGGGGGAAATGTGGCTTTGCCAGGGAGGTGCCGTGAGTTGGTGGCACCCAGCACACTAATCCCCACCTTGTCCCACGACTTAGGTGCTTGCCGGGTACTTGAACTACATGGTGCAGCTGGGGATGTTCCTGGGAGGCACTGATGAGGAGTCAACGCGGCAGCAGATGCAGCAGATCTTGGATTTTGAGACAGCATTGGCCAACATCACCATCCCGCAGGAGAAGCACCGAGATGAGGAGGTCATCTATCATAAAATGACAGCTGGAGACTTAAAGGTAGGGATGGAGTTGGCAAGCTTTTTGTGGTTTGGGAAGCAGGGCAGACGGGCAGAGGTGACACAGCTCTTCCGAGGAAGCCTGATGCTGGCCAGCCCTGCCTGGGAAGCTCTTGTGCAATAGTTTGGCCTGTGTCCTCCTTGGGGAAATCCCACCCTGACCTGCTCCTCCCAGCCTCTGGACCACCCCCGGGGCTGGCGGCTGTCCCACCACAGCACTAACGCCTTCCTGGCACTGCTGCCTGCAGTCCAGCTGTGGACATCAGCCTGGTCACCCCCTGGTGTCCCCGAAGGGACTTGGTTGTGTCAACATTTTTGACACCCGCCCCACTTTCTTCTCTTCTGCGGGAGGAAATTGTTTACTTTCCTCTGACCTTTGCGAGATGCTGCTGTTATGGGAACCAGTCGCTCCAAAATCAGCTGAATCCCTCGAGTGGGGGCTGATGGAGCAGTTTCCAGCTTGGGAAGCAGCTGCCACCCCTCTCCGATGGCTTTTTGGGTCCGTAGCAGCAGCATACCTTTTACAGGAGCTGGCACCAGCAGTGGACTGGATGCCCTTCCTCTCCACGGTCTTCTACCCCGTGGAACTCAACGAGTCGGAGCCCATCGTGGTCTATGCCAAGGAGTACCTGGAGCAAGTCTCCGACCTCATCCTGGCCACGGATAAATGGTGAGAGCCACCAGTCTGTGCTGAGGGGTGCTCAGGGTGGGCAGGCGTGTCCTGCTGTCTGCTCACCACCTCTCGCCACAGCCTCCTCAACAACTACATGATCTGGAACCTGGTGCGTAAAACCAGCCCCTTCCTCGACCAGCGCTTCCAGGACGCTGAGGAAAAATTCATGGAAGTGATGTACGGGACAAAGAAGGTGAGGGTGGAGCCCTTGACAGCCCGAAATCATCATTAAAATGGCAACAGCTTTTTAAGCAAAGTCCCCATCACGTTGCATCCAAAAAATAGGGATGTGGGGCAGGTTCTGGGGTGGCAGCTCCAGCACAAGGCGATGGATGTGGACTACATCTCCCGGTGGGCCAAGGGGGTGGGAAGATGGGTGTGCCACCACTAACACCTCTTGTCCCATGCAGACCTGCCTCCCACGCTGGAAGTTCTGCATCAGCGACACGGACAACAACCTGGGCTTCGCCCTGGGGGCCATGTTTGTCAAGGCCACCTTTGCCGAGGACAGCAAGCAGGTGGTACGTGCCCAAGAAAGCAGTGTGTGAGCCACCATGGTGGTGATGGTTGGGGCAACCAATGTTCCTCTGCCCACCTTTTGGCCACCGTGCGTCTCTGTTCCCTGGGTTTTTCACTGGTCTGTGTGTCATCTCGGCATCCCAGCCTCTTCCCCCCTGTGATGTGAAGGACTCTTGATCTCTCCGGGGTGGGAAGCTGGTTGTCCAGACTAATATTGACCCACCTTCTCTTGTCTAGGCAGAGGAAATGATTGCAGAGATTAAAACAGCCTTTGAGGAAAGCCTGGAGACCCTGCAGTGGATGGACGAGGAGACAAGGAAATCAGCCAAGGAGAAGGTGAGTTGCTGGCAGCAGCACTGGGGAGAAGGGTGGTAGAGCTGGGTGAGCCCGTCCTTTCGTCACCAGAAGCACATTGGTCCCTGTCACCCCCCAGGCAGATGCCATCTACAACATGATCGGCTACCCCAAGTTCATCATGGACCCCAAGGAACTGGATAAAGTCTTTAATGATGTGAGTTGGTCAGATATGTCTCCTGTGTCTCCCTTTCCCCCCTCCACTAGCATGTGTAGGACACGTGCCCATCACCATGGACTCAGGGCAGCCCTGGCTTCCTCCAGAAGGGTCTCACTGATGTTGTTAGCCCTTCTCTGAGGTCTTTCCAGAGAACTGTGGGTCATTTCTGGGGTGGGTGGGGCTGTCAGGATCCCTGCCTGGGAAGAGGAGGAGCATTTTCCATAATGGTGATTCAGTGCCCTCTGGAGACTCTGCAGATGTTGGAGAGAAGGAGAAAAAAGAGCAGCCATAACATGGCTGGCTCCAGAAGCTCAAGCATGACCAAGGAAGGAGGAGCAGGGCTAATCGCCACACACCCTTCACGCCTTGCTCTTTTTGTAGTATGAGGCCACGTCTGACCTCTACTTCGAGAACGTCATGCAGTTCTACAACTTCTCGGCCAGAGTCACTGCCGACCAGCTCCGGAAACCGCCAAACCGGGACCAGTAAGTCCTCCGCTCCACTTGGGAAATACAGCAAATCTGGGGCACTGGGATTTGGTGTCCACCAGACCATGCTGGTTTTGGAGAGCTCCGTTTGGGCTGGTGGCTTTGTACCGTGATAAGCAGATGGTGTTGGAGCAAACATCAGCGATGGGTTTGTGCTGCCACGTTGGCCGTGTCCGTGTCCCTGCAGGTGGAGCATGACACCTCCAACAGTCAATGCGTACTACTCTCCCACCAAGAACGAGATTGTTTTCCCTGCCGGCATCCTCCAGGCTCCTTTTTACACCCGTGAATCTCCCAAGTAAGAGCCTAGGGAAAATAGGGGAGGGCATGATTCCCAAACTTCCTCCCATCCCAAAATTTGAGGCTAAATTTAATGGCTTTCTAAATGTCAACATTGCTCTCCTGCAGGTCGCTGAACTTTGGCGGGATCGGCGTGGTGGTGGGCCATGAATTGACGCATGCCTTCGATGACCAAGGTACGGTGAGGGCCAGGCGAGTGGGCTGCTGGAGGGGTGGCCAGTGGGGTGACAAAGGAGCCGCTGTGTTTTTGGCAGGCCGGGAATACGACAAGGACGGCAACCTACGTCCCTGGTGGAAGAACTCCTCGGTGGAGGCCTTCAAGCGGCAGACAGAGTGCATGGTGGAGCAGTACGGCAACTACACCGTCAACGGCGAGGCTGTCAATGGCAAGCACACGCTCGGGGAGAACATCGCTGACAACGGGGGCCTCAAGGCCGCCTACCGGGTAGGGCCACGGGGCTGGGGGGATGTGGTGAGTGGCACAGTGCGGTGGGATTGGTGGTGTCCTCTGAACCTACTCTGCTCCTTGGTCTCTAGGCATATCAGAACTGGCTGAAAAAGAATGGGGATGAGGAAACCCTCCCAACCCTTGGCCTCACCAACCACCAGCTTTTCTTTGTTGGCTTTGCCCAGGTAGGTCACTCAGTGGTGGGCAGCAACAGGCTTTTTGGGGGTGGAGGTGTGCCCACATGGTGTTGGGAGGGTGTGATGGCAAAACTGAGGCCTCCAGAGATGCTGTGTGGTGGATGGAGAGCCAGATTGGGGTGGTGCTGGTTAAAAAGCGAGCCAAAGCTGGAGCTCGAGCTGGGTTGGTGCCCGTCACCCAAGCAGGGGGGTCTGACTGGGCACTGAGCAGGGCCCTGTGGCTGCGGATGCCGGCGCTCACGCCCCTTGCCCTCTGTTTGCAGGTGTGGTGTTCGGTTCGCACGCCAGAGAGCTCGCACGAGGGGCTCATCACCGACCCCCACAGCCCCTCGCGCTTCCGCGTCATCGGCACCGTCTCCAACTCCCGGGAGTTCGCGGAGCATTTCGGCTGCCCCCTCGGCTCCCCCATGAATCCCCCCAAGAAGTGTGAAGTCTGGTGACAGGCGAGCGCTCGAGGGAACCAGCTGCCCGTTGTTCCGTCCTCTGCCCACGGCTGAATTTCCCCGGTCCTTTTGAGAGGCTCAAACCACTTCTCCGTGCAGCGAACTGCCCAGCTCTCCGCCGGAGCGACGCTTCGTGTCGCCGGCATCGTCCGAGGTTCGATCCACTGTGAAAACTCCTCATCCCCTTCACTTGTTTGTGAAATGACCTCAGTTTGGGAGTCTTCTCTTTCCCACCACGACCGAGCACATGCGGCGCTGCAGCCTGACCCATCGTCCCGGCAAAACGCCTTTTTCGGAGGCGATAAAGGGAACGCCGTGACACCGGCAGGTTTGGCTGCGTGTAAATACACCTGACGTACCTTCCTCTCTCCAAAGATGCGCACACGTGGATGGAAAATATTTTAAGATATATATTTTTTTTTTTGGGGGGGGTGGGGTGGGAAATATATCTATTTTTTTCATGAGTTGTGGAATACACTGGAAAATTTCAGGGAAAATGCATTTTAAAGCCTTTTTTTTTTAGTAAAAGATTAGTATATTTATTAATTTTTTTTTTTTAACTCAGTGCAGCTGTAGGTGCAGCATCCTACAGTGACAGTCCCTTGGCCGGGGGAACCAGATGAGGCTGCCCAGGCTGCGGGTGCAACTACCTGGCCCTGGATCCCGGGTTTCTCTGGGAGGGATTGTCCTTGGAGGATGCTGATGGGGAAATGGGGGACAGCAGACCTGGGGGGACAGGGCTGGAGGATGCTGCGGGTTGCAGAAAGACTGCTGGATGCTGCGGCTCCAGAGATGGGCCTTAATTTCGGAGTGCAAAGGGAAAAGACGTGCCAAAGATGTAACCAAGGTGGTGAGGGTGTAGCTGAAGCACCCAGTTCCCCATTCTGTCTCCTCTGAAGCGAGGTCAGCCGTGATTTCCTGGCCCAAAAGCTTCCCCAGACAAGCGCAGGCAGTTCCTGCCGCTGCTTCGCTCGCCACCGTGCCTGGCTTCTACACCCGGGAAACTGCAAGCCCTGAAATCACCACACGGCCCCAAAACTCCATCTCTCTGTGGCTGGTTTGGCGCCAGTGGGAGATCTGGCTGGGATGGCGGCGCAGGGCTTGTTCAAGGGATTGTTTAATACTCCTTTTGCGGTTTTGAGAGGAAACCACTGATGGTAGCTCAGGTGCTGGATGATGTCTTGTGGGGCACCTTCTTGCTCTGCACAGCAAGCAAAGATGTAGAGGGATTTTTAATATTTATATGTAAAAGGAGGGATGGGGGGGGATTATTTTGTAACTATTTTTTCAACCTACACGTGGGGCTTGTCATAATTGAAATAAATACTTTTTACTGGGTTTGGAGCTGCTCACGACTTGTTTTTTCTGATAGCAGGAGAGTCTTGCATCCCTTTATCTACATTTTTCTCCCCATCTACACCACCGAAACCATCCCATGCTGACAAAACTGAGCTGAGGAGGCTTTTCCCAGCCTGTGCTTGGCCTCTGCTGCCTCTCTCAGGCTAAAGCCAGGCTTTTGTGCTCAAAACCCTCACTTGCTGTGGCTGATGGGTTGCTTTCCCCCTCCATGGCACAGCCCTACACATCTCCCCAGCAGGGAGGTCTTTCCCGGATGCTTTTTCTTCCTCCCGGGTGAGTTTTTGGCTGGCCAAGCCACGCTCAGATCCAGCGGCATGGGCTCTGTGCAGGTTGCTCTCCAAAACAGCCTTATTTATAGCTCCGCGATGCCGGCTGGATGCTGCCAGCGCTGTTACACGGGCCAGCGTTTGCTCCCGAGTGGATGCTCCGTGGCTTCAGCAGGCTTGCCCAAAAAATGCGAGGCAGGAGCTGGACCGCAGGCTCCCCACCTAGCCTCGCCCCAGCAGCCGGGAGGGCTGATGGCCACAAAACAAGCCAAATGCTGGGTGCTTTTTTGCTATTTAGCTCTGGTTTGTTACTGGGGGGCTGGACTGGGGCTGCACCCCCTGGTTTTCCTCCATTAGTAGCAAGCTTACAGAGTGTTTTTGCTGTTGGGGCGAGCAGGACTGAGCCAGCGGGATGCGAGTGTTGCATAAATAAGAAGGTAAAACTTCCCTCTTGCTGTTTCTACTGTGTTTTGTCTCCTAGATTGCATCAAAACTTAAGAGACCACTCACTCTCTGCTCGCAGGGCTCGGCGTGAGGCCCTCTGTTTCCTGCAGCGCTGGGAGATGAGCCATGGCTGTTGTTTTTCCTGGGATCTGGCTGGAAATGGTGGCACGAACCCGCAGAGGGCGGTGGAGCCGAGAAAATCACTGCCTGTGCTCTCCACTCCTGGGCTGGCAAGAGTTAGTGACTCCACTGGCATGGGACTGGGGCCTGGATCTGACCCCGCGCACTTAAAATGCGGTGAAATTCTTTCCTTCCTAGAAAAAAAGAGGAGAGATGTGGGTGTAAGGCAAAGAGGAGTTACGCAGGGAGAGCGGGGCTGGGGTGAAAAGGCGTTTTTCCCAGCTGTAACAAGCAGAGGAGGGAGCACAGCCTGTCACAGGATGTCGATAGAGGTGGTTTAGTCATCCAAAAAGGAAATATTTTGGCTTTCTAGGGTTTACCAGCAGTGAGGGACCAGGCAAGTGGTGACTTGGCCACCACGGAGGTGACAACCCCAGTACAGGAAGGATTCTGAGGGTGAGCATCAGCTTGATTGTGGCAGGGAGACGCCATGGTCAAGGCTCCCTGGGCTGGGCTTGGAGCCGGTGGTGGATGTTTGCCTGTCTGGGAAGCTGCAGGCAGGAGGTGAATCATCCCGCTCGCCTGCTGGTGCCTGGCGTGGGCTTGTCTGATCCCGGGTGGTATTTGCTTTATTTTGCGCTGTCGTGCCCCAGAGGGCAGAGACGTTGCCGAGGGGTTGAGCCTGGGCAGGAGGAGGAACTGGGAAAGCTCCAAGCAGGGCTGGGTTGGCTTTTTAAATTTTTTTTTTTTGCCTGGAGGATGTTGGAAGGGGATCAGCGGGGGAAAAGCAGAAGAAGCCCAAAGAGGGAGGTGCTGCCATGCTGTGCTGGGTGAAAGCGGGCACCCGGAGCGTGCTGGAGCCTCCAGGGTGAGCTGGAAATGGCGGCTGCTTGCAGGCTTGGTGGGGCCGAGGCAGCCTTCCAGGTGCAGGAGACTGAACCCGACCAGCTGAACTGCTTTTCTTCCCAGTTTGCCCCCTCCAAGCAGGATCTAACCCCCAACACATCACAACAGTGCTGGGGTCACCTACTGGGACTGCCAGATTTTAGGACAGGGAACGGGCCAAAAGCTTCCTCAAACCATTCCTGCAGGAGCGCAGCCCTTTCCCAGTGCTATCCCAATCCTTGACTCTTTCCCCAAGTTCACCCACAGCTCTGGTGCTCCTGCTCTTTGCCGCATGGTTCTGAGCATCTCTGCTGTGCCAGGTATGTGAGAGACTGGTGGGACTGGGAAAAAGGTTGGCGATGCTCCGACACAAGAGGTCAGGACTGCAAACTTCAGCTGCCTGTGGTAACACATCGGTTCCCAGGTGCTAGTAACGCTCGGCGAAAAAATAGGAGGAAAAATGAAATGGAGAGGAATCAGAGTCAGTAAGAAGGGCGTGAATCCAGCTGGCACTTGCTCAGGCTTGCCAAATCTGCAGGTTTCATTGGCCAAATTGTTCTACATGGGGTAGTAGAGAAGAGAGACCTATCTGCTTTTTCCTCCTAGGGAAAAAAAAAAAAAAGTGGCTGGGGGAGACATGGATTGTGGAGGAGCTTCAAGGCAGAGCCTTCACATGGCTAGCACAGTTTGGGAGCTTCAGCACACAATATGGTGAAAATGCTGGGTTTCTTCTTTCCAAACAGGCAAAACAAAGTGATATATCTAAAGATCCGGGAGCTGGGAGGCTCTTTCGCAGCTGTGTTTACAGGCAGCTATTTCTGTAGAACAGAGGGAGCCATAGATGTCAATTGGTTTTTAGTATGAATTTCCTTATGCGTGAAGGGGTGGACTAGGAGAAGTGCTGTGCCTGGGAGGTGGCTGAGGGAACAGCCACTGGGCACCAGCCCCCCTGGGACCACACAGCTTTACTTGCATCCTCCAAATGATCACAGCAAAGTCTTTCCAAGCTATGGAGAGAGATCCTTCTTCCCAGCAGGCTGCAGACAAGGAGAGATGAGCTGTGAGCGCAGCAGCTCTCCAGGATGCCTGGAGATCTATCAGTCCTTGGGCAAATTCCCTACCATGATAAACTTCCTCCTTTGCTCTCTGATTTTCAGGGGGTGGGGCAGAGCTTGGCCTTTCTTTGAGGTCATTCTCATTTCTCTCTTCAGCCTTCCATTTTCCTGGTGGGCAATCAGCAGTTGATTTGGCAGGTGGTAGGAAAACTGGCTCAGAAAAAAATACCTGGCACCCCCTCCAAATATTTGCTCCTGGCTGCAGATGGAAATAGTCCCTATTTAGGACTTCTTTACAGGCTGGCAAGGCTCAGTCGGGCTTTTCCCCTCAAAAAAACCCGAATTGTTTTCCATTTCACCCCATTTCCCAGAAGCAGTTCAAGGCACATGTGAGCTCACCCTACTCCAGGCATTTCCCTTACCTCAGTGCAGAAGGGAAGGCACAGAAAGGGAAACTAAATAGCATGCTGGTCATTGTCCCTCTGCCACCGGCTCCACTAATAACTTCTGGCACGATGCACTGCGCCTGTTTGGTGTGGCTGTACCCTGTAGATAGCACCTTAGTAAGTAAGAAACTATTTCAGTCACACAGCTACTCTTACCGGAAGCCGGCGGCTTAAGTGGTGTGGCAGCTTGCAGGAGCTTTCCTTTGGACATCACACCTTGCAGGAGCTTTCCTTTGGACATCACACCTTGAAGGCCAGCCTCAGGTACGCTGCAGTCCTTGTGTGTCCGCACAGGTGGGCGCTGTGTCTTAAACCTGACCTGCACAAACCGAATTGTTTAATAATTCAGAGTCTGACTCAAAAGGGGAAATGGGCTTGAGCCCCTTTGACTATTTTTTGGGGTGCTGTGCTGAGTTTTGCTCCAGAGAACAACACTGAGGCCAGATTCTCCTGCCAGCTTTCAGTTGCTGCACCAGTTACTCGAGAAGTGCCTGAACATACCACCAAGAGAGCTGTCTACTTTAAAAAGCGGCTTCTAAGAGTTTGTGATTGCTTTAAAGTTATTATCCTCCTCCTAATCTTGCAGTTGCCTAGAAGACGCAGCAGACAGGGCACAAATAAATGATGGAAAGGTTTCCTAAAGCCGCTCGTGTCCCTGGGGCTGGGTGACACGGGGTGGCAATACCTGTCGGCACTGGGAGTGTTTCCCTGGGACGTGCGGCACGGCAGGAACGTCGGTAGGTGCCAGCCGGCTGGAATGAGCCCTCGGGAGCCAGCGGCGGGGCAGGACAAGTCAGGACAATTCAGTGGCTGCTCGAATCTGCTCTAAGGTCCTTTTTAGCTACCCAAGACACCACAACTGCCTTTGCCCCTGCCAAGCTTAGACAGGCCTTGGTCGTGAGGAGGGTGCTGCAGCCTGGCTGTGAAATGCTGAAGGTGGCAGTGGTGTGGCAACCTTTTGAAGGGGGCAAAGGCAGCAGCACAGGGGTGTGAGGAAGATGTCTGTTGTCCCCAGGGCAGGCCCTGGTTTCCCCATTGCGAGACGGGCTCCCTCGGGAAATGCTGGGCCTCCCTCAGCTGCCATGTCACCCTCAGGGGCTGCTGGACCTCCCTCAGCTGCCACGTCACTCACCCTCAAGGGGCTGCTGGGCCTCCCTCAGCCGCCATGTCACCCTCAGGAGCTGCTGGGCCTCTCTCAGCTGCCATGTCACCCTCAAGGGGCTGCTGGGCCTCCCTCAGCCGCCATGTCACCCTCAGGAGCTGCTGGGCCTCTCTCAGCTGCCATGTCACCCTCAAGGGGCTGCTGGGCCTCCCTCAGCCGCCATGTCACCCTCAGGTTGCCGGTTCTTATGAGAGGGCTGCCATCCTGCCCCTGCCAGATGCCCCAAGAGCCTGGGATGTGGCTAGGGGCTGGCAAGGGGGCAGTGGTGAGTGTTTTGGGGAGGGGGAATGCCCCCGTGCCCGTGGGCCGGCAGTGGGCTTGGTGCCGCGGGTGCTCGACATCCCCTCATTGCCGAGCGGTGCCGAAGTCTCTCCGGGCCAAGCCGAAAGCGCCCGAAGCTGCGGCCTCGCCGCTTCCGAGAGGCTCCGAAAAGCCCCGAGCGCCTCCCGCCGGGGCGGGAATCCCTCCTCCGAGCGTGTCCGAAGCTTCCCGAGCTCCCTCACGCCCTCTGTCTCCGGAAAGAGCCGAAGTTTGCCGAGCGCGAGGGTCACGGGAGGTGCCGGGCTGAGCGGGGAGGGAGGAGGGAGCCCGGCGAGGAGGCACGCGTGCGCCCGCGAAGGTTTCCGGAAGGAGCCGAGGTTTCCCGAACGCCGCTCGCTAGCGAGCGGCTCCGGAAAGAGCCGAAGGTTGCCGAGCGCCGGTGGGCCGAGCGGCTCCGGAGCGGCCCGAAGGCGCTCGAGCGTCCGTCCTGCCGGACTGCTGGAGGCGGCCGCAGCGCCATGTTTGATGGTCCGCTACTTCAGTGAGGAAAATCCGCCGGCATCGCCCGAGAGCCGCCACCGCGAAGGGCTCCGCTGCCCCCGGGGAGGGGGACCGAGACCCCCCGCCGCCGGCGGCTCATGAGCAGCGCGGCCTGAGCCGCCTCCCCCCCTCCCTCCCCTCCT
>VZZY01017979.1:23054-68588 GCA_013400335.1 Eurystomus gularis
GGGGTGATAGAGTGGCTTGGTGGGTACCTGGCACTCAGCCAAGGTTAACCCACCACAGGCATGAAGATGTGAGTGGAGGAATCATGAGCCCCATGGTCCGGAGGAACTACTTTTGTTTTTTTTTTTTAAGGGAATCTAGGTGATGTGCGTTCTCCTTGTGCTGTGTTTTACACTTGGTTATAATTCCAAGAACTTCTCCTAGGCACAGCTTTCTTTTCCAAACTGTGGACTTCGTTCTGCCTCCCAAGTAGGAAATGGTGACGCGGAATAGCTGGAAAAAGAAAATGAGTTCTTAAAAAAAGGGAAAGGATCAAGAGGAGGAGAGCGAAATAAGCTTTTAGGCTAGTGAAATTTTTTAGTGCATGCTATTCTTATGTTTTTTTATACACGTTTGGAAGATGTCCCAGAGCACGCTCTCCCTTTTTGTAGTAGGTGATGGCACGCTGTTGCTGATGGGACTTGAGTCAAATCGTTGCTGGGCATGGAACTGGGTTAGTGGGACAGCATTTTGTTCTTTCCTGAAAGGAAAATTACATGCTCCCTGTTCTGATTGTACCTTAAGAATTGTTTTTACCTTCGTTTGCTCTGTAGTCATCTGAGGTGGAGATAAAAAGGACAAGTTTTGCCCACACCGAGGTTGTGTCAGGTATAAATAATTTCTGCTACCAGAAATACCAGGTTTCTGCTGTTGGTTGTCACACCTTTGTGTATCCTGTATCTGGATGAGAGTTAAAATATTTCTAGAGTTTTAAATACGCCTGAAGAAAAACAAAGTGTCTTCTGAAATGTGCGTCTTGAAAGAAAAACATACCTGGTCCTTGTCCGATCCCAGGAACATTCTCCCAAACTGCCGGTGAAGTGTTGAAATGGGTTGGGACTTGTCGGGGTGCGTGGAGCAGCTGCTCCTTTCCAAGCGGTTGAGCTCAGCAGGAATGAGACTCTCGTGCTCCGGAGTAAGAGTGTCTGCACGGGAATAACTCCGCAGAAATCATGGACACGGAGACCGTCCCGGCTCATACCAGGGTTTGGACTTCACACGGTCCATCCTCGGGGTGGGAGGAAAAGGAATTGTGTTGGCAACCTTTGGGTTTCCTCTTGATGCTGTGAGAACACCAAGCAAGGAAGAGTTAATGCAGTTAAAGATCTTAAATAACACAGATTTTCCTGAGGTTGGGAAGCTTTTGGAAATGAATAAACATTGCGGGGAGTTCTCTCTTTGGGGTTGCCAGCCGATTATTGTGCATTTGTGTTTTGGTTTGATGTACATGTGAGGGTGACTGTGTGCGAGTGACTGAATTACTGAGAGTCGTCGGGTTTAAACGTCTGCCTGGCTGGTGGCGTTTGAAAATCCATCTGAACTAACGCTGTGGCTGCGCTAATGGTGGTCTGGGAGGGAGATTTCCCTCTTTTATGTGTTATTAAGAAGTCGTAGAAGTTACCGTGCCTTGAAACCGGCATTTTTCTGGGCTTGTTTTGTTCTTTTGCCAAAAAAGCAGAAATGACAGAAGTCTTCAGTCTTTTCAGACTAAGCGGGAGACTGTTCCTATAAGCATCAAAGGGAAAGATGTTTTTAGTGATACTACTTACAGGTTTGGTTTTTCAGTCAACCACTGTCTTTGAAAGGCTCCGAACATCCTGAAGAAAGAACCTATCTGTAAAAGGACGTGCGTTTCCACAGAGTGGTGAGATCTAATCCTTCTGTCCTTGCGCTGCCACGAGATATTCTACAGGACTGTCAAGTCCAGTGTGAAATTGGGAATGAAATCTGGTCTGAAAACTTCTGGAAGTCATGAATTCTTGTTTGTGGTGATGTACAGGGCGCTTTGGGCTTGATGCCGGACACTTTGTTTTGCAGCTGATGGATTCGGACAGACTCGGTATCTGTGTTGTATCTGAAAGGGAACTCGGCAGGGTTCTGCAGCTGAGGGTTGATAACCTGTGCTGCTTATTGGGGGGGAATTCAAGAACTGAGATCAAAAAGCATTTAAAGCATGTTTGGTGTGACTTTTAATGTGGAATTCATGGTGCATTTCAAACTCTGGGATACTCTGGGAAAGGGATTCAGCAGTTGGGGGTTCCTGCCCAGTTTTAGGGAAGTCCCTGAGGAAAGCTCTTTTGGATGCACTATTTCTTGAGCTGGTGAGACATCCAGGTTCAGCTTGCTGTGAAACATAAGGCAAGCTTCAGTTTGCATCACCCTTTCTCACCAGTGTGTAGGATACAGGTAGAAATACTAGTTTTCGTGTCCAAAAACCATGTGACCGTGGCTCTTTGGGACGTGGTTTAGTGGTTGTGGTAGTGTTGGGTTGATGGTTGGCCTTGATGATCTCAGAGGTCTTTTCCAACCTCAGTGATTCCGTGATAGTTACTGGACAGTCTCTCTTAAAATACTTCACTTTACCTGGCTATTCTAGATTTGCAAATTGCAAATAATTCAACCATCAACCTGTCTGTGCAACTGGGGTTTTCTGTTTTGCTTCAGTGTTGTGTTTTAAAGGCAATTTCTAAGTGCTTTTGTGTAAGTCTTTCCAAATAGAAAAAAAGATCTAAGTTTTGTTGATAGGCAAATATTGCAAAGTGTAATTTTAGGAGCTCAAGCTGTTCAGCTTAGCTGTATTGATTACATTTCCAAAATGGTTTTTGAATTTAAAAAAAAGTTCACCTGAACAAATACACTATTTGAACTACTTGGTTCTGAGGTTATGCGCGGAGTTTGACTTGATGTTATTCCTCTTTCCTCCCCCAAAACCTGCACTGCTAGTGGCAGTGGTACCTGGTATTGCAGGCGTTCACCCAAACGATTGTTGCCGGCTCTTGGCACGGTCCCCATCAGTGCTCACTGAAGCCAAAGCACACTTTATCCACGCAGGCTGACATTAAGGTCATTAAATAAATGAATGAATTGCACTGTCACCAAATCCCCAGTCTGGCAGCCGAAGAACATGTGAATTTTATAGCTGGGACCTCTGTCCAGAATGTCTTGTTGAATGGCCTGGATGTCAGGAGTGGGAACAGTCAGCAAAAAGCTTTCTAGTAAAATGTGTGTGCCTTAATGAGAATTACGGTGTGGAGTGGTGTAAAAGCCTGAATTATGAGACATCTGATCGTCTGAGATGAGCATTAATCAACCTGCAGAGGGTGTGTAGAAAGGAAGGGGAGCACAGCAATAAAACACGGGAGCGGGAGAGAACTGGAGAGGGCTGGAGAGCTGCTTCTGCACTGGCAACGTGGGTTGGTCTTGCTGTTGAAAAAAAGAGTTTGTTGGGGGAAGAAGGCAGCCAAGCTGGGAAGTGTTGAAAGGAGGGATAACTCTTGGTCTGCATCAGGGAGTCTGAGATCTCACTGGTTGGACTAAAGTGCTAAATGGTCACTGCAGCTTTGGAAGATCTTGGAGAAGTCTGCTGATCTTCCACCTCCGGGAGGAGAAGGTTGAAAATACTTCCTCAAAGGAGGAGGATTTGCCCATCAGGCTTGGATTGCTTTTTCTTGTGGGCTGACTTCATCTTCATTGTGCTTAAGGAGGTGTATTTGCTTAGGAATAGGCAATGTAAAAGGTCTGTAGCGTCCACGCTTGCTGCAGGTGGGTCAAAAAGGTCTCTGAATTGCAAAGGAAAAAGTTGAAGTGTGTTTTTTGACCAGACAGTTTGGTGAGCTGTGTAACTTTGGGTCTGTGTGTAGCTTGTGCTGCAGCCCAAAATAGTATAAGGGGTGCTCTGCACTAGGGATAACTTAAAATGTTTGATGTGGTCCGTTCCTGTGCTGAAGCGCAGCAGAACATCAGCATTTCAGACCCTGTTCAGTGCTTCTGAACTGGAGCAAATCCTTTTAGTCTTCTCTTCCTCCCCTCCCCATACCTTAGTGTTTGTCTTGATTACAGTTAATTTGAGAAAATGATGTTAAAATAGCACGATTGCGATGCTCAGTGCATCCTTAGTCACACTTTACCTGGTGATATCACTCACTGCCATGGCGATGATGAGAGCTGAGTGGCTGGGTAATGTTCGGAGGTGCTGAAGTTCATAATCTTCAAAGACCTGCTACAATTACAGTGGCATTGCAGTTTCTGTGCAGGCTAAAATCAGCAAAATCGGGGTTTTATGCTGATCAGGACAGGAGTGGCCCTGCCAGCTGCAGTGCTCAGGGTGTCCCGTCGATGCGAGCTGTCCCAAGCAAGCAGAAGGTAGGGACGGGTCCTGAAATTCCCAGTTCTTTCCCACCCGGGATAGCACATCAGGTACATCTCACCAACTTCTCCTGCATGTTGGTTCAGCTGCATGGACTTCAGAGGCCACTTTGTGCACTAAGAGGAGAGATGTGTGTGTGGAAATGCTCCTTGGCGGCCGTGTGTGTCCTTCCCTCTGTTTTCCCTCCCTGTTCATGGCCCAAATTCAACAGGCAGAGCTGATGGAAGTACAACCGGCATTTCTTTAATTGAGAAATGCTCCGAGCCTGATTTACTGCTTGTCTTTAGGTTCAGCCAGGATAAATATATTGTTGCTATTACTCTTTCTCATGAAGCACCCTGTAGAGGTATGTGTAAAGTCCTTGTGAGGAAACATTGGGCATGCGGAGGACTGGACCAAGGAGCCCCAGAGCTCCCTCCATGAACTCTGTCTTTACGTGGCAATGTGAGATGCATTGCGCTGTCTGCCCTAGACGCCTGCTTTCTCAGGATTTCATTTTGTGTGACATGGGATTTTAACTCGGGAGAAGTCATAAGCTCTGCATGTGGCAAGAGAGTACTTAAGATTTCATTTCATTTTGATAAACCGCTGAAATAAAGATTGGGGGGGGGGGGGGTGGAATCGCGAGGCGTTACAAAATTTGGAGTCGAAATGAGCATTAATGCTCTGGAGAAGCGTACTTCTAGAAGTCGTTGCTCGGCTGACGGAAGGCCCATCAGTCTGGGTGACAACACCGCTGTCACCGTGACGCTTCCTGACAGATTGACCAGCAGAGCATTGCATTTTCCCATGAAGTCACAGCATGAAGTATTAGAGACGCGGCAGGAAACGTCGCCGAGTGAATGAGACAGTAAACTACGCGGCTGTTTGATATTCATGCTTATCATACACATAGAAAGGCTGGTGTGGAAATAAATGTATGGTTGTTGCTGTAGGGTCCTGAACCCCCAGGGATGCGAGCGGTGGCTGTCCCTGAGGAAAAGCAGCATGTGTGGGTTGTAGCCTTGTGAGCTATTTTGTGGTTATTTGTGGTTTTAGGGTACAAAGTTTGAGATAAGTGGGCTGGGGGAGTTCTGTGTTAACGGTACGCATAGGAGGATAAAAATAAGTAAGCTGGTTTTTCGTACATTACAGAAACTTGAACTCATGGGTGAGAATTGCCACGAAATGAGCACTGTTGTCCTTGAGTCTGTGTTGGGAACTTCTTTTTTTCTGGTCTTGTAACAACATGCCCCAGGATGTAGGTAATTGCTGATGCTAAAGGGAAGCTGGAGACAAAGGGTTTTACTTTATGAATTCAGTATGAGGAAGGCATAGTGTAGTACCGCCATGGAAGTTTGTTCCAGGCTGAGTAAACTCTTGGTAACCTCCCTCTGTACTGAGATAGGTTTCCTCCCAATCTGTCTTCCTCCGAGCGTCTCCTGAGTTGTGTCATCTAGGCCTGTAGTGATAGGACAGGGGTAATGGGTTCAAACTGGAAGAGGGGAGATTTAGGTGGGAAATTAGGAGGAAATTCTTCATTCTGAGGGTGGTGAGACGCTGGCACAGGTTGCCCAGGGGCGATGCAGATGCTCCATCCCTGGAGAATTGAGCCTTTCCAAGGCCAGGTTGGATGGGGCCCTGAGCAACCTAGTGCTAGGGTCTAGTGGGAGGTGTCCCTGCCATGGCAGGGGGTTGGAACGACATGATCTTTAAGGTTCCTTCCAAACCAAACCATTCTATGATCACTGCTTTCTCTATTTGGACTTTAATATTCTTCACGAGTTATGTGTTTGCAGGATAAACTCAGCGTGGAAATAACCATGTGTGTGCTAAGTAGCTGTTCTGAAGGAAAAAAACCCAAACCTACAAAGCAAAGAGTCCTCCTCTTCCCTCGCTCTTGGGGATGGAGGAATGCCTCCGCCAGCTCGGTGTGTTGCCCGGTGTAACCCCTCCGCGCCTCACAACCCAGAGCCTGCAGCGTGTTTATCGGTTACCTCAAAGCAGCGGGTCAGAGCCTCTCGGCCAGTGTGCTCCCAGCTTGTGTCGGGCCAGAAACTGCTGCTCCAGCTGCTGATCGGGGGACGGAAGTGTGCTAAAGTTGGGGAGACTTGTTTTCTTTGAAGCGTGATTCGGTTTGTACAAGATGCTGTATGGTTTGGATGTTGTGGTGTGAATTGTTTTAAGCTCAAAGATTGAAATAGAGAAGTATTTTACACTAAATGTGCCAACAGCGGGTGCGTTGCAGAATGTGAAGGGTAGAAGATGGGTATGGCTTCAGCTCTGTCTGTGGCGTTTCATTACAAACCCTGCTTTTTCTGCCAGCCTAGATGTGCGCAGGCATCTGACGCAGCCAGAGGTCTGGAGGCCAGCCGAAGAACCGTACCTGTTAGTTTTGGAATAGACCAAAAGCCACAGTAACTCCAGGAAGGAGCGGGCTGCAGTGTGTCACTCGGCCAAACGGGAGGTGAAGACCTTCTTCTCCCATGGCTGTCTCCTCCCGGTTGCTCCGTGCAATCTCCATCAGCCGCCTTGCTCGCAAACTGCCTGTGGATGTTTTTGCAGCATTTACCGAGACTTTTGCTTCAGCCCAGTCTTGTGTAGCCGCTGTTCAGTGTAAGACTCCTACTATTATGTTTTTTCCTTCCCGCTTCACAGTGCAATGAGGAAAATAACGGCATTTGTCCCAAGTTCTGGCTCTGACCTTGCCTTGTACCAGGTTTGCCCCATGTCGCCCCAGCTCCTCCCTGGCCACTGCTTGGGACTTTTGTAGATGTGATGTTTCTCTTGAAGTGCTTATCCCTTGTTAAAAAGCTCTGCCTTTTCTTCCCCTTCCATCTTACTTTCTTGAACACTGTAGTTTCTTCACTCTGAAGACTGCTCCACATTTGATGGGAGCGATGCTTCTGACCCAGCTCCTAACTGTTTCCCATCTGGGATGAGCGTCTTCCATCTTCTGTGGAGTCTCCTTCTCTGGAGACTTTCCGAACCCGCCTGGATGCATTCCTGTGTAACCTGCTCTGGGTGACCCTGCTTTGGCAGGGGAGTTGGACAAGATGATCTCCAGAGGTCCTTTCCAATCGCTACTGTTCTGTGACTGCCCAGCCATGGCAATGGCTCGGGCAAGGAGTTTACTCCATGGCTTTGCTTGATAAAGTGACCTAGGAGTTTTTCCCAGCCCATGTCATCTCCTAACCCTTCCATCTTTAAATGTTTTAAACAAGGAGCACTTCACCAAAGCAGGCTGGGGAGGAAGCGGGTGGTTTTAAGCTGACAATCCCGGGGGGTGTGGTTAGTTTTGAGGGTGCTGGTGGTTATCAGCTGGGGCAGAAACAGCTTCAGCGAGAGCAGCTGGAGCATTTTTTTGGCAGCCTCTTTTATTTGCCCTCTCCAGAGGGAGGTTTGCAGGGTGCAGAGTTGCCTCTAACGGGGAGGGCTTGGGAGCTCAATACCATTTCCCTGTGGAACAGTTTCTTACATAAATAATGTTTTTTAACACTTCCAAATGCTCAGTAGCCAGAGGCTGGTCTAGAAGAACTCTGTAGAAGAAAGCAGTGTTAAGATATCTCTCTCTTTCAGGTAGTGGATTTTTTTTTTTCTCCCTTCTGTTGGAGTTAATTGCAAAAATAAATATGGTTAACGGTATCCAAAGGACTTTTTTTCTTGCTGCACCATGCTGAGAAATGCCTTGTTCAAGATGCTTTCTTCCCTCTGAGCTTGGTTCATTTGTAGATGCTGAAGGGCATTTTGAGACTTTGTTTCAACTTCATTTTACATCATGTTTATATGAAACAGACAAAAAAAATACAACAATCTGGTGCTTTGCCAAATATTTTTGGAAAGAACAAGCTTTGTGGATAATCATTTTCATGTTCTATCTGCTCCTTGGTGTGTTAAGGCTATAGAAGAATCTTCTCTACCTTGAAAAAAGGCTTTGAGAGATTAGCCTTCAAGGAGTCACTTGAGGCGAGTTGATTAAGAAACATACTCGACGTTAGATTTAATCAAGATTTGAATAATGGAGTTAGAATTGACTGTCACTCCTGTAATCCAGTTATTTTTAGATTGGGATCGGTATGTGCCACTCCCAAGTTGTCTATACCGTTGCTCTGAAGGCAGACAGATCAAAATGCCCTTTGACAGAGCCGATCTTTTCCAGTTTTGTACTTGCTGCTTCATCCCGTTAACGCGTCCCTTATTAAATGAGTTGTGCCAAATCTTGGTGATTCGGAGCAAAGGAATTCCAGTGTGGCATTGAGGGCTGCTACTCAAAATACAGCTCGAGCGTATAATTGGGAACATGGTGGTGAGCTTGAAGGTGGGACTTCAGCTTCTTTCACAGAATGGTTTGGGTTGGAAGGGACCTTAAAGATCATGTCATTCCAACCCCCTGCCATGGCAAAGACACCTCCCACTAGACCAGGTTGCTCCAAGCCCCATCCAACCTGGCCTTGAACACATCCAGCGATGGAGCATCCGCAACTTCCTTGGGCAACCTGGGCCAGTGTCTCACCACCCTCAGAGGGAAGAACTTCCTCATTTCTAATCTAAATCTCCCCTCTTCCGGTTTTAAGCCATTACCCTGTGTCCTGTCAGTACAAGCCCCTGTAAAATGTCCCTCCCCAACTTTATTGTAGGCCCCCGTTAAGTACTGCAAGGCCACCGAAAGGTCTCCCTGAATCCTTCTCTTGTCCAGGCTGAACAAGCCCAACTCTCTCAGCTTGGCCTCGTAGTTGGGGAGTTCCAGCACTTGGATCATCTTTGTGGCCTCTTCTGGACCCACTTTCATGTTAAAGAAATATTTGGGATTGTGTTGGGACGGAGCCTGGTGAGTTACTGAACACTCTGGCTCTTGGGTGTCTTAGAGGAAAAAGGCACAGGTACGCAATACCTTCAGGATGTGGATAAGATGTGCATAAGTAGGTGCTTTAACTGTTGCAGTGTCAGAAAGTCTTCCGTGCTTGAAGGTCTAACGCTGGGCTGTTGCAGATCCCGAGGCTTGCTGCTTTCCTCAAAGCCTGGGAAGCTCGTTGGCCAAGTTCTCACAAGAACTCACCAAGCAGCAGCACAACGCTTAGGCACTGCCCTCTTCTCTGGTGGTATCATGGCATCAGGCCCTGGGCTTTATACACGTGCCAGCTTCGGCCGAGTGCCTCAAGGGGAACAGTATTTGTGAAAATTGAGACCGTAGCTTTCGCTGCTGAGCACTGGAAGGCCATCAGCCTTTGCCATCTCGTAGCTGATGCTTGGTGGTGTGTTTTCTCTTGCTTAAAGGTGAGAACAAAACTGGTTTTTTGCAGTAGCTTTCTATTTTCAGCTCAGGAAAAAAGTAAGTTTTATCTGGATTAAAGCTGGAGAGATAGATGTGGATCAGGAGGGGGTGTGGAAACGCCGGGGCTGTTTGTGGTTCGCTGCTGTTAAGAGAAGGCTGATTGCAAAGGGATCGAGTAGAGGAAAGCGACGTCTCTTGCATGGGAGGTGAATGAATCTGGATTATTTTAAAGGAGCTTCCTCACTTTGTTGACGTGCACTGGGTGCAGAGAGAGTCCGAGCACCTGATTTCCAAACTGCCTCTTCAGAACAGGGAAACTGCAATAAACCAGCCTTTCCAGGGACTGAACAGGGATTGCCCAAAAAGTTAAAACCAGCCCAATGTGTTCTGGCAAGAACTCCACAATATTGTCATTTTGCTTGTGTCTAGTGCTTGTGTCTATCAACTTCCCCTTAGAAACCTTTGGTGTCAGCATGGGCAGAAAAAGACCAAAGCTTATGTACCATAAGCTGGAATTGTGGCTATTTTGGTGTGTTTTTTTCTAGGCAGGGCTTGTCTTTGCTGCGTCCAGGATGTCCCCTCGTAGGGTTTGGTTTCTGGGCTGTTACATCAGCGTAACCACAGCGTGGGAGCAGTCGCTGCTGTGAAGCTGCCCATGAGAGACAACCCGCACGAGAGGCCTCAAATGCCATGTGTGAAGCGTTAGAAGCAGGTAGGCTCAGAGGCCAGGCTCTCATTTCCCTGTCCACGAAAACCAGGAGTTTCTGTGGTCACTGCATGATGCCAGGGGTCAGGACAGTATTTTAAGATTATCCCAATCTCAGAGCCCTCTTGGGCTGCTGCGAAATGTGGTTGAGGTGACACTGGTGAACTGATGACAGCCTACATACAAAGCGTACGCCGTCCCCTTCGCAGTTTGTGGCTCAGGAAAGCAAGGAACGCAAACCAGGAAACCTTGACTTTGGAGAGACTGGTGTGGTGGACACATCTGTTGGTTGTGTTGCTCGTTTCTTAGAGCTTATTTGTATGCTGAGGTGTGGAAGCCTCAGTGCTGGTACTGAAAGCAGCAAAGAGCCCAGCAGCTGGGACTTAAATCTGCCTGGTCCATGACAGCTACACTTGGAGCTTTTTACTGGCCTTAATAAACTTAACGAGGTTCTTTGGCTTTTCTTAGGTCTTAATTTTTTGAATATTCAGGCGTGAGCAGCATCGCAGAGCTCCCATGTACCGTGTAATAGTGTTTGTGAGAACTTCTGCTTTTTTTCTTCGTTGTTTTATTGAGCATTATAGATTGTTTGATTTCTAAATGCTGGCATTTCATAATTGCATCTCAAAGCGCGTGTTATCTTTGATCAGTCCTTCTGGACTGTACAAAGCAGGATTAAGTAGAACAAATATTTACATCTTGATTTACCTGAAGACAGAGTGTACTTCCCAGCAGACGTTCCTGACGTCCTCCTGTCTGTGGTGGTAACGTTAAAACTGCGGAGTAAAAGAGTTTTTATTCAAGTTGCTGCTTGATGCGTGCTGGGCTCAGGAATATAAATAGATAAACGTTGCTACATTTTATTCTTAATCATCAGCACAGCCGTCTCGACTTAAGAAGGTGAGAGAGAATTTCCCATGTATCTACCAGCTCTATAAAGCCAGAGTTGCAAATTGAAACCCGAGTCATTGTCGATCAGAAATGGGTGTTTTGTGAACTGCATTTCTTTGGTTTTTCTCTTTCCATATTTCTTTAGACTTTGGTTTCAAGCCTATATGTTGTAGCAGCCACCACCTTTGTGAGAATTTAAACCACACCAAGAATTACCGGAATTTATGCCAGACAACCTACTTTTCTTGCTCTTTCTGATTTTTTTGTTGTTGTTGTTGTTGTTCCGTCTCACTTTTGAGGATGTTTCAGTGGTTGAGCAGGACCCGAGAGCCTGTAGCACCCTGGCATTAAAAAAAAGAGGTGGAAAAACCAAGCATGCTGTAAAACCCCACTTCTGCAGCGGCCACAGATACTCCGCTGTTTGCAGCACGGGGAGGTTTGGTTTTTAAGTTCCTCTTCCCCACTTTACGAGCTGCCGGCTCAAGTCACTGTTCCCATTCCCCACCTGTGAAGAAACAAAGGAGGCAAAATTCTTCCTGCGGCCGAGGAGGGGAGGGTGGCAGGAGCTCATGTGTGTTTTTTCAAATGCCTCTGTGCATCGAGGTGGACATTTGGAGACAGCTCTGGGCACAGGCTTGGGCCATTCGAGTGGATTCTTCCTCCGGAGCATGAGGGATGCCTCGAGAGCAGCAACTTTTTGCAGAGCTGGCTATTTTTAATGAGACCTTCCACCATTTTCCAATGAAGCAACAGATCAGCACTTCTGAAAAGATCTTTATCTTAACGGTTGAGAACGGGAGTCCTTTCTGTATTGAAAAACCTGGAAGGAAATAGCATCCTGTGCAAACTGCGGCTTGGTGCATACTTGTGTAATGGGCTATCAATCAAATTTAATTAAAACTGTGGTTATGGTGGAGTTTTACTCCCTTTTAGTTCAGCTACGACACAGGGGGGTGAAGAAGTTTTTATCTTTACAAGCTGTCCTTGCAGAAGTTATTGCTGTGATTGCAATTAAGAAGCCCTTGGTTTGGAGGCAAATAAATTAAATCGCTTCTTTTTATAAAGAAATTTCTTGCCTCTTGGCTAGCTTCAAAAATAGATGCAGAGTCCCCCAAAGTGATATGCGTAAATGCAGCAGGATGGCTTAGTGTGTTTGGTGGAGCAAAAAGACGGGGTTTGAACCAGCTTTGCCTTTCGTGTGGTTACCTCAGGTGAGGCTGCACTGGGAAGATGGGGCCTGTGTGCTTGGGTTTGCCTTGAATGAGCTTGTGAAGCAGTGAGAGCTCCCTCTTCTACAGCAGGTTCATGTGGCAATTGCCTGCTGTCTCTGAGGTGAGGAGAATAAATGTTAAAGGGGTGTAAATGGGCATTTCGTTGTTTTTTCTCGCTTACATGTTTCCTTTCTGTGGTTACGTGTGAGGCTCACTGCAGGAGCCTCTTTGCAGTCCTGCCAGCATCAAAATCTTGGCTCTGCAGTGGTCAAGTCTTCAGAAGCAGAGAGAGTTCGAACCTTTCTCCTCATCCGTATGCCATGAGTGCCTGGTTCAGGAGAGAAGAGGAGCAAGCCTGGATATACCTGCACTTGTCGCTCTTGTTGTTTTACAGTAGAGTATTTCTGCTCCTCAGGATGCGCCTTTCCCAAGAAGGTGCAGTGATGGCCGCATCTTAAACTACGTGGAGGGTCCAGCCTCATGGACACGCTCCTGGTGCTTGTCTCTGAGGCGAGGAGCTTGCGTGTACCCGCGTTTCAACATCTGGGAGAAGAAATATCCCCCAGCAAGTGTCAGTCCCTTCAGGATGGTGCCTGCTTTCATCAGTCTGTGTTTTCAAACTTGTGGTCCCGTGTGTCCATGTTAAATGGCACACCAGTATCAACTGGGACCCTCCTCCTTTGATGTTTTTGAGGTATTTTGGTTAGCTACGGAGCAGTGCTGATTTTTTACGGTAACGCTAAGAAAACGAGGAAGGAGATGTTGGTTTTATTTGGTGAAATCCATATTAAATTCTTTTTTTCTTGAGCTGTGGAAGGCTTGTGTGCCTTGTGTTGGGTAATTATCTCGAAATGAGGAGCAGGTCTCTCGATGTTAAGGACCTGGAGAAGGATCACAAACATTTCCTCAGTACCAGGAGTGGAACAATAGCTCGTTGTTGGGGGGAAGGGATTGCGGAAAAGCAAGCGGACTTTCAGAAAGAGGGGGTTTATTTTCTATAGCTTACTATTTATATTGCACTTGGAGGCTCTTTGGGAACTAGATGTCCAGTTCCTGGAATGTTTCCCTCTTGGTCAAGGAAGGTTGGGCGCGAGCAGAGCATGTCCTTTCAGTCGACGTTTGTTAATGGACAATGCCTGGGCTCCGGGCTGCTTGGAAAGCAGCTCTGTGTTCATGCCGAGTCCCCTCTCTCTGCCTCACAGCTTGGCAGCTGAGGAGACGTCCCCTAAAGAGACAGGACTCTTCTTCCTCCCACCCTCACTTTCTTTCTGCTATATATCGGGCTGTTGAATAGGCTTGCATTGACCAGAAAGACAAAGAAGTCTTTCAGGCTCTAGCTTTAGCCACGGCCAGTGTGCTGTGGGCTTTTGTTAATACTTTCAGTCCCCCCTTTCTCTTTCAGCAGCCCTCACTCTCATTGTTAATACATTTCGGGAGCAGCACTGATATTTCTGAATGCATTTTGTTTGCTCAGTTCGCAGGAAAAGTTGCAAAAAGCTGGGGAGAGAACGTGTCGCCTCTTATGCTCTCCGCCGAGTGTTTTCTTTCATGCCTTTCGCAGGGAAAAGCGGATCGTGTAAACAGATCCCGGCAAATCCATGCCCGAGCGGAACGTGGTTGTGGAGCGTTAACGCCTGTGCGGGCTGCCTGCATGCGGAGACTAAATGGCTTGTTCCAGTGCTTGGGAATACTAAATGGCTTTCCCTCGCCTTGCTTGGATTAGTCTCCATGTTGTCCTGTTTAATTTTGTTATTGCATTAGCCAGCTAAAGATGTAAGCTCCTGTGAAACCAGCTGTTGCAGCTAAGTGACGGTGTAGAGTTGGAGAGTGTCCTTCAACAGTTGGAAACTCAGCCAGCATCGTCCTAAATGGACTTGATTTTGCGAGTTGATGTGTGAGGGGGTTTCCTCCTACCTGTAGGTACAGGTGATGGAGAACAAAGCTACTTTTCCAACCCCGTGCTAGTCAATCTGAAAGCTACTGGGAGGTGCCCTCAAATTGTTCTGAAACATCAGTATGAGAATAAATTCCTTGGAAATAAAATGTTAGGAAGCAGCTGATGCCTGGCGGGGTTGCAAAAATACACATGAATGTTGCTGGGAGTAAGGATTGAGGTAGGATGGTTGCTCCTGATTGCAAAACAGTCATTTTGGGGGGATGCGCCCCAAAGTCAGATGTGCGCTTGGGGTGAAACAAACTGGGAGAACAGGACAGCGATTAATTCGATAGTGCAGGTGAGGTGGTGTCATCAATACTGTTGCGATCGAGAGATGGTCACAAAGGCTGCCCCAGGCTTCAAAGCACCTTAATGGGCCTCTTTTTCCAGAAAGAGTTGCCTTTTTAGTACTCGAACCCAGTTTTTAACAGCACATCAAACTGCGTCGTCATTAGGTAGCGGCTCCTCGGCTGGAGTGTAAATTGTGGAGCTCAGAGAAGTAAGTGAGGCTGTATTTCTGCACCCTTTGGAGGCTAACGGAACGCTCTGTGGCGAGTATGTGACAAGCAGGGAGAAAAACGACATTCAGACCCACGGAGGAGCTCGAGCAAGTGGCAGAAGAAATACTTGTCACGAGAGCACGACTTATTGTTTCCCTAATGGAAGATGACTTTAAACTTTGTAATAGATGGATGCTGAGCACACGGTTTCAAGCTGGAAGAAGCAGCCCCAGACACGAGTGTTCATCACTCTCCAAGAGCCATCTTGTGCCCTGCAGTTGGGAAAGAGCGATTGCCTGACGTGGAGAAAGTACCCATGTGTGCGGGCGCTTTGGGTTTTTTAAAACTGAAAGGCTTTGAGATCCACAGGCTTGTCATAAATGAAACTAACTCCGGACAGATAGGGCAGTACAGGGAGGGGACTGTTCTGAGGTTGGAGTTTCTTTGCCACCTACCTGGAGGAGCAGGGATCTGTCCGATTTATGGTACATGCCAATAGTGGTGCTTTCCTGTGACGTTTTTGTAGCATTTTCTACATGCATGTGGAAAATAGGAAATGGTGCTTCTCCCATTGTCTCCTACCTCTTGAAACCACCCAATGAAATGGGATATGGTTGGGTATTTAGGAAAAATTGAGGTTGGGTATTAGGAGAAATTTCTTCACTGAAAGGGTTATCAAGTACTGGAAGAGGCTGCCCAGGAAAGTGCTTGAATTGCCATCCCTGGACGTGTTTAAAAAGCCGTGGAGATGTGGTGCTGAAGGACATGGTTTAGCAGCAGACTTGGTAGAGTGGGGTTATGGTTGGACATGATGATCTTCAAGTTCTTTTCCAACCAAAGTGATTCTCTGATTCTGTGATAAACCAGGTTTTGAAATACTTGGAGGCCACTCAAAACACGGATCTGGTTTGTGGTGTTGCTCTTGGGGAGGAAGCTTTCCATCATCTCAAATACAGCTTCATGTTTGAAAGGCTTCCTTTGTAAACAATCTAATATTTCATTAATTACTCAGAAGCGGTTACTTTAAGCAGGGAAAACTTCCCAACTGGTCGGCCACCCAATACAAATGCTCCTTGTGCTTTGGTAAGCATTGTCTTAATTCTGTTATTCATGTCAGAGGCTGTGATTTGAGCTTTTGGGGGGTTTTTTAGCTTTGTAAGTAAATGCCTGGGGTAAAATCGCTGTGTGACAGCGAAGCCCAATAGAGGGAGTCTGAACGTTAAATACAGCCATGTCTGAATTCTGCCCAATTTCCGGTACAAAGAGATGAGCCTTGCTGCGTGTCCAGAAGGCTCATAAATTTAGGCTCTTGCAGATCAAAGGGGAAATGAATTTGAAGGCCTAGGGGCCTTCACTTTACTTAGAAAGTATGGAATGTGTCCGTGAGATAACACTCAAATTCTCCTTTCTACTCTCTCTTTTTTTTTTTTTAATTTATGCCCAAACTTTCCCAACAAAGTAAAAATAAGTTGGTTTCTTTGCGTCTTCAGCAAGTAAAATCGTGTAGCTGTCTCCCGTTGGTGGTAGAGAGTTTGGACCTTGGGATTGGACCAAATTTGCTGGATTTTTGCATGCTTAGCCCTCATGGAAGCAAGATCGTGCTTCTAATCCCCTCTGCCTCAAGGCTACCAAGCCCGCGGCGTGCGGCGCTTGTTGCAAAATCCACCCGATGCAGGTTTTCTGAGCTCGGTTTTTGTTCTGTTGCGGGGCAGGAATCAGCCATCTTCCTCTGCAAGCCTTGCTGGGAGATTTGGTGCAATAAAACCTGCAGGTTGAAAAGCCCCGCCGTACTTTTTGACCTTGGGTGCCCTTTTTACTGCTCTTCTTTTCCTGGCTTTGATGTCTGAGCGCCGCATATTTGTGGCGATTTCCACAGGCATGTGTTGTGCTCAGACAGACGTGGCTGCACTTCCGGACTTAAAACGCCGGCACTCGGATGCAGTTTTGATTAGTTTTCAGTCAAGAGAGATCTTCTTTATAGTGTATAACCATCAGCCTGGCACGTTCAAATTGGTTCATTAATTATTGGGAGCGTTGTCGGCGCACAGAGGTGGGAAGCAGCTCTGGGATGGCTGGAGGGGGGTTGGTGTAGCCAGGTTAGGAGGGGTCTTGACCAAACTCTTGGTCAAGATGTGATGTCTTGACCCTCTGAGCTGTGCCAGGAACAGCTCCATCAGGCAAGGGAAGGGACAATCCCTGGTTTAGTCCCTTAAGCCTTCCCTCCTCCAAAACCAAAATCCAATTGCACGCGTGTTAATTCTGGCTTAGCTGAACTGGCAAAAGCACCCGTGGAGCAGCTCCCCAGCAGAAGAATCCAGTGTATTAAATGTGTGTATTTGACTTCTGCGGTGGTAGAAAAACCACCTGCAGCTGCCGAAGCTGGGTCAATAGTCACCTTCCTATTGGGGCTGGTATTGGAGAAAGCTTTTCTGTTTCCCTGACACAGCTCGAGTGCAGAGTGTAAGAGATGAGTCAGAAAATGAGAAAACGAGCTGCTGCCTCTGTTTCACTGGGGGATTCGCACCCAGCTGCTGGGGTAGCCTCCCGGGTTTTCAAATGTTTGAAAGAATTTGATCAGCTCTCTTCTTATAGGTCCTCACATCCTCTTCCTCGCTTTCCCCTCCTTTCTCTCTGCTTTCAGCTCCAGCTCCTCTGCCAGGAAATAAATAGAAACTTGCTTGGTTTTTCACATCCTCTTACTGATTCTCGTACTACTGCTCTTGGCGCAAACTCTTCTGTTTCAGGCGTCTGTCCTCTTGAGGTCTGTTTATGTTGAGTTTTTTCCTTTGAAAAGTTGAACCTGCCTGGAAGTAGGTAGATGGAGGTTTATTCTGTAGGGATATAGATGGTTTGACATGGCCCCAAGCCCAGATCACGGAGGGAGTGGGGTAGGCGACCAAAATTCAGGTGCCTGAGGAATAGCTGGCACCGCTGTTTGCTCCTTCTACTAAGTAGCTGTCGGATTTCAAAAGCTTTTGGGGGGATGAGAATCCAAGATGTCCTTTCTCTCCTCCTAGCTGTCATAAATGCCCATTTCTAATACTCTGCCGTCATCCGTATCTCTCCAAAGAAAGAGCCAGTCAGCTGTCCCTGCTCAAAGAAGTTATTGAAGCGTGTGAGTCCCGGAAGCCGTCACAGGCTGTGTCGTGAGCCGGTTAATTCAGTGACTGGGGAGGCCACAAAAACACAAGGAGGAGGCAGGATCTTGGGCAGACAGCTCTTCTGAGCTCTTCCCCGCTGGCTGCCATGGGTGAGCACAGATGTTGTTACTCGCTGTGCGAAGCATGTAAGCACCAAGATCAGAGGTGGGTCTTTTAATTTGGGAAGCAAGGCTTGCAGTGCTCCCCATGTGGTTGCACCCAAATCTGTGTATGTAGAATCAGAATTGTTTTGGTTGGACAAGACCTTTAAGATCAAGTCCAACTATTAACCCAGCGCTGCCAGGGCACCACTAACCCATGTCCTTCAGCACCACATCTCCACAGCTTGGAAACCCCTCCAGGGATGGGGACTCCACCACTGCCCTGGGCAGCCTGGGCCAGGCCTTGACAAGCCTTTTGGGGAAGACATTTTTCCTCATGTCCAACCTAAGCCTCACCTGGTGCAGCTTGAGGCTGTTTCCTCTTGTCCTGTCATTTGTTTCCTTGGGAGAAGAGCCCAACCCCCACCTGGCTCCAACCTTTTTTCAGGGAGTTGTTGAGAGTGAGAAGGTCTCTCCTGAGCCTCCTTTTCTCCAGGCTCAACACGCCCAGGTCCCTCAGCTGTTCCTCACCACACTTGTGCTCTAGACCCTTGGAGGCTGAGAAGTGTTAAAAACCATCGGGCTTCAAAAGTCTTGAGGTGGGATGTGAAGACTGACCCAGGGATGCTCTACTCCACTGCGGAGACTTGAGTGAGCTGGATGAAGCAGTGACTTGGTTGGTGGTTTTCAACACAGGGTTGCTTGGGTCATGACTGGGGAGGAGAAAGGGTGGTAGCTGAAACTGAAAGGAAACAGACTAAGCTGCTGGCTGGGCCTGGCTTTCAAACCTCCTTTCTCATGGTTCTTGCTGTGACGGTTTTAGGAAGTTAAGAAATGCCTTGTTCCTCCTGCTCTGTCTCCAGGATGTTATAGAGATGTTCCCACAGCTCAGCTGTGCTTGCAAAAAGCACTAACATAAGGTTTAGGGGATTGCTGCTGGTCCCTGTTCTTCAGGGATTGTCTTGGAATAGAGGAGGAGATGTCCTCTAGTCCTGTGCTGAAGGAGAGGTGAGACCTTGGCTCTTGTGTCACCTGGGGTCAGAGACAGACACACGTGATGGTGGAATGACAGCTCTGTTGTTCGGAGCGCACAGACCGGTTTCTACGCTATTAAAAGACGTCATGAAACAGCAACTCTGTTCTTAAATGAAGTGCTGTTCCGATGACGTCCGCAGCCAAGAGGATTAATGCCACTGAAGGAAAAAATGTGATTATTGTTATTATTTTTAACTTCTACGAATACAAGAGCCCCTCTCCTTCTGCAGCAAGGGAATGATAGACCCGAGAGCGGTGAACACACGCAGAAGCTGATCGTTCAGTGCATATTTAGGTGACTCCTTAAAACGTAGCAGCTCAGCTGAACGCCAGGTAAAGTAACCTGAAATTAAAACACCCAGAGTGGAATTTGGAGTGTATCCGTAATAAAAGGGATGCTTTATGGTTACAGTTAATAGTCGCTGTGTGGTGAAATGGTACCTTTTTTTGCTTGGGGTCTGTTCTGTAGCCTTAATGTTTTCTTTTTCCTCTTGGCCGACGGCCCCATTTCTGCGCCCGTCATGGAGTAAATGTCTCGCTGTGTGTCTGTCCCTGTCTCAGCACATCTCATTCCTGTCGCCACTCGGAGGGTCCTAAAGAGGGCTCAGATTTTTCAATCTGTGAGCACCTGCCTTCCTGGACAGCCCAAAGAGCTGCACTGGCTCCTGTCCTCCCTTCACCGGCCTTTCACTTACGGAAATATAAGAGGAGGGAGCCCATGGGTTGTGTTTTGAGTGGGAGGGGTCTTTCCTCTGGGAGAGGGATTATTTTTACCCTTGGAAGCAGCAAAGCCAGTGAAAGCTTGACTACCCCAGTCCCCTCAGTAAGGAAGAGAACTCCTGAAGGATTTTTCTATTTCAGAGCTATTTTCTGTGCCATAATGGAGAATAATTTCTCACTTGTCCTAGCAAAAGGTTTTTTGGTGTCTTATTTTTATCTTGTATCTGTTCACCTTGATGTGCTAAGAAGCATCTCTAAGAACATTTGATATAATTCCACTCAAATGTAAGTGTCCATTTAAACAGCAAGAAGAAAAAGCCGTTTTATGTAGGCAAGGCCAAGTACATCAGGCTATAGCAAGTTTGATCAAATGAATCGGAATTCAAGGTCCGGAGATCCTGTTGGGGATTTCCAGCCGGGTTTCCCCTTCAAGAGTGCTGTTGATTGTGATCGGTGTGTGGTAGAGATTAATAATACATGATATGAAATGGAAGAAAGGTGGTGGTGTGTGAAAGTGAAGGTGGCTGGTGAAACAGCTGACCTTGCAAAATACTTTCTGTTGGCAATATACTCTTAAAATATGGAGGAATGCATCACAAGATGTATATATTGTCACTTCTGAGTGTGTTTAAAATCTGAAAAGACATCATGCTTAATTGCAGAATCACGCACAGAACCCCAGCATGGTGGAGGTTGGCAGGGACCTCTGGAGATCATCTCATCCAACCCCCTGCTCCAGCAGCTCACCCAGAGCAGGGGGCCCAGGATCGTGTCCAGGCAGGTTTGGAATGTCTCCAGAGAAGGAGACTCCACAACCTCTCTGGGCAGCCTGGGCCAGGCTCTGACACCCTCACACCAAACAAGTTTCTCCTCCTGCTCACATGGAACCTCCTGGGTTCCAGTTGGTGCCTGTTGCCCCTTGTCCTGTCACTGGGCACCACTGACAAGAGTCTGGCCCCATCCTCTTGCCCCCACCCTTTAGCTCTTGATCAGCATTGATCAGATCCTCTGTGAATCTTCTCTTCTCCAGCTCAGCAGCCCCAGGGCTCTCAGCCTCTCCTGGGCACTGAGATGCTCCAGTCCCCTGAACATCCTTCAGAGCCTCCGCTGGACTCTCTCCAGTAGTTCCTTGTCCCTCTTGAGCTGGGAAGCCCAGCACTGGCCCCAGGACTCCAGAGGTGGCCTCACTGGGGCAGGAGAAGCTCCCTTGACCTGCTGGCCACGCTCCTCTGAATGCACCCAGGAGACTATTGACCTTCTTGGCTCATGGTTAACCTTAATGTTGAAATCGCCTTTGTTTATACTATAAATTATTCCATCATTATTTATGTTTTCAGTTAATCCCTTTAGTGAACACTTGTGTAAAGGTGTGAACGGGTTTAGCGGAGCTTGGGTGTCTGCGCGTGATTAGCCGTAATGGTCTGTGAAGGGCTTTGTTCGTTACACTGCACTCGAATGCTTCTGAATCCCCCGAAATCTGCTTGCTTTTTTTTTCTGAAGAAAAACTCAGTTGTCGCTGTAGAACCTTAAATTTTGCGAAACCGGGCTTACAACTCCTTAGAAATGACTTTTTGAAACCCAGGCTTGACCAAAGAGCTTTAGATTAAATGCAAGATTCGTCTTGCTTCGAGGTAACTTGATTTTTCTTTGCGTTTTGATCATTTTTTGCTGAAGATCGGGTGATTTGTGTGGGTTGGGGTGTTTGGGGGTGCGAGTCTTGCTGTGCCCATCCTCAGCACCGATCGTGGAAAACATCAGCTGATGTTGGAAAACAGGTACAGGGTTGGACGTTACATTGAGGATGGGGTTCGTGGGACTCGTGCGGGCAGAACTGGCACCCACGTGCTGCAGGTCTTGGTGCTTAGCCCCAGGTTTGGTTTTTTTCAAGGAGTGTTGGGTTTTGGTGGTAGGTGGAAAACCCATCCCTTTTATTAGATACTGCAAATGTCAAGGTACGACTTTGTCAGACTTGGATGCAAAGCTTATAAATGCTCCGGAATTGCTGCTTCTGTTACAGTATTTAAGGAATATGCTTCAGAAGCCCCTGGGGAAATTAAAAGTTAGTTTGCTGGTAGCACAACTCCGCTTAAAATGTCTCGTCTTCAGGCTGCTTTACGGTCCAGCGTAGCTTGAGATCTGAAGGCTCTGTTTGTGCTGCACAGGTAAGAGTTGACCTTGGAAACTCTTGGCTCATGTTAAAACCACAGTTGCCTAAGTGGTTATTACAGCTTTCAGTTCCTGTGCCATCAAATGACATTATTTGCTGAGAAAAACCTCAGTGCCTTGTAATTTTTTCATTTGCTGTGGAAAAAGAGAAGGATGAAGAGTCATGGCGAGGGAGGAACGGGAAGAGTGGGATACTTTTCATCTTGAAGCATTATGGAAGGTTGTGGAACAAGAGCTCTTTACGTGGACAGGGAGCTGATAACTGCTTGAGAGCCCCACGAGGTGCTTCGGGCGTCTATGAAAAGTTGTTCGTAGTTAAATCTGCTTACAAATCTACATCACTCTGTGTTTTCTCTCTGCACCATGGGGATGCTTTAATTGTTCCTGAATTAAAAAGGCTTTAATATCTCCCCAAAAACCAGATAGACACCTGAGTGGGAGTTCCTAACGGTGATCCGTGTGCGCATGACCTCTCTAGCAATTGATACGAGTTACTTGCTATGAGGAGGACAAATGCCCAAAAAGTGCTTCCTCTGCTTGCACCAAGCTGGTGATCTTTGTCCCCGGTTCCTGGCGCTCTGAGGAGGAAGCTCCCGGTGTAATTGTCCCGAGGAGCTTTGCTGGGAGCTGTGCTGTACGTGAGTGCTGGTAAGCTGCCCGTCGGCACCGCGGGATCCTGGGCCTGAAAACTGGTTCCCGCCTCAAGAGACCTCTTCAACTAATGAAGACATGGGCCCAGGATCCAAGATAACACACCATATCTTGCATAAATTTAGAACAGAGTGCAGCCAATTTCACAAGCCACTGCTAAATTATTCTTTCTCAAGCTGTGCCAGATAACTTCATGCTCCAAAGTAGCACGAGCTGGAGCTTTCTTAACAAAGAGTTTTAGACCTGATGTCCTCTGGTACCAGCGTTGCCTCCTTCTTTGAGGGCCTTTATATGAAATCATCTGTACTAAATGAAAGAGAGGAAGCTGTCTGGGTAGGAGACCCGTATCTCTGGCGTTAGGGGTTATTTTTAAAAGTGTTGTCCCTTGGTCACCTCTTACTGTATAAGCACATTATCTATTAAAAAAGGGAGATTTAGACTAGAGAGAAGGAAGAATTTTTTCACGCTGAGGATGGTGAGCCCCTGGCCCAGGTTGCCCAGAGAGGTGGTCGCTGCCCCATCCCTGGCACCATTGCAGGTGAGGTTGGCCGGGGCTCTGAGCAACCTGCTCTAGTTGCAGATGTCCCTGCTCAGTGCAGGGGGTTGGACCAGATGAGCTTGAAAGGTCCCTTCCAACCCAACCAGTCTGTGATTCTTTGGTTCCATGTATACTTATGTCAGAGATGCGCTGTTTAGCAACTACAGGTGAGGTGCTGTTGGTGCCGTGTACAGCAGCTTCTGGGCAAAAGTCTCATGTGGAGGAAGCCTAAATGACAGTTAGGTCCTGGTTTACCTCTGCAGGCATGAGAGAGAGGTCCTCAGCCTGCTGTCTTCAGGTCCATTAGGTTAAAACCTTCAGGAATTTTTGTTTAAGAACTTCATTCAGTTGAGCACACATGGCCACCTCCTCCCTTCCTCTCCCTTCTCCTTTGAAGTCCTCAGGTGGCTGGAGGTAACTGCCTGTGTAGAGGCATGTGCCCTGTAGCTCCTTGTGCCAGCTGGGAACGGCTCATATATTGAATTTTGAGACCCCCCCGCCCGCATAGATTTCAGCGGGAGATATCTCGATTTTTACTTTTTCCAGTGTTGAATGTTGTCTGTAGTTTGTCATTTCCATTAGAAGGATGCCCTGTGTGTAAATTACTGCTCAGTGCTCATCTTGGTATCACTTTCCAATAAATACTGTGCTTGTCAGCGCACTGAACGGGGCAGGGAGCACTGCGTTAATTCATCAGCACCCAAACTAAACCTTGGCTGTGATCCGTCCTCGCTCCCTGTCCCCAGAGCTGGCAGCCTCCTTTCCCAGAGCACTTAATCCCTAAACCAGAAAACGGGCAATTTGAAATTCCTCAGCAGAGCTGCCTGCAGCTTGGCAGATAACATAGAAATGCAGCTTGACCTGTGAGTAACCTTGTCTTGGGTTTGAGGTCTCAAGCGTTGCTGCGTGGCCTTCCAAACACACGCCTGCACAGCTGCATGAGAATCACGGAGCCATTTTGGATGGGAAAGACCTTTAAGGTCTTTAACTGTTAACCCAGCCCTGCCAGGGCACCACTAACCCATGGCCCTCAGCACCACATCTCCACGGCTCTGAAACCCCTCCAGGGATGGGGACTCCACCACTGCCCTGGGCAGCCTGGGACAGCCCTTCACAACCCTTGTCATGAAGACATTTCTCCTCAGGTCCAACCTAAACCTCCCCTGGCACAACTTGAGGCTGTTTCCTCTTATCCTATGGCTTGTTATATGGGAGAAGAAACCGATCCCACCTGGCTCCAACTTTGTTTCAGGGAGTTGTTGAGAGTGAGAAGGTCTCCCCTGAGCCTTCTTCTCTCCAGGCTCAACACCCCCAGGTCTCTCAACTGCTCCTCACCAGACTTGTGCTCTAGACCCTTTGAGGTTTTTTGCCCTTCTCTGGCCCCACTCCAGCCCCTCAAGGTTCTTCTTGGAGTGAGGGGCCCAAAACTGGCCCCAGGATTTGAGGTGTGGCCTCCCCAGTGCCCAGTCCAGGGGGACAATCCCAGCCCTGGTCCTGCTGGCCACACTGGTGCTGACACAAGCCAGGATGCTGGTGGCTTCTTGGCCACCTGGGCACGTAGCGGGTGTGTGTCACCACTTGGGTTTTGTTGCACGTGGTGTTTATAGACACACCTTTGGTCAAGGGTCTCTGGAGGAACAGCCTGATCCTAAACATCCATCGCGACTTGGCTTGACTGTAGCAGGTAGTTGGGTTGGTTTTTTTTAAACAATCCTGGGAATATTTGTAGGGATGTAGGATCTGCAGGATTTGGTCCTGCTTGGTGACGCGGGCTGGGGCTGTGCACGGCAGGACACGGCTCGTGATGGGAGGGTGCCCTCGCCAAAGCGTGTTACCAGGAGGGAGGCAAGAACCAGCATGTTCAAGGAGGTATGTAAAACATCTCCTGAAAGATGCAGTCTGGTAATGAACTGATGGCGCTGAACTGAATTACTAATTAAAGAATTATAAGACTTCAAATCAGGTAGTACCACGGAGGACAAATCTCACCATGTTCAAGGGAAGCTGTGGGCAATCTGTTGTCAGATCAAGTGTCACTTTTTCCAATTATTTCCTTTTTTTTTGGTAAATGCGTAGCAGGGTTTGTCTGTCTGTCCTAAGGCTTGCTGGCTTCTGTCACCTTGAGCCTCGTATGAGACTTGCGGGTGTCTGCGCTGGTTCCTGCCCGCTGGGTCTGTAAAGGAGCACTCACTGATCTTTACCTAAACACAGACCCCATCTCTCAGGAGTAAGCCTCATCCTACTAAGATTTACCTCCCTGCTGTCTCAAAGGACAAAACCAAAGGAAGAAAACGATCTCAGAGGATCCTGGAGCTACTTGTGGGTTCAGCTGGTGCAAACATGCCCATTGCTTTGCTCTCTCTTTTTCTCATAGCTCACAAAACTCATTTTGGCTCCTTGGGGCCATCGTGCCTGGCTCCAAGGTGGGCTGCAGCTGTTCAGCAGAGGTGTAGAAACAGCTGAGGAAGAGCAGCTGAACTTCATGCCATGGCCAGTTCCTCTACTCGAGGGCAAAAGAGGAAAAGCCTCTGAGACAGGCGCAGTATTCTGCCTCAGCTGAGCAAGGTGCCGAGTTCTGTTCCACAGCGTCGATGTTCGGATGTGTCAGGTGAAGGCGGGTGCTTCGGTGGATGTAGTTTCGCATTCGGGTTGAAGAGATGTCCCCGTGAGCTGCAGCTGAGAGGGTGGATCTGCCGTTACTGTGTCTTCATGCTGGCTCCCTTGTCTGGGATGTAACTGTCATGTGAGTCTTTGGTGATTTACATCAGGCAAAAAAATTGTTTTCTGTTGACTCACCGGGCTGAGCTGGATCATCAAAGAGTCTCGTGATTGTTCGTCCTTACAGGAGGGAGGTGGCAGAAACATGTGGGTGTCTTGGGGTGTAGCAGCTGGGTTGGTTCAGGGATCCCGTGAAACTTGGCCCGTAACAGCTGGGTGCTGGTGGCAGGGCAGGGGAAGCACCGTGCCCTCAGGGAGCGATGGTTTGGGGTTTTTTCCCTTTCCTCGGGGACAGCCGGTGTACCTCATGACTGGAATTACTCCCTTTTGCCCCTTTCACTAACAGTGCTCCCAGAAGGTTTCTAAGCGGTGCTCCAGGGAGGTGGAGCGTGATGGGTAAATCACCTTCTCCAGTGCAAACTCCAGCACCTTTGATGTCTCCGTTTCTTTCCCCCACCTGTCCACCCAGATATGAACTGATGGAGGAATTGTGGGACGTAGGACTTAGGCCTTTTCCCTGCTGGTTCTGGTTCTGATCCAGGATTGTCTTTTGCTCAGTGGATTGTAAGAGCCATCTAAAGTAGCAAGAGCTGCTAACTTCAGTCACCTGCACAATGAATGTTGCTGCTACAGAAGCTGGTATTTACTTGAACAGACAGATGAGATTTATTTTTTTTTTACTGTTATTGGAAGGGCTGCATTAAGCAAGGTGAGGTCCTCTTGTTCGAGAGGTAGGCTTACACTAAAGATGGTTTTATCTTTATCAGGGCCACAAAAATAAGTGTTTGGGTGACAGGGGAGCTTCAGAGCTGTGTCTCATTCCAGGGAATAGCAGGGAGGTAACAGCTGCTTAAAAATCTTCTAATTTAAAGAGGCAACTGAGCTCTTCAGGCTTGTGAACTGCCACTGAAATGCTCGTTACTTCAGGGTGTGAGACTGTCTGGGAGACCCTCTTGATCAGACATCATGATGGCTTCTTCCATTTGAATCGAATTCTTGGGTTGTATTAGTGTCTGGAGTAGCTAATCCACAAACTGCTGACCCTCGGCTTTTGGGGGGGTCAAAGACCTGCTGCCTCCGTGAGAATGTGCAGATGTTTGGATCGGCTTGGAGCACAGAAGGTGATTTAGCAGCTGTTGCCAAGCCACGAGAAGAATTTTGGGAGAAATATCACTGTCTCTGGTCAACTAAAAGCCTACTCCCTACCCAGTTTAGGTGATTTGTACATATTTGCAGTGGTTTAAAGTTGTAATAATGCTTAGAATCACTATGGGATGTTGAGGTCGGCCTCAGCAGCTGCGTCTGGGGTTAGCACATCCCTGCAGCTTCTGTCCTACACCAGGGACGCCTTAGGGGAGCTATAGCAAGAGCATTTTATGGTGCAACCTCTCCATCTCTCTGTTCCTGCTTGGGCCTAGCCTTTAGGCCAATGTAGTTGTCAACCTAAGTTGGGAAGAAACAATAAGTTGGGAAGAAAAGGTTCATTTTAATCCCAATCTGCTCCTGGTCTGGTTGACTGAGCAGCCATGAATGGGCTCACGCTGGCAAGCGGCATGGAGAGGCCAAGACCAGCTCTTCTGGCAGCACCCAAGTGATGTCTCAATACCAGATCTCCTCGTATTGTGTCCTCCTGCCCTCAGGCGTCGGCTGTTTGGGTAGCACGTTCATGACAGGAATTTTCCTTTGATGCCACCTGACTTCTTGTAGATGCTATCGGTGGTTTCCTTGGCCCCAAGGAGCATGGAGAGCAGAGTCTTGCCTGTCCTCTCTTCCAGGTTGGGGACTGGTCTGGAGTAGCTCTGAGAACATCCAGCCACGTGAAGCTCTTTCTTTCCCAGACAATTCTTTTTTCACCAGTCAGTTCCTCCCCTGGAAGGAAACTAATGCTGGATTTGGATTTTTAAAAAGCGAAATGAAAAGTCTGAGAGGAGGAACTGAGCGTTAGGAAGCGAGTATTGAGGGCTTGGGTGGAACTGCTGCGTGGTAGGGAGAGGACAATTTCCAAGCTGTGATTTCTGTACCCCTCCTTGCCTTGCTGTTCCGCTGGTAACCGCGGTGGTTTCTTCACCCACAGAGCTTTTGCAGTTTCCTGGCCTCCTGGGAACGGGTTCTCCAAGCACATAGCCCCGTTTTTGGTAGCAGAGTGGTGTGCATCTTAGCCAGGTCACATTCAGCGTGACGTATTCGCAGCACGTGGATGGTGGCTGGGGTCACGCAGCTCCTGCAGAACCAACACTGGGGAGGTGCAGTTTCTCTTCCCCTTGTTTTTCTATACGTATGGATCATCTATAAGGTACCTGTACACACAGTGGGATGCTTACAGATACGATCTGACTGCCGGGACTGCGTGTATTGATCAGTCTGTACGTGTTTTAAGAAATAAGGAAGTGATGTCTTGGCGTAGATCTTCTTAAGACAACAAACAGAAGTCGAGGTTTGCCTTTAATATACGCACATAAAGAGCAGCACCACCCAAACCTCTTGTTCCCACGCTTTGCTCTCTATCCTTGGGCAGAAAACAAAGGAAAGCTTAATAATTCATGAGAGTGGTACAGTCCCACAGCCCTGGCAGGTAAGATCTGGAGCAATTTCATTTAATATTAGGAGATAGTTAGCCCAGTATCGCATGGCATGAGCCCAGCTTCCTGGCGTCGCCCTGCTTGGACTTTTTGATGCCAAGCTGCTCAAAGCTGACTGGGTGTGCACAGTACTGGTGTAATGCATCTCTGTTTCTTATTTATTGGGTATATTTTGGAGCAGAGGCTTCATCTGGCATCTCTCCATGGGATATTGGCCTAGAGTGGTCCTTTGTAACTTAGAGCAGACCCTCCAGAGCTCAGCCAGTGTTAGTGCTGCTCACCAAGGCTCATACTGGTGAGCCTTTTAACTCACCTTATTATTTTGGGCTCTTTTTAGGGTTTCTGGAGGAGGGTTGTGGATGGAGAAGTCCCTCTGGGCAGTAGGGGCTGTGGCCAAGCATGGCAGGACTGTTGGAGACTGATGGGGCTGTTTCAGGTTCCTGAGCGTAGCCTGTTTTCTACAGTGTAATGGGAGTTTTAATTAACACAGACAAGTACAATCATAAATAACCCTCCTAAAATTAAATGGAATTTTAAGGCTACATCGGCATATTCCCGATGATGCCATTGCCTCTCTGGAGAGGTAATATCATGACTTTCCGGCTGAAGGGAGCTCATGAAATCTATTGACTTTTCCATCTCTTAGAAGAGTCCATATATTTTAAGAATAAAATATGAATTGAAAAAATATGGATGTGGCTGATGTTTGATGGAGGAAAGTGGACTCTTAAGCTAAGACAAGTCAGCTGGGGAGAAGGTTTCTGTAGTCAAGAGCCGCTTTCCTGGCACGTTGTTACCTTGTGTTAACCTGCGCTGACGCAGGCAGGGTCCAGGGTGCATTTGTGGCTTGTTTTTTTTTTTTAACTACTAATATTTTGCCCCTTGGTCAGAACCTGGATTTAACCTGATTCAGGCTATGCTTTGCAAACCCACTTCTTGGAGATGCTGCAGTTAAAAATACACCCAGGACAAAGCTGCCAGTTACAGAAATACTCAGTCGGTCGCCTCCAGAGCCGTCCCCCCACCCACAAACGCCAGGCTTCAAGGAAAATCCCGGCAGGATTAGCAAGATTTAGCCACAGTTTCTTCCACCCCGAACAACCTTTCCAGGTCTGAGCTGAAAATAGACGATTTGCCTTGACGCCGGGGTTGCAGTTGAAGACGACAGAGACGAAGCAACACAGTCAGGTTGCCCTTAGAAACGCGTTTGTATTGGGCTAAAAGAATTGATTGGGTTTTGGTGGCGTTGGCGCGGGCTGGTGCCTGACAGCTCCCCGATAACTCACTCCTGACGGCTCGCGGGCTGAATGAAGCGCAGCAGGGTGAGGCGAAGCCTGCACGTGATTTACGTGCTGGTGAGCTGTCTCCAGCTCGTTTTTTAATTTAGAGATGCAAAACTGAGCCTGGAAGTAATGAGCTCTGGGTAATTAGGTGCTCGTCTGCAGGTGTAACTAGTGCAGCTGCCTTCAGCCGGTGCTCTTTATACCGCTGAATTTTATTGGAGAGCATTGTGGAATGAATGAGATGCTGGAAATACAGTTAATTAGCAAGAAAGAGGGGTTTTTCCCTGTTAGCTTCCCCGCTAACCCCCGGCTTTCCTTTAGCGTTGCCATTGGGCTTGGCTGTGAGATGTATCGCATGTGGACTGAAGACTGAAAGGAAGTGATGGCAGTAGGTAGCAGAGTGTTGTGTTACGCAGTGATGATGTCTGGTGTGCATTGTAGAATGACAAAAAGCCTGGTCTAATTTATTGTCATTAATGATTAGCCAGATGGGAAGTAGTGTCTCGCATTTCTGCCTTGGTATTAAGTGGGTTCTGAAGACATGGGTGTGCTGGGAAGCAGCTCTGTAGAGAAGGACCTGGAGTGCTGGTGGCCACAAATTGCCCATGAGCCAGCAATGAATCCTTGTGCCTAAGAAGGCCAGTGGTTTCCTGCATGTGTTCAGAAGAGTGTGACCAGCAGGTCAAGGGAGGTTCTGCCATTCTGCTCTGCCCCAGTGAGGCCACCTCTGGAGTCCTGGGTCCGGTGCTGGGCTTCCCAGTTCAAGAGAGACAAGGAGCTACTGGGGAGAATCCAGCGGAGGCTGCAGAGATGCTGAGGGACCTGGAGCATCTCAGTGCTGAGGAAAGGCTGAGAGCCCTGGGGCTGCTGAGCTGGAGAAGAGAAGCCTCAGAGGGGATCTGATCAATGCTGATCAAGAGCTAAAGGGTGGGGGCAAGAGGATGGGGCCAGACTCTTGTCAGTGGTGCCCAGTGACAGGACAAGGGGCAACGGGCACCAACTGGAACCGAGGAGGTTCCATGTGAGGAGGAGGAGAAACTTGTTTGGTGTGAGGGTGTGGGAGCCTGGCCCAGGCTGCCCAGAGAGGTTGTGGAGTCTCCTTCTCTGGAGAGATTCCAAAGGCGCCTGGACACGATCCTGGGCCCTGCTCTGGGTGAGCTGCTGGAGCAGGGGGTTGGACGAGGTGATCTCCAGAGGTCCCTTCCAACCCCTGCTGTGGTGGGATTCTGTGAAATCCCTGCACAGTATGTTACGTGCACATCAGAAGGGTGAGTAAGGAGCAAAAACATGCTGCTGAGTAGATGTACGTAGGAAGAAAGACTTGGGAAATAGATAATTTGTGGAATGGATATTTTAAAAAACCACGTAAGTTGGAGGATATGGAGATGTGCTCAGGTATAAATAGAACGTGCACTTTGAACGTGGCTGCTGCAGTGCAGCTTCAGCGTGTTCGGTCAGAAAAGCACCAGGTTCTGTGTCAGAGAGCACGTGCCGCCCCAGAATTTGGCGATGCCATCGGCCGTGTCAGCGCCAGTGCCCGCAGGTACAGCACAGCCTTCGTCAGAGCGAAACGTGTCGGGACTCGCTCACGAGGGGAGGGAAAGGAGGAGGAATCTGAATCGCTGCAGGGTGCGGGACCCCAGCAGCGGCGATGCGGGGGGAAGGAGAGGGAAATGCACTTTTCAGTCAGCGTTGGAAGGTCACATTTTCCTTTCAAGCCGCAGTTTTCAGCAGAGCCTTGGAAAGCTGCTCTTCCGACAGCCATTGAGATCCTCGGGGTTTGTGTGCCCCGTTTCTTTTGAACGCTCTCGCCGCTGCCCTGTTCTATTCAGCACAGAGCGGGTGACATGATGTGGCAGACAGAAGGGAGAGGAAGTGTTCGGGATTATTTCAAAGCTAGTGCTGAGATTAATGACGCCTAATTGGGTAAAGGGCCTAAGATGAATTGCAAGAAAAGTTTTATTATGGGGAGCATATTTGTTTAGATGGGATAAGCGGCAAAAGCGTCACTGCTTGTACTGTGTGGGTCTTGACAGAGCTTGGGAGGTGATAATGAGGGGACACTTAAATGGCAGAGGGATGGACGAGCCTCATGGCTCTCGGTTATCATCACGTAGTTCAAACGGGGCAAGGAGAGAGCCCTGCAGTCGGTAATATCAAGCGAGGCAGTTGCGGTTCATAAAGGAGCCAGTGAGACCGTGTGAAACATCACCAATATTTATGGAGGTGCTTTTCTGGTACAAAAGCAAAAGATAAATCCCTTAAATAAGGTATTTGTTACAAGCATAAAATAACCCATAAATGAGAACTTAAAGAGAATTCGGCGTTACCGTTTAATACACAAAATAACAGGGAGGATTAAAGAAGTGGTTTGCACAAACGCTTCATTGATCCACTTAAAATTTATATGTTTGACAAATGGCAATTCGGTTGTGAACATTGACTACACATGTTGCGGTAAAGAAGCTTTATAGTAGGCCATAAAACGTTGAAACAAGCTTAATAATGGCTTTTGCCATCAGATCCTTCTGGGTATAAGTCATTACAGAAAGTGGTGAATCTTGGAAATATGGTTTGCATCTATTCCCAGGAACAGGGGCACGGCGATGTGCTGCTACCTTACATAGCTTGGGAATTTGAAACCATAAACCCCATTTTTGCCACTTAACAAACAGCTTTTATTGCATTCCCCCATTTTTAAAAGATTTAACTGGCCAGAAATACGTCCCTAATATCAGAATTAAGTATTGGTGTGAAGCTAATGTGGCCTTTTAGGGAATTCTTTACCTGCAGCTCTTAACTTTGACTATTTCTTAGTGCTCATGCCAGCAAAGAGTGACGTTTATTTTCAATAACAGTAAACACCATACATTGAAACGACAACCCCTGGTTTGGTTGTGACCTGTGATACAGTCAGGGCTCTGAATCATACTTTATTTTGCCATCTCATCACCTTGTGCAAGACGAGTTGCATCCATCTAAGAAAACAAAAAGAAACCCACTGCTTTAATACGAAGGGCCAGCTCCGTCCCGTGAGGCTCCACCAAAGGCATGGCCCCCTTGGCACTAGTGAAAAAAAAACCCAAATCCACCTAAACCAAAATGAGATCCCTTAAAGGATGGGAGATGTGTGTCTAGGCAACGTGCAGTTGCTGAGGCTGGCAGAGGAAGGGTTAGCGAGGGCTGAGCAGCAGGTTGGCATTTTATAGGGTCCTTCTTAAGCCTTTAAACATTTTCCAAAGTCCTTGAGTTACCTTGGTCTTGATTTTTTGTAATATGCATCATCTCTCATCTCTTCTTAGCAAGAGCTGCTTAGCTATGAAGGGTGTAAGGTGCTGGATTCCTGTAAGACACTCGAAAAAGTGACAGGGACACCAGGGAAAACCAGCATGAGCCACTGTAATTAAGGGCTTGATTCTGCATTTCCACGGGGAGATTGAATTATGGTCGCACGGGCAACGTTAATCTTGCTTTTCCCGAAGTTTGTGGTTGTCGGGTTTGTAACTTGCTTTTTTTTTCCCTTGGATGAAGTTTGTTTGGTTGTAGGAAGTATTTCAGTGCAGAGAGAGTGGATGGCACTGGTTTAATCTTATATATTTATTTTTTTGCCCATGTAACATGTCACTTGGTGGAGTTTGGTTCAGTTTTGTTGTTGTTTGGGGTTTTTTTTCTTCAAAGGCTGTAGTTGTTTGCCCCGCTTTCCTTCACCTGAAACATGGCCTGTCAAAAGAGGAGTTTATTTGGAAGGGAAAATTGACTCGCAAAGCACTTGCTAAATAAAGGGGTTCGGGGTGGAGCATGTTGCGGTGTTTGGGGCCAGCGAGCAGAAAGCTGAGGGAAATAAATGGCAGCATTTCTTGCTGAGGAGTTTATGCCGTGATTTAATAGGGAGCACTGAAGCTTTCCGAGCGCTTCCTGCATCGCAGCACAGATTTCTAAACCACACCGTGCTGTAGGCAAATTTATCTTTTTACCTTATGCTTTATTTCATAAGCCTGGTTTGATTTTTATCCTGTATAAACTTGCTAAGAGGAGCAGGACGCTACCTCCCATCCCTTCTCCGCTGCGTGCGCAGCAAAATAACTCTGGAATCAGAAGGATTTCTGCAGCGTGGAAGCGCTCGGGTACCAAACCCCCCCGAGGTATCGCTGAGCCCCCCATTGCACTACCTCTTTAAGACCACGAGCGCGCTGCCAGAGCTGTGCTTGCGAGGGCGAGAGGCAGGCAGGAGCTCAGAAGTCATCCCTGCCTGGCACGGATGCGGCCGTGGGCTTCACCGGCGGTGGGAGAAGACCCGGCGCTTGAGCCGGCTTGCTAACGAAGCTCGCCGGGAGCTCGCCGCCAGGTAGGATGGAGCATGCTGAGCAAAAGGCTTCGCCCGGCTGGGCAGAGGATGACGGAGCTGCCAAGGATGGGGTGATGCTGGGGAAGTTTCAGCGAGCTGCCGTAGCTTTTCCCCTTCCTGAGCAATCCCTTGTGTTTTCAGAACCTGCTAAATTAGGTGCTTCTGCCGTTGGGATGTTCACCTCCTGCATTTTAATTGCGTGTTAAATAAAGAGGCTGCCGAGGAGAAACACGCTGTTGTGACAGCTCTCTGCTGTCGAATACCTTAAAAATTCCTTGCACCAAAAAGCTGGAAGAAGTGCTTGGATTTGATGGGGTTTCTTACCCTTCTTGCTCGATGGTTTTATCTGGTGTGTTTTCAGTCGTTTCATACAGTTTGGGTACGAGCGGGGACACGCGTCGGGATTATGTAACCCCAGGGATAGCTGGTGGGGAATGGCTCCGTTTCTGTGCAGGGAGAAAAATCACGAGTTCGGGAATGTTTTCCCCGTACGCGCCCGTGGGTACCCACAGGTATTTTTATTCCTGTGAGAAGGCGCTTACTGGGTACCATGGGCTGGAAGTGAAGAGAGAGGCCGGCGGTGCGTGCTCGGGATAAAATGGTTGCTAGGTGCTGAAAAGGAGCTTAGGTGAGAGTGCTGTTTGAGGGGAAGATTAATCCATTTTGGAAGAAAATGTAATAGTGTTTTTTTCTTTTCCCCTCTCATCTTGGAATCAGGAACAGAACAGAACAAACCCGTGCAAAAATGTTGCTGTGAGAGCCTATTTTACTGCATGTTTTCAGGTTGCTCGTTGCTGTAGAAGCACACAAAAATCTTGCACTATTTCAGTTTTGTAGCACAATTCGAACAAGCCGAGAAATGTGATAGGAGGGGGAGATTTCCGCACAAAATTCCTCCTGACTTTTACTTAACTCTGCATTTCTCAGCCTCCAGCTGATGGGCAGCTCTGGTCTGGATTTTTTTCCTTCTTTAATTGCTTTACAGAGAAGTCACATATTCTCCCGTCTCCTCAAGAGCATAGCTATGGCAGTCTGATTAAAAGACAGCCCCCTCCTTTTTGGGGAGAGCTCTGGTTTCCAGAAAGATTCTATTCCGTTTCCAGCCAACGTTACTATCTTTGCCTGCCTTCTCCCACCGGGTCCTTAATAGCTCCTGAAATTCCCCAGCTTGTAATCGCTGCTGCAGCCAGATGGGGACTAGGTGGAACTCCCGCTGCATCTGTGCCTGCTTTTATTAATCTGGCAGAAGTATCTCGCTTATGTGGATTTTGAAATATATATATTTCTTGAGTTAATGAGCCCTAAACGGCAAAGAAGAGAATCCAGAGCCAGGGCTACCCACTGGCTGCTGTCCTTCTGGGTTTTGGCATGATGCTGACAGAGGATGGAGAGCTGTAGAGAGTCGTTCAGCCCGACACAAGCGTGAAAAGCAGAGACTTAGTTCCATGTTACTAACCTGCTGGTTGCAGATGTGATTTAAGAGGTTCCCCCTTGCTCCTGCTCTTTGGCTTCGTCACCCACTTTGTCTTTTCTCCCTGCGGTGATGGAGCGGTGTGAGGTTTGGGTTTAGCTTTGCTTTTCCACCCCCCATCTCCCCTTCCCACCCTCCCGGATCATTTCAGAGCATGGCTGCACAAAGAGTTGAATCAATGCAGCTGAAGAGAGTGACGTGGGTGGCGAGGAGGAGGAGGGAGGGCAGAGGATCCTCCTGAATTGGATCTCAGCATGCCAGAATAGTAACATGAAAGAGCTGCCTGAATTATTCAGCATATCCTCGTTTTCTCTGCGCTGTGGTTAATTAAGTGCCACAGTAGAGCGGGGCTGGGTTGTACTTTAATGCTTAAACTTCCCTGGGTGTGATGGGAGCAGCAGGAGGACAGAGTTGGTGTGGTTTACATTGCACCTCGCGTTGAGCAGCTCCCAAAAGACACCGAGATCTCTGTGTAGTGGAGGACACTGCCTGCCCCAGAGGATGGCTTGCTGTGGACGTGGATGAGATGATGCTGTGGGGTGAGGTTTCTCTTCCCACCTGCCTGCTGTGACCCATTCCTGTCCGTGGTGGAGCTTCCCATGCTGTCCTTCTTCTAGGAGCCTCATTAGCAAGAGTCTGCTGATGAACGTTTGCAGTCACCCTGACTCGCTTCTCCTGAAATCGCAGCATCTCTTGCCCCAGGATGGGCTCTTTTGGCAGATGGAAACAGAAGGAGGGGATCAAAACTTCTACCAGAGGGGCAGAAAGAAGCCCCAGGAGGCTTGCAGGGAAGCGGCAGCTGTTCCGCCAGCCCAGCTCTTTGTAGAGTCAGTTTGTAGATGCCAGGAGTTAGATGTTGGAACTAGCCACTTTCTCCAACTGTTGTATCGCATTAAGGCTTACTGGAGTTGAAGGCATTTTTGTCCCTATCAGTCTCATGTCCTTTGGCAAAATGGATTTAAAAGGTTTCTTTTTAATCTGCTGAGAATCATCACTTTCCGGAAGGGCTCTTAAATGACACCCCCAAACTCTGAAAATCCATCTAAACTGCTCGTTCCTCGAGGCAGCTCTTCCTGGGTGCAAAAAGAGAGGTTACTCTGCTTAAAGAAGATTATTTCCTCCTGGCTTATATAAGTTCTAAAATAAGAAAATAAATCCCAACCTTCCCGAGGATGAAACTTTTTTTTTTTTTTTTCTCCGAAGTCAGGAACGATCCCCTTTGAAGCAGCGATTGCTTCAATTGATTGTCAGAACTGCCTCAAGATGGGAAATATCAGCGGTGACAAAAGGGTGGCAGCTTCAGACCGTGCCTCTGTCCTATCCTCCTTTATCAGACCATGGTTTTGGGTGGGAGGGGAGGGGGCTACGCAGAAAACCTGGGAGTGTTCGTTCCTGTTTCTAATCCCTGCCTCCCAAATTTTGGCTTTGTTTGGTGTTTCCCAAAACTCAGGAATGAGTGTAAGATCCTTGGGATGAAGGCTAGGAGTGATGCCTCAGCTCCCTTGAAGTCTGTGGCAGACCTTCCCGTTGTTTCTGTGGAGTCAGGATTTTACGTTTCATTTTGTTATTAAAAACTTCTTTATTTTATCAAATCATAGAGTAGAATCATAGAATGTTTTAGGCTGGAAGGGACCTCTAGAGGTCATCTGGTCCAACCTGCATACACAAGCAGGGACATCTACCTAGGTCAGGTTACTCAGAGCCCCATCAAGCTTGAGCTTGAATGACTCCAGGGATGGGGCCTCCACCACCTCTGTGGGCAACCTGTTCCAGTCATCTATAAATTATCCACAAGCTGGAAAGTCTGCAAATTTAAGATAAATTTTAGACCTGAAAATAAATTATTGTGCTCCTAAAAAAACCGGACCCTAACGGAGATGTAGGCTGAGCGAGCACCATCTTGAGAACCTCCTCTTGGTCGTGGGCGTCCCATTTTACACCTGCCAGGCTTTAACGGGGATGTTACTTAGTGCAAAGGTGTTGTGAAGGTCAGCGACGGTGTTTTCCGCGTGTAATCCTATAATGCAGGGGTTTTAGCGTGTCTGGCGTTCAAACAGCGAATATATAACAAAACGGGAAGTTTGTAGAGCAGGTTCTCAGCCTGCTGACCATTTTGGTGATGTGTCGGGCGTCACAATAGTGTGATGTGAATTAGTTTCTGTTCTGCACTGGTCTGAGAAGAGGAGATTGAGCTGGGGCCTGCTGCAAACGGCCGATGGACGCAGAGCAGGTCGCATCTGAACAGTCCTGACTTCAACCTTAAAATGTCTCCCATTTTAAAGAAGGGGAATGGGTGGGATTTTGGAGCTTGGATCGAGTCTTGACAGCACTGGCAGGGGCTTTCCTGCCGCTGTGATCGTGGTCCCTGCAAGGTTTGGGCAGTAGTGTTTCTGTGGAGATTGAACTTGTAGAGGAGGAAGAGTGTGCAGCAGGTCAAGGGAGGTTCTCCTGCTGCTTTACTCTGTCCTAGTGAGGCCACATTGGAGGATTGTGTCCCATTCTGAGCTCCCCAGTTCAAAAGAGACAAGGAGCTACTGGAGAGAGTCCAGCGGAGGCTATGAGGATGCTGAGGGACCTGGAGCATCTCAGTGCCCAGGAGAGGCTGAGAGCCCTGGGGCTGCTGAGCTGGAGAAGAGAAGATTCACAGAGGATCTGATCAATGCTGATCAAGAGCTAAAGGGTGGGGGCAAGAGGATGGGGCCAGACTCTTGTCACTGGTGCCCAGTGACAGGCCAAGGGGCAATGGGCACCAACTGGAACCCAGGAGGTTCCATGTGAGCAGGAGGAGAAACTTGTTTGGTGTGTGGGTGAGGGAGCCTGGCCCAGGCTGCCCAGAGAGGTTGTGGAGTCTCCTTCTCTGGAGAGATTCCAAAGGTGCCTGGACACGATGCTGGGCCGCCTGCTGTGGGTGAGCTGCTGGAGCAGGGGGTTGGACGAGATGATCTCCAGAGGTCCCTGCCTACCCCCACCATGGTGAGATTCTGTGACTCTTGAAAGACTTAAAGTAATTTTCTAGGTTCAAAATGTAACTTAAGAGTTACTTTTTTCCCATTTAAACAAAACCCAAGAAATGTTTTCATGGTTTTAAAATTTTTTTTTGAAATATCCACCATCTTGTCACCACGTGGGGTCTGCATTGCTGGCTTGTGTGCAAGAAGCTTCATCAATCAGGCTGGTCTCATTTCCTGAGAGGCTTTGACGTATGAAATGTAAACAGCAGAAAGGTGGAATCGGAATAGGGCTTGTAGTGGGAAATCTTTCAGCAAGTTAAGCTGAGGGGTTTTTAAGGCGTTGGGTGTCACAGAGACTTAAGGCCACAAGGCGTTAGCCAAGTCAGGAAGCTTTTAGTTCTTAAAAATAACTGCATCCCCTTGTTTTATTCCATAAGTAAAACCGATTCTGGCTTGTTTGTTTGTTGCACAGCCTTTTTCCCGTATTTCTCCCCCCGGATTCCCACGATACATTTCCAATTAGAGACGACTGCTGCAACTGGCCTTTAAAGAACCCTGCAGCAGGTCGTCAGAAGTGTCTCTGGCAGCCCTTTTTAGAAGAGCTTTTGGTGGATGGGTGAGGAAAGGAGTTACTGGCTGCAGAGGCAAACAAGGAAACAATTCTAACACGATTCCTGCGTGGTTAGCAAAACAGGCGCTGCCTTTGTCCCGGCTGCCCTGCTGATCAGCAGGGTTTGGCTCGCTGAATGCGAAGGGCTTGTGGTTTTCGGGATTTTTTTCCCTTACTCGCTAAAAAAAAAAAAAAAAGAGGTGGGGGATTCTCTTGACACGCAAAAGTTTTGTGGATTGTTCGGCCATTTGTTTGGTTTTGGTTTCTCTTGCTCCGTTGGTCGGTGACATCTGCTTTCTGAAGCCCCACGTTGTTCTTCTGTTGGAGAACCTGGAGGGATCGGAGCTGCCCGTGAGTGCCTGGGAGATGTTGGTGTGTCTGCCGGAGCGTGGGAGGTGACCGGCTGCCGCGCTGGGCGATGCCTTGGCTGCGTGTGTCCCCTGGAACACCTCTCTTCCTTCCACGCTGCTTTCCTTAACTTGCTGTGTTGCAGAATCCCCCGAGGTCCTGTCCAGCAGCCCCTCGAGGAGCGGATCTTCACGCCGACCGTCTCCGCTGTGTACAGCACTGTGAGTATCTGCCTGCTGCGGTCGTGAAAACATAAAGAAACCGTGTATTTTTTTTAAATCACGGTACAATTAAACCCCATGCAACTTAAAAACCATACAATTAAAAAAACCCTTTTTTTTTTTTTTGCCTCCTAAAATAAGTGATGCCTGGATGGAGACCCTTTTTGTTCCACATGAGTAGAAAAAGAAGAAATATGGGGATTTTTGGATCTGATCTTTTTTTTAAAAATTATCTATAATTTTATTTAGCAATATTAGAGTGGGTTTTCCTCACAGAGGTTCACCCAAGTGAAAGTCTTACTAGCCGTATTTCCCGTCTCTTTCCTGCCTCCTGCATCTCCAAGACTGGCTTGTTGGACTGTATTAGTGGCTGCACATTTCTATTTGTTTCTTATCGGAAAAACAGCCAAGGAAGATTTGTTTTGCACGTGAAACGTTCCATTCCACAGAGGAAGAAACGTTTGGATGGTAGATGGAATAATTGGGATAGGTGCTTTTGGCTCACTGTTCAATGTGTTTGTTTATAAAGCTCAATTATCGAGGAAGTTTAGCTTGGAAATGCAGCGATGTTTATTTGCGAACATACGATGCTGTTTTCCTTTTATTCACTTCTTTTTTTTCAAAGGGCAATAGCTGGAAGCCCGGTGGTATTTATAAGCTTTGCTAAATCAGCACAGCCCCGGGAAAGTCATATTTTGCTTTTCTGGTGGGGATAGTGCAAATATTTTTAGTGCCAAAAAACCACTTTTAAGCTGCTCTTTTAATTATTTGGAAAACAGGAAGAAAAGCTGTAGACGGGAGAAGTTGACTGTATTTTATGCAGTACCATAAGCTGCTTATAGAAAAACATAAGCTGCTGTACAAGGTTTTTTCCTTCCCCTGTTCACTTGAGTCGCGGGCGAAGGGGTTATTGGCTCCATCTCCTCCATGTGCGTTGCCTGCGTCTGGAGCATCTTTGGTCCCTTCTTTTTTTTGGGCTGTAGAGAAGAGTTTTGGGATCCCTTTTGCACCAGAGAGGTGGTTGCCAAGGGATGCAAAGCCGAGCTTTGCGCAGGATTAAGTGCAGAAGTGCTGCCCGGAGCCTGTCGGCCCAAAAAAAGGCAGAGGCTCAGGTGGGGTTTTAGTAGCCGAGGGACTTGGGCTTGCTCAGGGGTGCTTTGGTGGCCAGCCAGCAGTGGATGTCCATCCCCGTGGGTGGAGAGGTTGGGGTGCAGCTCTGACAGGGTTTAAGATTTTGAGGTTTGTGGCTTTGATGGCAGCGGATTGACAGACTCGAGCTGCGGGCTGGGTTTTGATATTTTTTGCTGCCTCTGTCCTCAGTATACGTGTGTGTAGGTACATATGTATGCACGCAAAAAAGCCAAACCCAAGGAACAGAAATGCACAGACAGCTGTAATAAATAATTCAGTTTATCTTCTCCTCAATATACCCCATGCAACGCTTAAAAACTACGTTAAAAATATCTTAATTCCTTGTGGGGGGGAAAAATATGGTTATTTTTTTCAATTCTTTCCTCCAAAGACATAATTCAGATGCCCGTGGGGAAAATAGGACTGTAAAAATTTAAATGAATGTAAAATGTAAAAGTAACTGTGAAGAATGACCTAAAATAGCTTTTTCAGTGTGGAAAAATATCACTTCTTGCTATGTTACAGGAATAGAAGCCAAGGCTGGGAGTATCTTGGTTCTAGGCTTTAAGAAAACACAAGTTTGAAAGAAAATTCCATGTTTTAGGGGAAGGAAAGAAATTTCTCAGCTACGTCCCTTATGAGCTTCTATTCGAAGCCCTTGGCAGGTTGCAAATTTAGAGTAAGTTGTAGAAAAAGTGAATTAGGATGGAAGAGGCACATGGTTGGAGGTCCTCAACAAACTCATTCGTCAGTGGTCTCTGCTACTCGTGTAATAAACTGCAGCATCGTGTATTTAAGATCTGGGTTTGCAACTCGTAGATCATTTTTTTAGTTCATTATTTTTATAGATAGTTTATCTAAAAGCCACGTAGAACAGAGATGCAGAGGAGCACCATCCTCAGCACCCAAGGGCTGCTTTTTCCCGTCCACATCTTATTTGCTCAGTCATTGTGGGGGGGTTTCCACGTGGATTACGCATCGCAGTTCCCAATATGTGTATCCTGGAGGAGGACAATTTGGGAAGAGGTCCGTGGTCTGGTACCACCGTGCCGTGACTCGGAGCTGCCTCGTGTAGGTTATAGTATGTCATGCATGGGACATGAGGACAAGTGATCTGACACATGGGCAACCCACAAATGAAACCACTATTTTTACTTGGATGACGATGAAAAACAATTCAGTTATCCTTCCCCACCTGTATTATCATGACCATCTGGAGAATGGTGTCCAGTGCTGGGCTTCCCAGTTCAAAAGAGACAAGAAGCTACTGGAGAGAGTCCAGTGGAGGCTGTGAGGATGCTGAGGGGCCTGGAGCATCTCTGTGCCCAGGAGAGGCTGAGAGCCCTGGGGCTGTTGAGCTGGAGAAGAGAAGCCTCAGAGGGGATCTGATCAATGCTGAGCAAGAGCTAAAGGGTGGGGGCAAGAGGATGGGGCCAGACTCTTGTCAGTGGTGCCCAGTGACAGGACAAGGGGCAACGGGCACCAGCTGGAACCCAGGAGCTTCCACCTGAACAGGAGATGAGGAAGAGGGAAGGTGTGAGTTGTCAGATGAAATGAAGGTTGCCTGAGAACTTGGAGATGCTCAAAATTCCCAACAAAACTTTGGTAGAACCTCTTTCTTGATGATATCCTACTGATATTAAAACCAAAACCTCCACTCATATCACCTTAATTTATTTTATTGAGTATATTGTAGAAAATAATGATATTTGATACTTGATAGGTTGATGTTGGTTTTTTAATAAATAAATTCATCAGTGGAATTATTTTAAAGCAAATCACAGTTGGAAATAGTTGTTTCAGTGTGGCCATAGAATGTGTTGGGTTGGAAAGGACCTCTAACGGCCATCTAGTCCAGCCCCCCTACAATAAGCAGGGACATTTCCAACTAGGTCAGGTTGCTCAGAGCCCCATCAAGCTGAAATACGTTTCCTCTTATCAATAAGTGGGGTGTCCAAAGAGGTGGTTGATGCCCCATCTCTGGCAACATTCCAGGTGAGGTTGGATGGGGCCCTGAGCAACCTGCTCTTGTTGAAGATGTCCCTTTGTTGAAGATGACCTTTAAAGGTCCCTTCTAACCCAAACCATTCTATGATTCATTCTATGATTGTAACACTGAGTCCTGGGTTTGAACTGTTTAGAAACAAGTGTTAATGTGGTGTCTCTTGGATAGAAGTGTATGGAAGCTGGTTGGGTGTAAACTTGAGCAGAGTTTCTGTAGCATGACTCGATCCATTAATTAATTGTTAATTTCAGCCTTGCTGTGTCTCTTTGGAGCAGATGCCACCTCGTGTCAGGTTGCCCAACTCAGTCCCACCTGATGGTGAAGAAGGCTATGGGATATTGAGGTGCTGAAGGTGCTTGCCCCACATTTTCAGTGACTATAAAGCTTGAGTCCATCATTTGCTCCTTTGGGTGTTCATTTGGTGGCTTTTCTGCAGCAGGGTGCCCGTTGGTGGCCTCCCGATCATTTCACACCCAGCAGAGGTGCTGCGATTCGCCTTTTTGTCCTTTAAAGGGATCTTCCCGTGATGAAGAGAATCCTGTAGAGAAGAGCTTAGGGAGGATTAGCTGCTCCAGCCACCCTTGCTGAAGGGAAGGATCTGGGTCAGGAGGCCGACTCCTTCCCCTGCCTGGCTGCGGCCGAGGCTGCAAAGTGGGCAAGAGGGATGCTCGGTTTGGGATGCGGCAGCTCTGCTTTGGAGCTGTGTGCACCAGCCCAAGTGGAAAATCGAGTGCTGGGAGGAAAGAGGTTCTCTCCAATTCTCACCCCTTTGGTTTTTGGGGCTTCGTTTAGGGAAAGAGCTGGTTTTAGTTATAAATTATTGTTGTATCGTGGCCAAGCATTCCCCGTAGCCGAGGGCTGTTTGTGGCATGCCCTGTCCAGTCTGATCTGACATGAGTGGTACGTGGACTCAGCTGTGTATCGGAAATTAGGTACTTGGAGGGGGGAAAAATAATCCAAAGCTTGTGAAAGATGCTAAAACTAAAAGATTTAAGCTCAAAAGGAAAAGAGGGAAGCAGGGGAGGGAATGAGATGATCTTTGAGGTCCCTTCCAACCCAAACCATTCTATGATCTTGTTCTTGTGGATCTGCTAAGCTAGGCTTGGCTAATCATATGAAGTCCTATGTGGTCAGTGGTAGACTCCTGTCAGATGCTGTCTGAGTGTGTTGTTGCCAAGTACCAAACTGCTATGTTTTTATGATCGTTCTGTTGCCTTAATTAGGCTTTCAAGCAAATTTTAGTAGCTCGAGACTTGTCTGTAGTGTGTGTGCTGCATTGCAGGAGGGTTTCCCGTGGACCCCCCTTCACCCAGCTGCACAGCTTCCCTTTGGCTTGCCTTCCAGCTTTCACACCCCGCTCAGAACAGCGTTCCTGCTGCCTTTAATGAACCTCCAGCCTAGATCGTGGGCATGGTTTTATCTCTGAGGAGGACCATTGAACACTCACACTAACTTGGGATAGTATTAGTGCCCTCATCCCGCTTGCTAGACGTCTGTGTGGACTTGGGTGCTGTTGAAGGTCAGAGGATCTCAGATGGTTCTGGCCTTCCCAGGAACAGTGTGTGCACTTGTGAGGGTAGGGAGATGAACGCTGGCAGTGTCTGAAGTACCTCAGCTATGGCAAAATAACCTCTTCTCTGCAAGAAGCGACAGTCAAGGAAACATCTTGGTGATGAGGACACGCTCATGGGGCTGCTTCTGTCACCGATTGCCATCTATTTTCTGTTGCCTTTGCTTCCCTCTCCCCTCCTTAGCTGCATTTTTTGATACCCATCGTGGTACATAGTCACTTCTAAGCACCGACTACTGCACGTTTGACATGACAAGTCTTTCAAGGTTGTCTTAGGAGTCGTGTAAGAGACTTTGATTTTCCTGGGGATGAGACATGGAAAGTTCTGTGTTGCTCCCTGTGATGCTGGTTTCGATCCAGCCAACTGAGGCTGTGCGCACACACCTGCCAGTCTGCATCAGCCAAAAAAAAAGCAATTATTCCTCCCTGGGGAAGGGAATGATCCAGTTGGGGACAGAGGATGAGATCCTCTAGCTTGACCCACCCTTTTCTCTGATGAGCACAAGGGTGCTGTAAATCTCCCCGCAGTGAGCAGTTCTGGACTATTTCCAAGCCTCGAGAAATTGCATGTTCTCACTCTCCTGGCTGGTGCAGCTGTTTTAGTGGTTTCGGTAATAGAACAACAGGCAGCGGTACTTGGAGTGCAATAAAATGATGTGGAAAAAGCATTTTAGTCCTGAACTCGGTGACTTGTGCTCTCATACTTTGCTCTTAGAGCTTGGTGTTAATACTCTGTTAAAGATCAAGAGCCAGCAATGTCCTTCTGCCGCCTTTTCTGATGGATACACACACATCTGCACGGCGGCATCCTCCCCTTCTAAGCATTCCCTGGTTTTGCACTTTTGAAGTGCCTACAGCAAAGTGATGCTTTTCAGCAAGCGAAATCCAGGCCTCAGAAAAGGGCAGTGAGAAGCGAGCGTTGGATTTCATCCACACCACGAGCTTTAACCAAATGTGCAAACATTTTGTCGTGTTGAATGGCCGGGGCGTGTCACCCAATGGTTCTGCGATTCTTTCTTCCCCTTCGCTTCTCCTTTTTTTACCATAGTCACTACAGAAAGTATATTTAGAACTCTTCTATCGTGGAGGTAGTACAGTGGCGCAAGTATATGTGCTGTGAATATATTGTACAATGTTTTGCTTAATGTGTTTTGATTAGTGGGGGTTTTTTTGTAGAAGCTGAGAAAGGAGATAGGATTCCTTTCCCATTTCCTTTGGAAAGCCATTCCAAAGCAGGAGTGGCTTTGGCACTCTGTGCAGTCTCTCTTTTTT
>VZZY01017979.1:68629-171106 GCA_013400335.1 Eurystomus gularis
AGGGGTGGCTTTTGCCCTCTGTGCAGTCTCTTTTTTTTTTTTTTTTTTTTTGTCCCTTTTTGAGGTGAATATGGGACTTTTCCCCTTTATTTTTGGAGTCACTGGTAGTGTGCATCCTTTTGCAAAACCACCGTATTGTTTGATAGGGCTTATAATGGAAAGATCAGAAGATGCCAGGCCTGGAGTCAAAGGGATGTTGCAAAGCAAGCCCCCAGCTCTAAAGCTCATCCAGTTCCTACACATTTCCACCAGTGACTCCAGCTGCTGCTCTTATATTTGGATCCTTCCCTGTTATCCTGAATCATATAAATAGTTACCTGACTTGTACAGTGTTTCGTTGAGATAAATGTATTATTATTATTATTTATATATATATTAAAAGGTGCTGCTTTCTTAAAAAAAAGATTACAGTGTCTCTACAGACTGCTTCACTAATACTATGTTTTACTAACAGTTTATCTCCACACAGGTAACACAAGTAGCAAGACAACCGGGTCCTCCTGCCCCATCCCCTTACACTGCACATGAAATAAATAAGGGACACCCCAACCTTGCTGCAACGCCACCGGGACATGCGTCGTCCCCTGGGCTTTCACAGGTAAGACCTGGCATTGGAGCAGAGCATTCCCAGCCTCCTCCTTTCCTCGTGTCCCATTCTCAGCTTGGCTGCTCAAAAATTGATGTGATGTCTTGTCTGTGACCAGCGTGTAAAACTGGGTTAGTGAGCAGTGGCTTTATGCGCCTCGAACCGGGCGGTGACTTCCAGGCAGCGCTCGGGTTTATTGGGCATCAGGTCGTTGTCGATTCCGTAACAGAAATTTGAAAAATGGAAGGAGAATACTCCTTGATGAGGAGCGTTGGGTCAGGCTGCTTTGGGGCGCGGCCTGACTTCCATTTTAAACGATGTAAAAGTGCCCAATGTCCTCTCCGTTCGGGATTTCCCATTTCAAATGGTTTGTTCAGGATGCTGCAATTCTCTGATTTTCACAAGAGGTGGGTCAGTCAAATGAAAGACAAAAATGAATGGTAATAAAAGAAATGAGACAAAGGACTGGTTGCAAAAAAGAGTATAGAAGAAGAGGGAAATAGGAGAAGAAGAATGGAGAAGTGGAATAAATTGGTCTCTTTGCAGTATTTATTAGATGAATATTCTGCAGGGTTGACATGCGAGTGGAGAAGCTGATCTTAAAGGAAGGGGCAACAGAGACGGGTAATGGAGTGCAGAAAGAAGGGAGATAAAAGATCCAGGATCTGGGAGAGTGGGATCTGGAAAAGCATTGAGGTTTGAGGTAGAGGAAGGCCTGATGTTTGGTTTGCTGGGCTGGGCTTTGGTTTTGGGCTGGGCATAGCTGGTGGTGGTGAGAGCCTCGAAGGTAACACAGCGCTGGGAGAAGGTTCTCCTCTGCCTGACTGGAGAGTTGGACAGAGGGAACCTCATGAAGTTCAACAAAGTCAAGTGCAGGGTCCTGCCCCTGGGGAGGAATATCCCCCTGCACCGGGACAGGGGGGTGGTGACCTGCTGGGAAGCAGCTCTCGGAGAAGGATGTGGAGTGCTGGTGGACAACAGGTTCACTGTGAGCCAGCAATGGGCTGTCGTGGCCAAGAAGGCCGATGGTCTCCTGGGTGCATTTAGCAGAGTGTGACCAGCAGGTCAAGGGAGCTTCTCCTGCCCCTCTGCTCTGCCCCGGTGAGACCATCTCTGAAGTATTGTGTCCAGTTCTGGGCTCCCCAGTTCATGGGAGACAAGGAGCTACTCACCAGAGAGTCCACTGGAGACTGCAGAGATGTTGAGGGGACTGGAGCATCTCTGTGCCCAGGAAAGGCTGAGCTGGAGAAGAGAAGATTCACAGAGGATCTGAGCTAAAGGGCAGGGGCAAGAGGATGGGGCCAGACTCTTGTCAGTGGTGCCCAGGGACAGGACAAGGGGCAACGGGCACCAACTGGAACCCAGGAGGTTCCATGTGAGCAGGAGGAGAAACTTGTTTGGTGTGAGGGTGTGGGAGCCTGGCCCAGGCTGCCCAGAGAGGTTGTGGAGTCTCCTTCTCTGGAGAGATTCCAGAGGTGCCTGGACACGATCCTGGGCCCCCTGCTCTGGGTGAGCTGCTGGAGCAGGGGGGTTGCATGAGATGATCTCCAGAGGTCCCCTTCCAACCCCCCACCATTCTGTGATCTCTGAAGGCAAGCTGTCCAGTCCTCTGCCAGCCTCTTTCGTTCAGATGAAATATTAAACTGCAACTGACCTTTGGGACTAGGAGATGCATGAAAACAAGTAAGGTCATGTCAGGAGCACTTCACCTTAATATTACACCTTCTGGAGAAAACTCGGTGGGAACGTAGAAAGTTGTGTTTGAAAATGTGCAAATGCTTATCCTTTACGGAGTGGGAAATGAGAGACTGAAGTATCTACTCAGAACCCTAAGGACGTTGCAGGCCTTGCTCAGCGGTGTTGCAGCCGTTTCTTGCACTTTTGCTGTGGTGTTTTTGGAAGTAAGGTCTCTGGTTTGAAGGCTCAGCCCCATGTAACAGAGGGAGGACGTAGCAGGTCACAGAGCAAACCCTAAAATGATGCCTGGCTGGTGCTGTGTGTCATATTCATTCCTGGTAAGCCTCGTCAGCAGAGGGAAGCTTTTCATGTGCCAGATAAGAGGGGAAGAAAGAGAACATTCTAGGCAGCCTCTTAAAAAAAAAATGTATTCTAATCATGGAGGTTTTTTTCTTCCCTTAATATTTTCCTGTTGAGTCAGTGCATACGTAGAGAGCGGTCTCGGTGCCAAATCACCGCTCCAGCCAGCCGGGAAAGTGCTCGTTTCCTGTTCTGCTGGCTCTTCTCGCCTTGGAAATGAGCGTCAGATTGTGTCATGCTGATGCTGCTAGTAGGAGCGGCTTGACCTTATGTCCTCCATGTCAGCTGAGGATCCTCCAGGGCTCTGGGAGGATATTTGTCCTCTGACTGCATGGGGCTGGCCCTTGTGTGCTTAGTGAGAGAAAGAAAAAGCAAGATAACGGTTTTTAAAAGGCTTTTTAAAAAGGCTTTTTAAACTGAAAGAGGGAGAAGGGAGAAATTTTTGCTGCTGAGGGTGGTGAGAGCCTGGCCCAGGTTGCCCAGAGAGGTGGTCGCTGCCCCATCCCTGGAACCATTGCAGGTGAGGTTGGCCGGGGCTCTGAGCAACCTGCTCTAGTTGCAGATGTCCCTGCTCTCTGCAGGGGGGTTGGACCAGATGAGCTTGAAAGGTCCCTTCCAACCCAAACTGTGCTGTGATTCTATGATTCCGAGATCCAAGGTTGTAAGCCAGACGAAGCATCGGTCATTGTGCGCTTTTGCGACTATAGAGGAGTGAGGTCTGGGGAGCTTTCCCCAAGGGATTTCCTACAAAGTGGGGATTTGGTGGCAAAGCAGCAAAAATCATGTTTTCTGTTAATTCACAGCACTTGCTGGCCTCTTCACCAGGTATCTTCACTGTTGTGGTGTCCCATCAGTTGACCCTCTCATTTGCAGCTGGAAATGATGGGGAAGAATCAAACTGGAAGTGCCTACACTTGTGACATAGAATAATATAATCGTGAAGGTTGGAAAAGACCTCTGAGGTCATCAAGTCCAGCCGTCAACCCAACACTACTATGACCATTAAACCACGTCCCGAAGTGCCACGTCTGCTCATTTTCTGAACACCTCCAGGGCCGGTGACTCCACACTGCCCTGGGCAGCCTGTTCTAGTGCTTAACCACTCTTTCAGTAAAGAAGTTTCTCCTGCTATCCAACCTAAACATCCCTTGGCCCAACATGAGCCCATTTCCTCTTGTCCTTCCTATTGCCTCTACCGTTTGTCTCCACGGGCTTAATCAAATTCCCTCTTGTCCTTGTGTTAAGAAATGAGGTGAGGGGAAGCTCCCTATTTCCAGACCGCTTCTAGTGTGGTGAACTTCTGTCCTGATTTCATTTATTTGCTTTCCTTTAGGTAAACAATCCAAATCCTGTACATCTCTCATCACTTGTAAGTTTTTCCATGCTGTAATTGTTCTTTGTCTGATTCTTGGACCTCTTAAATCCTTATTTCCCTTTTGAGATAAAGGGACCTGAGCTGACACGATATTCTGACGAATGATTTATTACTGATTCCTGTAACACTTCACAAATTTCTCTGTATCTGAACCACCTGCTGACGATTGAACGTTGAGCATTTGTCTTTGCATTTGTCCAGTGGCCCCCAGTTTAGGGGGGTGTGTTTGTGCGTGGCGAGGGGTGTGTGCGTTGCTGACCTGTCAGAGTAGTTAAAAAAGTAAGGAAGAGACTGTTTGAGTTAGAACCTGATTGAGGTGTCATTGATTTCTGCACCAGAACCATGATGAATACTCAAAGCTGAGCCTTTCCAAAGTAGGGACTGAAATGAATGAAAATATTTATGTTTTTGGACTTCAGATACCATTTAGGTCTAAAAACAATTTTGCCAGTGGTAGAATGTGTGTTACTTGCTTGCGTGGTCACAAGTGGAGTGCTGGCTGTCAGTGCAGGGCTCAGCAGGGAGCTCAGTCCGTCCCTTTTCTCTAGTAGGCATCTCAGCATCCTTCCTCCTGGGACTCAGTCGCTTCCCGGTTTCCTCAAGTGGGAGAACAGAGGGTTAATAAGTGCTGCGGTTCCACATGTGGTCCCCTCGCTGTCCTGGCTGCTCTGGAGCTGCTGGTTCCAGTAAGTCTGGATGATGGGAGATCAGGCAATGAAATGCTAGGAAGTGATAAAAGGAGCTACCATCCCTTAGAAAAGCTCTGGGCAGTGGGAGCTGGAGCACTTTATAGGTCTGTAAACGTCTGCGTGACAAGGTGACAGCATCATGTTGAGTGATCTATAAGAGAGACTTTGGGAAGCGCAGCTCGGGAGATGTAGGGGATATTTGGTGTCTCCTGTGGGAAGAAGAGTCAGGTGCAATGTGTGTTGTACCTTTGTAGCTGGCGTTCCCTGAACTTTATTTAAATAAGCAGAAACAGATGGTCGCGCGCTGCTGTGCTTCGGTGTCTTGTTCACTTATTCTTCTACCTCTTCCAGTTGACATAGCTGAAACGAGAGAAGGGCTTGCTGCTCGACTTCCTCCGAGCTCTTTCATAACGACCAGCCCCTGGCACTTTGCTGCCCTTCAGAATTAGTTCCTGCAGTGAAACGAGAAGAGTTTGGCAGTGATGTGAAACAGTCCCACACCCCCGTCTCCGCAGCGTTTCTGCTTCCCAAATTCCAGGCCCTTGAAGTCATACTGCTGCTCTCAGGAATGCGTCGAACTCCGCCGGCGCTGGGGAATGCGCAGCACATGTTGCCGCAGTGATGTTATGGCCAGATGTGGCCCCACATACATAAAATTTCATCTTTCTCTTGTTCTTTGCATGAAAGGGCCCCTCGTACTGTATGGGAGAGGAGGGGCACATCTCTTCTACCTCCTCTCTTGGCTTGCAGGCTTCAGAAGTGGCTGGTTGGAGACAATTTGCTTTTCTTAGCGTACAGAGGAAAGGAGAAGCCGTTGAAAAAGAAGTGGAGAAGTTTCTCCTTGGGCATGGCTGGGGGAACAAGTTGTCCTGAGATGGGGTAGGGCAGGGGTTTACAGCATGCTGGGCACCGCAGGGTTTCCCTGAGCGCTCGTTCCACGCTGGGTTTGAGCTAGTCCAGTGCAGGCAAAGAGCATTCACACGGGCGGTTAATGCAGAGCAGCGGAAACGCTGTAAATCTGTCCCCGGCTCCGGCTTCACATTACGGTAATTTATGAGGTAGCCGTGTTAAGATGGGAATAATGAGCAAGTGGAGCTCTTCCAAAGCAACCAGACTGGAGCTTGGAATGAGGCAGCGGCAAAGTGCTTCCCTCTGTGTGGTGAGGGATAAAAGAGGAGAAGGCTCCTCCAGCTGTGCCACAAGCAGGAGGCAGTGGGTAAGGCTTAGGACATCAGGAGAAGACAGTTTCATTCCTCCTCATGACCTAGGAGTGTTTTGAAGGATCCCAAGGAACGAGTGTAGTGCTTTCGGGCGTATGAGATGAAGCAACACAAGAGGGGAATGGTTTGGAAAAGGCTCTTGGCTTTCTCCACCTCAGCTTTAAAGCTGTGGCCTCAGATACGCGTGCTGAGGGATTCTTTTAGATGGGATCACAGTTTGTAAGCACCAACCAACAACGCTTGGAACAAATGGCCAGGAATTTCCTCTGTAACCAGGGGAAGCTTTAGCTCTCCTTAAGAACATGCTGCGGCTGCCTTGGAGGCTGAAAGGATGGAGTGCCCAGTTAGCAGAGGACCCCGAGGCATCTACTGAGATCTCGCTCTGAAGCTGTTGTAGCTGTTGACAGCTGTGTTTAATAATCCCTTATCCATTTCTGACACTGCCGACATACACCCACAGAAAACAACAGTGCGAGAGAGATCCGTTCTCAGGATCTCGGTGTGCAGAGACCTTGACTTTTAGGTGGCTGATTTAAATCCCAAACAGATTGTACTAGCTGAAACTTGTTACCATCTGGATCTTCGCCTTCAGTGAAAAGAGTTTTGTGGTCTCATTCTGGTCCTCAGAAATGTCACCATCGCTAAATTAGTGTTTGTAATAGCAGTGAGACATTCCTCGGTACCTTAAGGTCTGGGAATCCGTGCCAGGCAGCATGTCTGCGTGCCATCTGTGGCATGTTTAGAGGCAATCCCCAAGCCCCTCTTTTATTATCTTAGATCCTTGCTATGGGAGCTGGAATCCTGTTATACCCATCGTGTTCGTTCAGTGCTTCTCTCCCATCATTCATAGCCCAATTTAGATTTTAGATGCTTGTAATAAAGGGACGTTTATTAACAGATTGGAACGGAAGGAGGAATGTAATTTAATCGTAACCTGGCCCGTCTGTGCCCTGTGATAAGTCGGGTGTCCTGGGACAGTGAGTGTTAGAGCTCTCCTCATCTTGGAGGCAGCTACATTGTGGGTTTTGTTGCCTGTGAACTACACGTTACACTTTTCTTCCCCCCCCCGGCTATTCCCGGTTGCCTGAGTTCATGTGTAAAGTTCGCGTGTACTTTGCTAGGAAGAAGCAGTCTGTGCAAAGTCAGAGGATGAACATCTGCGGCCCCTGGCACACGAGAGGCCCCCTGATTTCATTGTCTCATTTGTACAAACGCCCTGTTCGTTATTTTCTCTGTTTTGAGAGCATCTTTTGTAGCCACCTTGGTCAGAGTCATTCCGAGCTTTGCTGGGAACTCTTCACCCCGAGAGCTTTTCCTTAGAGGAACCTCCTTGCTTTCTGTAAAGTGCCGTGGCAGTGGATTTCACGCTGATTAAAGCCACACGGAATCCTGGAACTTGCAGAGCAGGTACGGTTCTCAGTCAAGATATTAATTAGCAATCACCTTTGTGGCCACAGTCATACGAAGACAGAGTAAAAGATTAAAATCCTCGTGGAAGTGAAGAAATTGGGGCTGGAGCTTGCCCCTCTCCTACCTCCAAACAGCAGATTTCAGTTCTTCTGTCCATACCAGATAACGGGGATAAAGAAAATTTAAACAACAAACTCTTGATGGTACTTCGTGCGCAAGAAATCTGCCTTCCAGAGATGTGCATTAATGTGGTTTTTGTTGGTTTTTTTTTTCTGAGCAGTCAAGATTTTGCCTTCTTGGTACTTCTCACTTCTTTTCTCGTGCGTGCTTCTCTACATCCGAGTCAGGCTTCTTCACCACACGGATTTTGAAAGCTGCTCGCTAATTCTGAGCTTGCAGGAATATACGGCTGCAGGTGGAGGTTTGAAACTGCAAGTTATTTAACGGCTGATAAATCCAGGAGAAGTGTAATCTTCTTTTGGCCTTTGTATTAAAGACCTGCTGGAAGTGCAGCTGAACTCCCTGTTTTGTAATAGGATTAGAGGGTTTTTGATGGGGTTAATAACGCTGGGAATATTTGCTAATATAACGTGTTTCATTATTTTTGATTCATTGCTGTGCCTTTTACCTCCTTAGTTTAAATCTGGGCAAATTGGTGCGGGAAATGCGAAGCTCGTCTGTGTCTTGGCACCTTCCCCCGGTGCCGTTCGGGCTTTGGGGTGTGTTTGTGTAGGGCTGCTCAAGTTCATGGGGATCTTCTGGTTTGGGGAGAGCAGCCCGGGTGTAAGGTGCAAGAAGGGAGATCTGGGGTGGTGGGGAAGGCTTCAAGTTCCGATTGACACAACCAGCTTTAATCATTATTTAACCTTGGAAACACTTTACAAAGGCGCAACATAAATGGGATGAAAGAGTTAGTTTTAATATTCGTGCACTTAGGAAGGACTAGAAACAGCCTTTAGTTCTCTTTCTTTATAGAAAGAAAGAAAAATCTGTTTCAATTTTCTCACATACGTGCGCAAAAGCCCAAATGCTGAGTCTAGTTAGGACTGGGTTTTGCTGATTGGGTCTTGCAGATCCACCCCCTCACTGCGGCTGCTGCATTTTGCAGGGGGTTTCTGCTCGGAGAGGTGTGTTTAGTACTCCTCTGTGTGGTCTTGTGTGCCCGGTGAGGGAAGATGATGCATTTTTTTTCTACTGAGCTCTTTCTTTCAGGGGTAACCCTGGCCTGGCTCAGAGTCTTCCCTGGTCCAGCCGCTCTGGTGTAAACTGAGTTATCCTGAATACAAAAAGCTCTCACAGGAGATGTCTTGGCCACACAACACGTCCTGGATGCACGATTGAGCGGGAGAATTGTCTTCTGGCTCGTGATGCTATTGTGAATCAAAAGCAGTTTTTAAATTGCCAGTGACTTTTTTTTTTTTTTCCTTGATTGAAATAGCATTTTTAATAGAAAATCAAACTCCTCCATAGCTGTTTTAAATGGATCCTTTTGTTCAGGAGTTTTCCATGCATGTTTTCTGTTCTCCCATTCATCTGGCCCGTGCTTTATTTTGATGCTTTTCAGACTTTTTACCACTTGTTGAACCACATTTTTGTTCGTAATAGAAGACGATGAAATAACACAAGGCAGCTTGCCATTTCCTTATGTTTAATAATTGCTATTCCGATATTCCTTCTGTAACAATCCCTTCTGTTCCGTGCAATTTAATGGATGTTTTCTTGCATGCTCCAGAAAACACGTCTTTTTCAAACAAACACAATGCGCTGCAGAAGGCCGCATGTCCCAAAGTCAGCACAAAAGTCTGAGCTTTACGCAGTCTGCACTTTGTAAATGTGGAGGGCGCCTAGATAAAACTGGGGAGAAGGAGCTCTTGGATTACTGGAGTCCACCATTAGCTGGTGTGTAGACTGGGGAACTGGAGAACAACCTCCAGAGCCACTTACACCTTCAGTGGGAAGGTCCTACCACCCAGGGGTGAAGGTTTGAAATCCATCACAGCGTGATTCTCCTACGAGCTGGAATGTCGGTGTGTGGCTTTCTACTCACGACAAAAATCACGGAGGATTTGATGGTCACAGAGCAGCAATTCCACTTTTGGCTCCTTGTAGCCTGTAACAGCTGCGTTCATGTTCTCCACAGACCTCTCCCTATGGTGCCGATAGAAACCAGTAACTTAACTGGGAGCAGTCCTGTGGAGAAAGACTTGGGGGTGTTGGTTGATGAAAAACTCAACATGAGCCGGTCCCGTGCGCTCGCAGCCCAGCAGCCAACGTCCTCCTGGGCTGCATCCCCAGCAGCGTGGGCAGCAGGGCAGGGAGGGGATCCTGCCCCTCTGCTCTGCTCTGGGAGACCCCCCTGCAGTGCTGGGGCAGCTCTGGAGTCCTCAGCACAGCAGAGACATGGACCTGGTGGAGCGGGGCCACAGGAGGCCCCAGCAATGATGGGAGGGTGGAAGCCCTCTGCTGGGAGGCCAGGCTGGGAGAGTTGGGCTTGTTCAGCCTGGAGAAGAGAAGGCTCCAGGGAGACCTTCTGGTGGCCTTGCAGTATCTGAAGGGGGCCTAGGAGAAAGCTGGGGAGGGACTTTTTACAAGGGCTTGTAGTGACAGGATGAGGGGTGATGGCTTCAAACTGGAAGAGGGGAGATTTGGATTAGAAATGAGGAGGAAGTTCTTCCCTCTGGGGATGGTGAGTCCCTGGCACAGGTTGCCCAGGGAAGCTGTGGATGCCCCAACACTGGATGTGTTCAAGACAAAGTTGGACGGAGCTTTGAGCAACCTGGTCTAGTGGGAGGTGTCCCTGCCATGGCAGGGGGGTTGGAACGAGATGATCTTTAAGGTCCCTTTCCAACCCGAACCTTTCTATGATGTGGTCACGTTTAAATAGTCTGAATTTGCAGTGGCATTTCTGGGCTTCAGTGTAATGTAGTGAAATTTGAACATTTTATCTGATTGATGCCATAGACTCATAAAATGGTTGAAGTTGGAAGAGACCTGGAGATCATCTTGTCCAAGAGCCTGCTCAAAGCAGGGTCAGCTCAGGCAGGTTACTCTGGAAGATGTCAACTTGGGTTTGGGTGTCTCCAGGGATGGAAACATCTTTAGAGAGAGACAGAAGACGATGAATTTTTCAAGCTTTTTGTTGGGTCTTGGAGGAAAGGAGAAGGAAAGGCTGAAACTTGCTACGGTGGTTTGGCATTAGCATGGTGTAGGGGACTCGGCTGGCTGCACGTTGTGTTCCTGAGCACAAGTATTCATCCTCAAAGTGCATTTTCCAGTTAAATTGGGACAAAATGTTGTAGGACAAGTGAAAGGCACTTTGAAGGTTGTTTCTGCTGAGATGCTCAGCTCTGTTTCCAGCAGTGGAGATGTTGAAATGTCTCCCTCCCAGCACACACAGGCACACGCACACACACTGTATTTTTGAGTACTTTTATTGTGGAAAATACCAATTCCCTCAATTACGTCCTGGTCGTTACCAGCCCACCCCCGGGCTGCGAGCCGCGTGCTGCGGTCAGGGCAGGGCTCCGTAAGAAACCAGGTTAAATCCATGCTGGTTTTTACAGATATTACGAAGTTATAACCTGCTAGGGCATTGTCCTTGCTCACCTGTCTTCGTTAACAACAGTTTTGAACCTTCTGTGTTGATGAACTTCGTGAAGGAGCGTCTCAAGGAGGAGGACAGGCACTACAGGTCATCTGTCCACCCCGAAGTCTCAAAATGACCCTTGTTTCAATATTTCACTGCACCTTCAGCTGACCACATCACTGGGGTCTGAAATTGGGCATGAGCTTAGCAGCTTGGGCACCTGCTCTTTTTTTTTTTAACAAAAAAAAGCAGCAAGATTACTCTTTCCTCCCCAAAGCTGTGTGGTATCTTTACCTTTGCACCATGGTAAGGGGCAGTTGCATTCCTCTGATAAAATAATTGCAATTATTATGTGAAAAGCACGGGATAAGCCTGAACTTTAGGGAGATGCTGTGTCAGAGGGACACGTTCTGTGTTGCTTTTCCTTTTTACCCTCCTCCTTCATGACGTCCCTGCAGGAATAGTAACCTCAGTGTCTTAAGCAGGAAGGAGACGAGTATCTTGGGTTGATATTGTCCTCTGCACAAACTGTCTTTGTCCAGCGAAGAGGAAACCACGCTTCCTTCGCTGCCTTCCCTCGCTGGGAAGCTGATTATTTATGTTCAAGTAGGAAACATGCCTGTAGATCTGTGGTTGCTCCTCAGGACTCTTTCCCTGCTCCACTCGCTGCCTTCGCCGCTCGACTGCGTGACACTAAATCACACAAAGCCATAAAAAAGGTTGGTGGGACTTTAGCGGGGCAGGTGAGGACACGGATGATGTACCCTGAGACAAACTGCTGCAGAGGAATAACGGTAACCGTGGTTGGGCCACATCTGTGGGAGGAGTAATTCCTCCTGGGTCAGGGTATTTTTATCCTTTTGCAGGTTGTGTTTAGTATTTACCAACACGGGGAATTCTCCTGGAGGCTGGGCCGTGGGAAAAGCGGGGAGTGGAAACTGGTGGGCTTGCGAGGAGGAGGAGGATGCCGAGTGCTGCGAGCAGCGCAGGCTCTTCTCTGCTCTGTCTTCTCACCTGCAATTTGGTGAATCCCTAAAATCGGGCAAGACACCTGGAGCTAACCAAGTCTTGGGCGTTTTGAGGAAACGGCTTCTGAAAAAAGCCTCCGTATTCCAATAAACGCACCCATCACTGTTCCCATTTTTACTCTTTGCTTCCATCCCAATCCAAACCTCAAAGATTCATGGTAAATCCCACGTGCAAAGACTTTGTGCCCGTGTCACGAGCTGGTCCTGGTCCTATCCCAGCCCCTTAATCAGGAGCAGGGTATTTGCACTGTAATTGTGTTTAAATTCCGGTTTAAAGTGGAAATCTTTAATCCGTGTAACCTGTTTAGCATCACAGAAGAGCTCTGGTACTTGCATCATTGATTTTAATGGGGCTTTAGAATATTCCAAGTAAAAATATACCCGTGTATGCAGAAAACCAGAGTGTTTTCAAGTGACTGAATCTTACAGGGTAGCAGCGTTGGCTTATAGAGTCAGCCGAGACGAGCTGCCGTGTACTTTTATTTCACAGAGATGCTGTGATGAGGACAAGCTGATTTCAGTGATGCTGGATAATTTGCAAATGAGCCGCTTAAAAAATTTGAAATTCTTGATGCTCTGTACACCAAAACCTCTGCATATTTGAACACGTAGCTGGGGAACGAGGCCTCACATTGAATCTGGGAGGGTGTTGGATGATACGCAGCTGAAGTGTCATTGTAAGTAACGAAAGCCAAACTGTGAGCATTTAGAAGGGAATTGTCCTTGTTTATTGGTTTAATCGCAGCTGTGCTATTTTTAAAGCTGTAAAGCTGGGATGGTTCACAGGAGTAGTGTGAGAATATGCTTTTATACATTTACATACATCGGCTGTTCTGGGTTAACGGTTGGACTTGATCTTAAAGGTCTTTTCCAACGAAAATGATTCTGTGACTCTATGATTTGAGAGGGTGCTGTGTAGAAAAGCCCAAAATGAATAATTTTAATAATTCAAGCTTCTCCACCATGATTTCTAATATTTGCAGATGAGCTGGTTCTATATATTACCAAGAGATATTACAGATGCTACAGAGTTTGTCCTACCATGCTGAAATTATTCACATTATACAAGTCATTGCAGACGGCAGCTTCGAAGCCTGCCATGACCCCGCTCTGCTGACTGCAGGCACACCAGGAAAAAAAAAAAGAAAAAAAAAAATCACAAAAAGAAGATAGATTTGAATTATCTCGTTACTAAAATAATCATAAAAATCAACTATGTTCCAGAGAAATCCAGGAACTGAGTAATGTCAGATGGAGAAACTAACGGGAGGTGGCTGCAGCGCAGGTCTCCAGGTATTGTAGTGACATTGGTCCAGGCCCAGGGGAATGTTTTTGGATGTGTCCAACACGGTTCACTCTGGCAGGATTTCTACAAGCTGTTTGGACACTTATTTCTCTTTCCACGCAGGACTTTATTGCTTGGATGTGCAGCAGTGGGGAGGGCTGCTGACATGAGGCAGGGGCTGTGGTTTTGTTACGCGTTTGTCACCAAGGTGGGTGTTTGTAGCTCAGTAACAGAACTGAGTAGAACTGAGACTGGAGGGGCAGAACGAGGTTGGGAAGATCTCACGGGGCTGTTTTGGCTTCTCATAGTGTTGATTTGTGAGTGCAGGTGGATTAAAAGATCTAATTCTTTGCTATCTGAGCTCTTCCCACAGGTTGGCAACTCCACGGGGAGGTTGTAGAATCCCGGGCACCTCCGGAGATGCCACCATTGGGAACTGAGTAACTTAGTTAAAAAGTAATTTATTTTGTCCATTGTCAACATACTAATTTTAGGTCAAATCTGCTTCACCTCCAGCTCAGTCATCTCTGCTGCAAGTGCTGCAGCATGTAGGAGGGTGGCAAGGGAGACAGCGAGAGCAGGAATCTCCTCATCCCTTTCACTCAATGCTACCGGTGTCCGCAAGTCAGCACCCGGATGGAAAAAGGAGCTTTTCATCAGTGATGTGTCTTGGAGGCTGTAGTAGGAGGAGATTCTGGGGTGCTCTGGCTGTAGCTGTTAGCTCTGCCTTGCAATAATACCGCTTTTCACACCAGATAAAAAAATAACCTTGCTGCAACGTTCAGCCTTTGGCAGTTTTAAGCATTTTTGCAGCCACTTGGAGCCAGCACCGCTGCTGAGAGAGCACAGAAATGGGAGGAGAGTTGCATTCGGGGGAAGGCAGGAGAGCAGCTTCTACCAAGCCTGGAAGTTCCTGCTCATACACACCCTTCTGAAAACGGAGGCTGTTCAGAAAGCAAAGCTTGAGGAAAAATAGAAGTGCTGGGTTTGTAGGAGGGGCTGGCTGAAGAGCTGCTGTTCTGGCGTGCGCTCGCCTGCGGGTGAGTTTATTAGGTAGAAATGAAGATAGAGGTTTTACATTACAATCCTCTTACTTTTGAAGAATGCTGAGGGATTTCCACTTACTGGGTCCTGCGTGGCTGCAGTCATTAAGGTTGCGCAGTGATGGGATTTTGGGCTGTGGGAGAGCAGAGCAAACCCAGCTCAACAAATAAACCGGGAATTAAAAGCTGCATCCTTGCTGGCACCGTGTGAAGCGAGTGATGGTTCGTGCTGCCGCAGGGGATTTCTTCACCTGCAGCCGAGGCCAAACTCCTGCCATCCAGGCCAGCGAGCCAGGGGAAAACTTTGGAAGAGGCTCAGAGAGCAGCATCAAGGGCTGGTGCATCAACACAGCCTGTCTCACCTTCCCTGTTGAGGTTTTCCTTGAGGAAAATAGTTCAGCAGCTGGAAGGGAAACAGTCCGGTTGTTAAAAATGGGGTTAAAAAGGAAACACCCGTGTGGTGATCTTGCTGGCGACCCTTGTGGTGCCCTCTCCTGTTCCTTGCTCCAGGGGCAGCCGTGTTTGTGTCAGGGAGCTCGTGTCGATATGAATTGATAAATTTAGGGATAGGGCCCCTCAGTATAAAGTGCACCGAGGTTACTCTTAAGTACCCGCCCAGTGGGGCTTTAATCAATATTTAGCATTTAACTGGGTCGGTGAACGCCTTTGGTAAACGACCAGAAATCCGTTTATCTCCAGAGAGATGTGTGTGGCTTTGTTTGGGGGTCTTTGGGGGTGAAGATGGACCTTGCAAGAGTTTTACCCTATTTGCAGCCAATGCATGTTTTTGATATTTTACATCTCAACATAAAATGGTTGAAAATCTTTTGGAAAGTCCCTGTGGTGACACTCCCGGTGAGCTTTTAGCCGGGTACTCTCCATTTGTGTGTGTGTGTAGTGTTCAGAGCGCTCCAACAAGGTACAAACCGCTGCAGCGAGGTGTGTGTTTTTTATTCACATGGAAGAATCTCATTGCTTCTGTTGTGGCCACATACAAAAAATGGCCTTTGGGGTTGCTCTGGGATAGCCGAGGGCTGCCTGCGGCCCCAGCATGCTCTGTATTGTTATCAAATGTTTTGCTTACGCTGTCATGTTCCTCCCAAAGAGATTAAAGTATTTTGCTGGCGTTCAGCGGAGTTTCAGCTCACCCCAGACCAGAACACAGTCACTATGTTGGTGTTACTGGGAAGCAGCTGGAAGTCCAAAGGTTTTCTTGCCCAAGGTCACAGCAGCAGCGATGGTAATAGAGCAGCAAGCTCCTGAGTCACGGTCATGTGTTGGAGCTACAAGACCATTTCTCCTCCTCGTATGTAACTTCAGTAAATATAGACCCCGCCGAACCTCTTCCCAAAGCCGAGAGAGGATTCAAGAAACGGCGACTGGGCTTAACCCCTTCCTGCGCAAAGCCCAGCCGCGCTGCCGCAGGCAGAAAGCTCAGCAAGCGACACCTTTTTGCCTGAGGATTGAAGAGTTTTGTTCCAAAAAAAAAAATTTTCCACCGGCTGCGGGAGGCAGAGAGCTGCGTGACTCAGCTCTTTCTGAACCCAGAGTGTGTATCGCCTGTTTATTCCCAGTACAGTCAGTACCGAGGGAGTCGTGTTACGCAGCGGGCGCAGTGTTTATTAACCAGCTCGGGAACCGAGCTAAGAATAACTTTTTTCATTTTGTTTTGTTGGTGGTGATTATTTCATTTTATTTTTGCTCGGCGCAGTCAGCAGCCCAAGGTGGGAACTGCGCAGAAAATGGATAGAAAGGGTTTTCCCCAGCAAGTTGCGGGAATACGTAAACACACGACTGTGATCGCCTTCCCCCCACGAACAGCCACGTCTCAAACCTCAAATCACCAAGATGAAAGCTTGGAGGGAAGGAAATTGCTCTGCCTCGTAAGTGGAGCAGCTCAGCAGCCATCGTTCTGCTCCAGCTCGGCGTGCCGCAGTTATTTAAACTTCAGATTTTGATGCTTCCAAACCAAAATTTTTTGTACAAAGCGGCATTTGCTTCCCTGCCTTCCCTTCCGCGGGAGTTTATTTAGGGCATTTTTGGAGCGTTTCCTCGTTGATCTCTTCATTTGCTCCCCTCATCCTCAGCTTTTCAGCCACGGTGCATAAAAGCCACGTATTCCCAGCGTGACTGCATGTGATTATAATTGCGTTGTGTACCTATTTAGATGCTTGGCACAGGAAAAAGTCCTTTCGACAGATGAATAGATGCAATACTTGTAATCAGCTGACTTGTCTGAAAAGCAGTAGGGTGCTGGGATTTATTGTTGGATGTTTTGATCGGTTTTTTTTAGGCTACCGTATACTTACATGAGGACCTGCAGACATTTACAAACTACTTTTTTTTTCCTCCATTTTTATTCCCCCCACGGTGGTTTTACCACGAACACCAGTTCAGGCAACACCTCCAACTGGTCTGAAGCCCCCCGAGTAGGAGCGTTTGTTGCGTAATGGTTGTGAAACATGTTTATTAAGGTGGCGTTTGTTGTCTGCGGTGGGATTTGGATTGGGCTCCTTCCTCGAGGCTGCAGTTGTGAACCCAGCACCCAGAGCAGTCCTCTGGGTTAGGAGCAGCACTGGCTGTCCCAAACCACCTTCTTTCAGTGACAGCTGGGTAGCAGAAATGCTTCAGTGGCTGTTCTTTAAGCCCTCATAGGCTTTTTTCTTGATGTTGTACTTATTCTGATTGGGTTTACGTACTAAAGCAAATGGTTGCATCGTCTTGTGTTTGCCTCTTGGCCCTCCCCGTGTCAGAAATGACATCTGTTGTCGTGAGGTGGCTCTTTGGCACGGTATTTAAAGTGCCTGATGTAGAGTCTCTCGGCTAAAACTCACCAGGTTTTCGGCTCTGCGAGCGCCGCGCTTCCTTTCTTTGCAATTCCATTTTGCCTGGGCGATTAAGAAGAAAACTCAGGCTGGTTTGGAGGCAGGTGAGGACGTTGGAAGTTACATCTGAGTTAGGCTTTGTTCTGTTGCCTGCAAGTTAAGCCTGAAGAAGACATGCCCGTGAGCTTGAAGGAGGAGGAGAGGAGTGGATGTTTTCTTGGTTTTGTGCTGAGATGCAGTGAGAGCAGCAGGTCAAAGTGTTCAAGTTAAGGTCTCATCTCTGGAGATGCAGAGCTGGTGGTCAACTGGTTTACATGGGAGTGTCCCTAATGTTCCCTGACCCAGTTGCCTGCCCTGCACATTTCCTGCTGCCTGGTAGGACGTGAAGAGCAGCGTCAGGACCCTTTGCAAGGCACGTGGACGGACACAGAAAGTGGCTGATCCTTCAAGAGGAGAAGCCTTAATCTCACGCTGGGCACAGATCCCAGATGCAGAAAGTCAGCAGCAAGATACTCCCAATGCAGGACCACTCCTCTGGGCTGTGGATGCAAAGATACCAGAGGTTCCACACGTCTCGTTAGCACTCGACGGTTCTACGCCGTGCCGCGATCGCTCATTGCTCCGATGCCGCCGCGGGATCTGGTACGTGCTGTTTGTTACACAGCAGTGACACGAGCAGCTCGAGCAGAATCACACTTGTCAAAACAAAGGGGAAAATATTTGATGCTGCATCTGATGTCTCAAAAAATTAGAAGCCTTCTTGCAAATGAGTTGTTGACGTGAATTAGAGGTTTTTGCCAGGGGTAAGGAGGGAAGGAAGCGCTGGCTGGAGAGAGGATTAGAGCAGATGAGCTCCTGGAGAGGAGGGGCAGCGGAAAAACCTGCCCTGCTTACCTGCCAGAGGTTGCTGCTTCCATAGCAGGAGCTGATTAAAGCACTTAATTGCTCTTAAACCAGAGTCTTTTCCGCTATATTGATATAAACTACTGCAGAACAACATTCTTCAGCCAGATACTCTCCCAGATGTGCCTTGGTGTCCTTAATCACAGCAAAGATCTGATGATACACTTGGAGCCCTGCCTTTTTATCATCTTTTTGACCACCAAACCAGTGTGAAAATCATGTCCTGCCTATTCAGCTTGTGTCCTTACACAGTCCTTAAGTGTCTGTGCGTTCGTGTTTAAGTTTTGCTCTTCAAGGATCAGTTTGAGTGTGGTCCCAAAGCAGGAATAGGGGGAATGGCTGCAGTAACTCCTGATTCCTGCTTTGGGACCACACTCAACCTGGTGGGCTGGGACTGTTTTTGGACTGTGCTTGGTCCCCTCATCCCCTGTTACCACGTTTTGTTTTGGCTTGGTTTTTTGCTGAGATTGGAAAATTCTTTGGTCGGATTGTCTCTAAACTGTGTTTTCATTTACCTTGTATTACATTTTGATCAGCAGGAGATTAGGTGGGATTTTATGTCTAGGGATGAAAAAGAAGGAAAAAAAGAGTACCGCTGAGACCCCAGCTGTCTCCAGGACGCTCTGCAGGAAACGGGACGCTGGGGCACTCGGTGGTAGATGTCTTTCAGTGATCGGATGTACAAGGTGCTCTTCACACGGCCAAGGGCCAGGTCCTGCCCTTGGGTCACAACAACCCCCTGCAGCGCTCCAGGCTGGGGCAGAGCAGCTGGAAAGTGCCCAGGGGAAAAGGACCTGGGGGTGTTGGTCAAGAGCCAGCTGGAGATGAGCCAGCGTGTGCCCAGGTGGCCAAGAAGGCCACCAGCATCCTGGCTTGGATCAGCGCTGGTGTGGGCAGCAGGACCAGGGCAAGGATCTTCCCCCTGGACTGGGCACTGGGGAGGCCCAACCTCGAATCCTGGGGTCGGTTTTGGGCCCCTCACTCCAAGCAGGGAGAAGGGCAGCGAAGCTGGGGAAGTTTTGCAGGCTTCAGGACTGAGTTTCTGTCTAGGACCAGCACATTTGGTGTTTTCTACACCATTCCTTGAGCTATGTGGGTAAAACAGAAGTTCAAGCTTTATGCTGGATCATCTCTCGGTAGCTAAAGTTTTGTAAATTTCTTTTCCTTTTAATAGAAAGAGAATTTGCCTACCAACTATAACTTAGTTTTGTTAAAAAACTTAAATTATTCAGATCAAATATAGCGCAGTTCAAATCAAAGATACCCTGAAATGTGCCTGAGGGCTGCTGCAGTGAAACCTGTTTTCTCCATGCCACATTATGGACTGAAACGGCTCCTTTTATTCCTTAGACCTGCTCTTAAATTTTAATGCAAGGACCATGAAATTCAAAGCTCGGAAGAGATTCTTCAGCAAGGCTAGCGGTGTGAATATATCCTAATTCTGTGTACAGGGAGAGATTGCAATGCTTTGAAGCATCTCCTCTCCCATAAGCTGTAAAGTGAGCCCAAAGACCTTCTCCCAGAGGAGACCCAAGACCTGCTGAGCTCCTTCATTCATCAGGTCAATCTGATGGTACGTAGCCAGAAGGTTAGTAGGGACTGTTGATAACGCTGATGTCCAGAGCTGGCACCATGAGGGATAGACTGATGAGGGAAGAGCTGAGAAGCTGGAGAAGTGGCTTGTGATGGAGTCACGCAGGAGCTACAGGGCAGCACGTAGGGTTGGGGCTAATTCCTCCTGAAAGCAGAGGCTGCCATGGGCTAGTGGCTGGTTTTTATGCCATTGCGGTAATAACCTATTTAAAAAGGAAAAAGGTGCTCTGAAAACGTATTTCTAAATGTCTCGTTAAAATGGGTAATTGGCATAACTCTGTAGCTCTGGTTTCTTGCTACTTTGGGCAGAAAAGACTGGGGAGAGCATCTGGTGGTATAAATTGTTGTAGGCCATTGGAATGAGTGGAACTAGGAAAAATTCACACCGCCCTTGGTCTGCCTCACATCTGTGACGCTGTCGGGCCGTTTCATTGTGTCACAAACACTTCAAAGCAGCAGCGGCGTGTGGTAAATGCGCTCGAGCTTGTTTCTTGTGGTTTGTCTTATTTTGGAGGATTTATCGGTGATACCTGCAGTTCAGCTTTCCTTGGAAATGGGCTCAGAGGAGGCTTTTGGAAAGGGTCGGACAGCGCGGGGTTTTGGCGACGCGGGGTTGCGTTGATGTGCCTCTTTGTTGTGTTTTCTGCTGCAGCACTCGGGTAGTGTTGATAAATCAGTTGGGTCCTTGGCGGAGAAGGTTTCTCCATCACAATCACCTATATCGTCTTCAGCGTTAGCCAGCAGTCCATCTGATAACGTGTTCCATTCTTATCTTTTGGGATGAATCACTCAGTACACTCATTTTTTGTTTCTTTTTCTTGTTCCCTGGCAGGCTCCTTACCCCTCAGGACAGAATGCAGCTCCAACCACATTGGTGTACCCTCAAGCCCCTCAGACAATGAACACGCAGCCTCAGACCCGCTCGCCGGTAAGGGAGCCCGCCTCGGCATTATCTTACCTCCTTTCCTCCTCGTTTGGGCGTTTCTCCATGTGTATGTGTGTGTCTGTAGCGCTCAGCCAGTTCGCTGGGAAGCGTGTTTTACTGAACTGGAAGCACTTTCCCAATGGCAAATCTCGCTTGAACTTTCCAGATGTTGTCCTGGGAGGATAATGTTCCTTTTAAAGTGGCTTATCAGAAAAGAAGCGATGGAGGGGTCCTCATCTACGTTCAAATAACATGATTTAGTTTTAGCATAGTTGCTTTCAGGCTCACTTCATTTTAGAGTTTAGATTCATTACCAGAATCTTTCTCTTTTTTTTTTTTTTGTTGGTTTTTTTTTCTTTTCTCCTGTGAGGAAGTATTTGATAAGGTGATAGACCAAAGCTCAGTAACTGACAGTGGTCCTCTGCAGCAGCACTCAGTCTCCAGTGGCCTCTGGGCATTGCTTCCAAACCAGCACCACTGGATCTGTTCTAACCACTCACTGCCTGGCACCATGTAGGTGCTCACACATTTAACGTAGAGCTTCCGAGTTCCCAGATCTTTTTGTGGTAAGCCCCTTTTTCATCCAACGTTAGGTTTGGTTGTCCTCCAGAATATTTTATTTCTTTTTGTGTGTGTGTGTATTGTAATACTGCTGTGCTATTGTAGGACTTGGTTCCCCAAACCAGGCTCTTTTTGGGGAGTCTCTGCTTGTAGCATAGTTCCACACGATGGTAGGAGACCCTCCTGGGGCTTCAGATGCTTAGCCCAGCTTCTGGAGGCATGGTAGCCCACCGTCACGGTGTCTCAAGTTAGCCAAGGGAGCAGCAATCCCTGCACCTCTTGCAAATCTGCGTCGTAACACTTGGATGTTACCTCTAAAACCACCGCACCATTCCCAGCGCTCTTCTCTTTGTCGAGTAAGGTGGACGCTGCTGAAGTGTGGCAACTGAAAGCCTCCAAGACAGAAGTCTTCTGTTTGTCCACGTAACAGGTATAGATGTACGTATGTCCAGGGCAAGCTTGCCCCGCTTCTGGAGGTTTCACCTCCAGGGAATTCGCAGGAGGGTTAGTTCTGAGACTCGTTAACCTCTGTGTTGATGAACAAGCCAATTAACATCAGTCTGATGAAGTTTCTGTGCTGTGGACAGCTGTGAATTTGTAACTGGATCCCCCTCACCTCCTTAGTCCCCCCCGTTCTGATCAGTAACGCAGGATACTGGTGGTAAAACCCCCCTTTTTTCTCAGTAAGTATAATCATCTTCTTTACCTTTACTTGTTGAAAAGCACAAATAAGTTTTATATGGTTAGAACTGGAGCAAAAACCTGACTGAAGAGCTGCATCTCTAAACCAGTTTTTTTGACAGCCCAGCAGAACAGTGCCAATACATTGCACAGACAACTGGAAGAGGAGGAAGGTTTTGGAACAGAGTCCGGTTTACAGGTCCCTGGCTGGAAGAGGCTGGATAAAATACTGCATTGTAAGCAATATAACAAACTGTACTCCTTCTTGCAGGCAATTGTGCCCATGGCACTGGTTTGATTTCTTCCTTCCTTTCTTTATTATTATGATTTTTTAATTATTATTATTTTTACCACATCTTTTTTTGTTGGCTGATCTACAGAAATGCACTGATTTTGCTTCTTTGCTAAAAGCATGAGCTCCCGGGGCAGTTCCTGGCGGGTGAAGCTGCGACGCGAGCTCCGAAGCTGAGTTGCAGCTGGGAGGGTCAGACCTGGTGCAGGACAGAGAGCCCGGGGCCGGCTCTGGGTTTGCTGCTCAACAGATAACGCTGAAATTCGGCTGGAAAACGTGTCAAATTGTAGGGGTTTGGCCCTGCTGTTGAGGAGATAGCGAGGAAGAGTCTGTCTGCAGTTGTCAGCCATTTTTCTGGTATTTTTTTTTACACTCTGTGCCTTTTTTGCCATCCGCTCTGCTAGTGACCATTTCCACCCCCATGACGAAACGCCGCACCCATAACATCTCATTCCACCTCCCCACCCCAAAACACATGCAAGGCTGGCCCTGAGCTACTCTTGCACTCTGTTCTGGGCTCAATTTACCTTTTTTTAAATTTTATTTTTAATTATTATTTTTTAATTTCTTTTTTAACCCTCTTTTTTTTTTTTTTTTTNTTTTGATGGGGAGGGGGGGGTGAAGAAGGGGACGAGGAAGGTGGCAGGATGTCTTTGCCATCCCGAGGCTTCCGCGGCGCTGCCGGGGGTAGGTAGGCTGAGCACTAACAAGGGCGATCCAAACCCCGCTTCCTCGAGCAGCCAGAGCTTCCTCCATCCTGTTTCTGCATCCCAGGGGCCACTGGCAATTGCACCCTTCAGGCTTTTCTGCTCCTTCCAGGACAGCGGCCTTTGCAATCCAACTGGCTTCGTGTTTTCTCCCCGTTAGCATCGTAGCATCGCTCCGATAGAATTTCCAAGCCCAGCTCCAGCTGGGGGAAGGAAAATCAAATCATTCAGCACGACTGGAAGTTATCCGTTAGCTCTTGCCCCAGGCTCCAGGCGATTTTAACGCAAACCGCCCAGTTCTAGGAGGTCTGCCCAAAACCCCCGTGGTCAGAGAAGGTGTCTGAGCGATCCCGCAGCGGTTGCTTTCCAAGAGGCTCGAGGCGTGCCAGCTCCACATCGGCACGTAGAGACCGAGCCCCGCCGTGCACAGAGCAGGGAGCAGGACCGTAACGGGGAGAGGGCAGAAATGTGGGACCCAGGGTTTCATAAAGAAGTTTTCCTTTCCATCTACGACCTTCATCGGACAGAGGACAAAAACCCAAGTGTCTTATTTTCATCCGAGCCAGCAGTGACTACAGTTTGTTCTGTTGCTTACAGCTACTGATAGGATTGAATCCTATCAATCTGAATTATTTTTTAAAAATAAAAAAAAAATAAAATATCAATAGCCAGTGGTGACCAGTGCAAAATAGCTCAGGGTATTTTTCACTAACTTGGAGGTTTTGTTTTCTTTCTTTTTTATTTATTTTCTTTTTGTCTTGTAACACCTATTACTTTTCACCACAGAATATACTTTAGCTTCTTAAGACGTAAGCTTCCAGCTCTTGTTTTAAACATGGTGAGAACGCATCTTTTCTGTGGAACAGCGATAAGAGAGGTGCTTCGGCCCTGAAATGAAGCAGCGCAAGGTTTTTGCACCCCATTGTTTCTCTTTTTGATTAGTTTTTTCCCCATTGGTGTGTGACGTGGCGTGCGTAGCCTCGCTGGAAAGGCTTGTGCCAGGGTAAGCTTCATTCCCTTCTCTCAAACAGAAGGTGTTTGAACTGATTTTGAGGAGTTCTTCCTGAAAAAATAAGGACTTGAAGTGCATTCACCACCCAAGACTCATCCAGGGGCCCGTTTCTCATCGCCGTAGGACCCATCGGCTGAGCCACCGTCCTCTTCACACCCTCACCCTTGGGAGGATGCTGCAGCTCTGAGTGCTTCTGTCCTGCCGTTGATTTTAAAATGGACATTTTAGCTCATTAGTCGTAAGAGGACCATGCTTCACTTTTTTTTTTTTCTTCCAGTGAGGGCTTAGGGAAGATTTTCAAGGGTGGGAGAACTCTTTGGTGCATCAGTGCAGGTCGTTCTTCATAAACTCTTGTACTAGGCATAGTCCATGTGTACGTATTTTCTTGTTTCTGAAGGTTTTTATGACTTTTCATCCAAGTGTCACGGTGAGGGGAAGGTAGAAGGATTACATAAACACCGATATTAGCAGAGTAGTTCTTGGAAATCTTAAATGTAGGTGATTAAATTGTTCATAAAAGAGAAACTAGCTGGAGCAGTGAGTATTTCTACTTCTCATGTTTGGTGGCCATGGCATAGCTGGGGAGGTAGGGCTGCAAGTGAACACCTGCCTGCTTTTTCTTACTGAAAAACCATCTTCCCAGGAAAATCAATAATTGGTAGCCAGTTTGATTACTCTTCTCAGGCAGGAAGTGAACCAGGATGTGGTACTGAGCCCCCATAGTGGGACTGAGCCGAGGTGTGGGGCACCGTGTGCTCCAGCACGTGCGGTGAGGTGCTGAGCCATCCCAGCTAGCCACACGTGGGGAAAAAGCCACCCCGGGACCTACTTCTGTTTGCTCCGTTTAATTATTGGAGCTATTATCAATAGATTTATCTGCTCTCATGGTGGAGCTCTGAGAATTAAGGGTTTAAATACCTAACTTGGCTTCTGGAAGAGGCTACCTTGTCATCTATTATTTCTATTTTCCATTTCTTGCATTCATTTTTATTTCTCTTTTAACAATCAGTTACTTCTTGGGAAATGCTTTTAATGTTCACTGAGCGTGTTAAATTCTGATGACTTTCCTCCGCGTGTGCCCCGAGTGGGTGGGAAGCGCTTTAGTCACCCGCGCTGAGGGCTGGGACCCGGGACCTGCCGATCTCCAGCCGAGTTCTGCCGCTGATGCCTTCAGCTCCCCGGGGACGTGGAGGGGTAACCTGCCTCCTTCGCAGGTTCCAAACAAACCCGACTCGTTAATGAGGGTTATATTGTGATCTTTAGAGGGGAAAAAAACCACAAAAGCTGAAAAGACAATTACACAGCGTACAAAGACCTGCTGCTCTTTGCCTTGCGGGGTGTCCCCTGTGCCACCAGGACACTGTCTGTGCCAGCCTGGCCCGTAGCTGCTCACAGCCACGAGTCTCCATCCTCTGCTCCACCAAAGTTGGAACGGCTCTTGAGTCCAGCTGCCTGAACCATTGACCTCCACCTTAAACAGTTTAAAATCTCCGCTGCTGCTTGTTTTAAGTTGGGGTTTGGGGGGGTTTATTGTTTTGGTTGGTTTGTTTGTTTGTTTTTCCCCAGGCAGGATAAAGAATGCCTGCATTCATAAACTGGAGTGTCTTGAAAACACCCGGCAGCTTTGGCTGTTTGTCTCCCGGCTCTCGAGCAGCACACGTCCCCCCGTAGCGATGTTGGCCCTTAGCTCTCAGTACCTGTCTGTCAGCGTCCCGCAGCAAAGCTTGTGACTGTTTTGTGGTCGTTGGTTTTTTTGTTTTGTTTTGTTTTTTCTCTTGTGGGTTTATTTTGCATAGAGTGTGACATTTTGGTTTCGTTGTGGTGTTTCTGACTCTTTGTGCCTTTCCTTTTGTGTTTGTTTCTCCCGCCTTTCCTCAGTTTGCAGCGGGGCCTCGACCTGCCCATCACCAGGTACAGTACCTGCCCCTTCCTTATCTCCCTGAACTAACTGCCTGGGGGAGGCGGGTGGTTGGAGGTGATTCACCCACTAACTCACACCCTGCGGAAACCAGCCCCCTTAGTAGCTACTAGCACGTGCCTAACCCCACTAACAAGCTGCCTGCAACACAGAGTAACACTTCGTTCTCAACCGGTGTCACCACACTCATTAACCGCCCCACTTAATGCTGTGTCCGTAGGAAAGGAGAAGCTGTAGAGATCGTGGCCAGGTGCTCCCGGGATTTTCTTGCCTTTTCAAGTCGCTACAAACTTTGCTGGATATTTCCCAAACGAGTCAGTGGGTTAAGTTGCCTGAGATGAAGATGTCAACGAGAACAGAGTGTTCACATCCCTGAGAAAATCCTGCTTCTCAAACTCAGAACAAGGCGAACGACTTCCCAGTTCATAGGTTTCTCGTGTGATAGGTCTGGTTACCTGTTACCGTTACATTGCTTAATGTTCTTTCTACCCTATGAAACCCAAACGTTTTGGAATCTTTGTAGTATTCCTCTTGTGTGACTTGGGCTTTGGAAGGAACTGCTTAATTGAGAGGAAGGAAGATTAGGAATAGCTCTGGCTCGTGAAACTCACGGGCAGCGCTTATTAGGGTGGTAGAAATACCCAGAGGACCTCTTCAGCATCAGAACAGATAGAGTCACGGAATCACACCATCGTTTTGGTGGGGCAAGACCTTTAAGATCAAGTCCAACCATTCTGCCACTGCTGCCAGGTCACCACTAAACCATGTCCCTCAGCACCACATCTCCACGGCTTGGAAACCCCTCCAGGGATGGGGACTCCACCACTGCCCTGGGCAGCCTGGGCCAGGCCTTCACAGCCCTTGCGGGGAAGAAGTTGTTCCTCATGTCCAGTCTAAACCTCCTCTGGTGCAACTGCACAGGTCCCTTCTGACCTAGTCAAGGTACCTGAAGTTGTCTTTTCTGTCAGCTCCTTTGCTCATCCTTGCCAAATCCCTTTTCCCCTGGTGACTGATGGTACTTCTTGTAGCTTTTGAGGGGACGAGTGGCGGCGATGAGGGAAAAACAGGAGAAGAGACAATGGCAAGTGCAGGAACGCTTTCCCAGATCCTGCTGTTTCTGTGTCACTCTTCCTTCTCTCAGCATGGAGGGAACAGGTTGTTCCCACCAAGTTAACAGGGAGAAAACCAAACCCATTAACTCCGGTGATGTCAGACAGAGGCTTAAGTCACAGAAGGTTTGTTCCAGGGGAATTACTTTGTTCTCACTTCACTCCTGTCAGTCTCAGCAGTTTAATACTGTAGAGACGAGCACCTTTGGGAAAGTTCTGTCTCAGGAGAACAGGTAAGTGGGCGCAGACACCCAAAAAATCTGATAATCTTTGTTCCTTCCCCCTCAGAGAGCAGCGGGGAGGCAGGACCCTTCCAGAGCAGGACAAAAAAAAAAGGGCTTCAAAGTAGGATGAGGCATTCACACTTGTTTGCTCACAGGCAAATGTATGAGAGAGAAGGAAATGGTTTTGTGCGTGGACCGGCAGCGGTGGAGGGATGTTTGCAGCGTGACTGGGCCGCGCAGGGACCGGCGGAATTAGCGTCTTGTTTAGATACTTTTGTTCTCAACCTTAACGTCAGGTCTGTGTTTATATTAACGCGATAGCACAAATGCGTCGCTGTTCAGAACCCCGTTAGTTCTTTCATAGGCCGTTACTAAGGCAAATTATATATTCAGCGTGAGCCATTTAATAGTCTCATAAAAATTCCGGAGCTCGCTGAGTTGGACCACGAGTCTCGAGGCGGCGCAGCCTTGGAGGAAACCAGTTCAGCGCTTGGTGGCTTTACTGGTGTGACTCTGCCACCAGTCTGTCATGGCTTGATTTAAAACTTTCTTTTGGACCCAGTTATGACCCGCTCTGCAGGTTAAAAATTGCAATTTCCCAGTGTTTTCCCGATTTTATCACTGCATATTGAACTGTGTGGCAGTGAGATTTTTGATGCTGTTCCATGTGAAGTCTGCTTATAATTACCCGAGAGAAGCTGTCACCATTAGAAAAACATTTCAGGCTTTATTCCCAGATATCTGTCATGCGCTGGATCGGGACAAGCACAGAGAAACCTGGGCTGTCGATGAGCTGTTTATCCCTTTGAATCCAAAGTCTCTGCCCGTGCTGCGGATTGGGGCTGGAGGGAGGGATTTTTGCCACCTACCCATACAGGAGGGTCACGGCTGTTGAGGCAAGTTCATCCCAAAGCCGAGGCTTAGAAGGATGCTTGAGACCAGCATAAATAATCCCTCTCACACGGGAAACACCTAACATGCTTAAATTGTGTAACATAAGCAGTAGGCTCCGAGACTTGAGATTTTGTAACCTAAAAAGTACTAAATAAGTAAATCGACTGTAGCGGTGTTAATATTTTTTTTGCAGCAACGTAACGTGCTCTTCTAAGAAAGCAGCAGCACAATGAGGTTTGCAACGATTCCCGTGTCGATCCCGGTGTGATTTCATTAACGTATGCCTCGTATTGATTCTGTGTCTAATTCAGCCAAAGGATGGATTGTACTTTAATGTTATTTCCTGTAATTATTAGATCTTTCAAAGAGCCAGATTAGCATGATTTAAGCACGTGAAGTTGACTGGCAACTTGATAAGTGCTTTATTTTCCGATGGGAACGCCTGTCCTGGTAGCTCCAAGGCAGTTGGTGCGATAGGAAGTGTAACCAGAGTGTGTGTGAGAGCGAGCGCGAGATAGAACGGGGTTTGGGCTGCTGCACTAGGAGTGGCTGAAGTCAAATAAAAATAGCTGCAGTGCTTAGATCAGAAGTTCAGTGTGTATCAGTGGTCCTTGATTCCAGTAACGTGGCTACCTGAGAAGCTGCTGGAAGGTCTCATTTTCTAGGGGAAAGAGCATGGGCCCTACAATGTGTTTGGTGGCAGTACTGAGGCTCTACAGAGGGGTCTGGCCAGGCTAGATTGATGGGCTGAGGTTTAACACGGCCAAGGTCCTGCCCTTGGGTCACAGCAACCCCCTGCAACGCTCCAGGCTGGGGCAGAGCAGCTGGAAAGTGCCCGGGGGAAAAGGACCTGGGGGGGGTTGGTCAAGAGCCAGCTGGAGATGAGCCAGCATGTGCCCAGGTGGCCAAGAAGGCCACCAGCATCCTGGCTTGTGTCAGCACCAGTGTGGCCAGCAGGACCAGGGCAAGGATCATCCCCCTGCACTGGGCACTGGGGAGGCCACCCCTCAAATCCTGGGGTCAGTTTTGGGGCCCTCAATCCCAGAAGGACCTTGAGGGGCTGGAGTATGTCCAGAGAAGAGCAACAAAGCTGGGGAAGGATCTAGAGCACAAGTCTGGTGAGGAGCAGCTGAGGGACTTGGGGGTGTTGAGCCTGGAGCAAAGGAGGCTCAGGGGAGACCTTCTTGGTCTCCACAACTCTTTGAAAGGAGGTTGGAGGCAGGTGGGGTTGGGCTCTTCTCCCAAGGAACAAGCGACAGGACAAGAGGAAACAGCCTCAAGTTGTGCCAGGGGAGGTTTAGGTTGGGTATGAGGAGAAATGTCTTTGCTGCAGGGGTTGTGAAGGGCTGTGCCAGGCTGGCCAGGGCAGTGGTGGAGTCCCCATCCCTGGAGGGGTTTCCAAGCCGTGGAGATGTGGTGCTGAGGGACGTGGTTTAGTGGTGCCCTGGCAGTGCTGGGTTAACGGTTGCACTCGATGATCTTAAAGGTCTTCTCCAACCAGAACGATTTGATGATTCTGTGGTTTTTCAACACACTGCCGAGTTGTGTTTTTCTCCAGATGCTGTGGCAGATGTAGCCGTGCCCGGGTTTGATGCTCTGCTTCCTGCTTTGTGCACAGAGCATCCCACTTTTTTCTTTCTAAGTGAGGCTCTTGAGTCACTTTGTTGCTTTGCATCCTCATGAAGCACAACTGAAAATAGCAGTTTTCTTCTCATCTCAAGTCCCAAATGTAGAATAACCCTCAATTTAAGAAGTGACTTTGGGAGCAGATGGGTTATTTTAAACATGGATGCTCAGAAGAGGCCGGTGTAATTAAAAACAGAAACAAGAGCAAGTCTGAACTGAAATGTCATCGTTCTCTTTCTGACTTCTAATTGTATTGGAGATTAGTTGACTGGTTATGGCAGACTAATTTAGTTTGAGGTTGCTGGTGTAGTTTGTTCCAGTTTTAGCTTGGGGTTACTCGAGTTCCTTCGGGTGTAGCTTATACAACAGAAAGCTGGGCTTGGCCGAGCAGCGCCGTTAGAGAGCCTCGTGATTTGGAGAGGTCGGGAACTGAGCTGATGCAAGACTACCTGTTTTGTAGCTTTTTGGAGTATTTTGAGTTAGAAAACAGTCGGAAGCAGCTGCTGTAGTCACTCCTCCATCTTCATAAGTGTGGAGAGGAGCTACTCGTTTTAAATCCCATGGTCAGCACAAAAAGGGCCTTTTTGCCACCTTTTATCATTTAGTAAATAATAAAACTGGAAAATCCTGAGGCAGGGGGAAAGGAGGAGTCTTGCGTTGTTCCCCGAGGGCTGCACTAGGTTACTGGTGGCCGCTGGGGAAGGAGGATGTGGACCTGTGGGCTTTCTGCTGCAGCTCCTGCTTCTGGCACCAGATCTCCCCGGCTCAAGGCTGCAGCTCCTCGGCTGAGCCCCAGTGCTGAAGCTGAAAAGATCGAGTATAATGTACCAGCTTTCATCTGCAAGTAGCTGTGGTTCCTGCTGCGTGGCCTGTGCAGGCACCTTCTCCTCCCTCCTCCAGGACAGGGTCAGGTTATCCCACCAACCTTCTTGCAGGGACCAAAAAGACTCAAATAATACACTCCACGGCTCAAATTTAGTAACAGAGCTGTCTCGGGCTCTAGGAGAAGCTTAACTGAAGCAAGGAGCTTGGGTGTGTGATTGGATTTGATAGCATTGATGACAACTTGTTGAACTTCCCTTTTGCTTCCTTTCTCCACAACCTTCTGCAGGGCTTTGTGGAGCCATCACAGCTGCCAGCCTTGATTGTGTCTAGGAGAAAGACAGATGAGTGCCTATCCACATTGTGTTTGATGGGCTAAGCTTAGCAGAGATTTGTTTGCAGTCCTCTTAACCACAAGTTTATTCTTCAGCAAAGCTCTCAGAGCAGGGAGGGAGTGCTCCACAAACATCCCACTGGAAGTGATGGCTTAAAGAAATAGGGTGTAAATAGAAAATCAATTAAAATACAGTGGTGGTTTATCAGGAGGTTGGTGCTCTCTTTGATCATCGATTTTTCTAGATGACAGCCTCTTATCTGGCTGACCTTGAACAGACTTTTGACACAGGGTCATGTGGGAAGAAAATTAAGCAGGAGAAGGTGATGGTTAATAAAAGGGTATCAGGGCGTGTATATATAACAAGTGAAAAAAAAGGAATATAAAAGAAGTGAATGACTGGGTAGTGCTGGGAGCGGGAGGTTAGAAGTGGATGGTGGTGGAGGTTAATAGTGGATTTCCTTCATATTGGTGTTAATTACTCTGGCTCAATTAGCAGGTATGTGTCTGCAGCAAACGTAACGAGCACAAAGCTCGAAAATGTGGTTAGCGCAGGGATGCGGCGCAGGGAGAAGCGGCCTGATGGAGCCGAGGTGTAATCCAGCATTGGGAGGTGCCAGCCCTTGTCCTCCAGTGCCAGGAGAAGCTTTTGTTCTGGAAAGCGGGAGCTCTTCAGCCGAAACCACCTGGACGGTCCAATCTTTAGATAAACCACAGAAGTTATTTCCAGCTGAGACAGGACGTTGTTACTGCTGCGTTGGGAGGTGCTGGGGAAACCCTGCCTGGAGCTCGTGTGCAGTTCGGCTTTTTTATTTTCCAGACAGATTTCCTTGAGCAGGTTGGTGAAGGGCTGCTGAGATGATGAGAGCTTATGAAACGAGCAGGCTAAAAGAGTTGAGTTTGAGGCAGCTGATTGAAGCAGTGTCTTGAGAGGGTTTGGTTGTGCTCTGTAAGTCTATCGGGGGATCAACTCCAGGAGGAAGATGTTAACAAGCCATATTGCCCAGCAGTGCCGACTCCCAAGGTGATCCAAGAAATCCCTCCCAGTCATTCAGCAGCCAGTGAAGACCTGAGCTGTGGTCCTCAAGTCGCAGTTCCATCCCTTGCCTGCCCACCTCTGTTACGTAGCATGTTTCACACTAACGTGACCATCATTAGTCAGAGCAGGACTTAAATTTTGAAGGAAGCAGTCATGGAAGGGTTGGTATGATGCAGCTTCCATCAGAAGCCTTGCTGGGCCCACGGTACCTTCATTGTGGTCCTGGGTGGGTCCTGTATGTGTTCCACTCCAAATCCTGCACTCATTAGAAGAACGAGAGGCAAAATATCTCAGATATTAGACTCCCGGTGTTCTCCCGTGGGACATCATTAGTGTCACTTGAAAACGGTGCCTGTGCAGGCACCTGTTTGACCTTGCAAGATGAATTTCATAGCAAATTAAGTCAGAACAGGGAAACATTTCTAAGAGTGTTTGAATATTGCTGCCTTAGCTTTGGAGGGACAGGAGCAAAGATGGAGCTTAAAACAGTTTGCCAACCGGATGATCCTTGTTTTGACCAGTAAAACCCACATACAAATCATGCTCTGGTGATACCAGATTTCCTTGAGAATTTCAGTTTTACTTCCAGGAAGTGGAGGAGCTAAAAGCAATTCAGTCTTTGCCAGAGAAATCTCTGGTTGGAACTTCCAAAACCTTCAGAATTGTTGCTTGGAATAACGGAGCTGCTTTTCTTCTCGCTGAGTCCATCTTCCTTTTAGTAATGAAATCCGCCTCCTTTTTTCTTCCTCCCTGGATTCGAGCTACCTCTGCGATGGTGTGGGCAGTAAAAAGTGGTTTGTGGAGGCTGGGGTTTTTTAATCTAGAGTTTCCTCATCAAAGGTCCTCCTTTTGCTGTAGAACAGCTTAGCGGTGCCGTGGTGGTGTTTGATGCTTGGTGCAAGAGCAGGCCACCCGTTTTGGTGCACAGACCATTTTTTCCTTCCTCCCACTACGGCACCAAAGAGAGATGGAGCTTCTTCAGCCCTCACCCTGACAGATAACGTCTCATGATCTTTTAGCAGTTTCCAGTGACGGAAATGAAAAGCTATCCAGAAACCAGGCGTTTCTGTTGCTGTAAGTTTTCCCTCGATGGTTTCAGCGATGGCATTAGCAGGCTCCGCAGGCGCAGCAGAAGCTTGCGGAGCAGGGTTCACGTCGGTGGCTCGCGGCGGTGGAAGACTCCCATCTCCTGCCATGCTGGCTGTCCCCTGCTGCCCTGGGCGTGTGGTTACTGGCAGTAGAGAGGCAGGTCTTGCTTCAACCCCCGGCGTGTTTTCACTCTGCGTAAATACAGAATCGTGGTGGGTGTTGACTTTTTTTCCCCCTGCACCCCACTCTGGGGAGACTTCTGCTGTAACCTGGTACCACATTAGAAATGGTCATTATTCAGTGAAAGAAGAAAGGATTTCTGTACTTTTTGGTGTCTTTGGATATTGAAAAATTGCAGACCCTTGTCCTCACCGTAAATTCAGCACGTGCCCTTGGCTCATGCCACACTCGTGTGGTTCTCCCACGTCTAGGCAGCTGCACAGTTTTTATTACTGTGGAGCATGATCATGTGCTGCTCTTCTGGTTTTCTTTCTGCACGCTTGCTACCAGGCTGTCCTTCCCAAACCATTGCCTTCTCCTGGTTCAGGTCACCCTTGCAGCGTGCCAGTGACAATTCTTCATCCAGGTTCACAGGGTTGGACATAAATCATTGCACTTATCTTAACAGTATCTGCATTTCTGAGGCAGGGAGTCATCTGTGGCTTTCCTGGAGAAATCATTTGCTATGGGGAACAACTTAGGTGTCACAAAGTCTCCAGCAGCACCAGAATGACCATTTTGAGCTCATTGTCACGTCAGTGGCATCACAGCTTCCTTCCGCCCTTCCCCATTCTTCCCAAATGCCGAGGCAGATAAGCCTGGCTCGTTCATTCATTCCTTAGTGGTCATCACTCCTTGTTTCTTCTCACCGCTCACGATACCGTCACTCACAGAGTGTTTACATCAGTGCACTTCATCAGTCAGTCTTCGATGTGATGTACGATGACCTAATTATTATGATTTTTTTGCTGAACGATTAAATACATGGCATTTCTTATCCCACCAGTCTCGGTGCAGAAGTGGAGACCAAATCCATGATTTGAGCAAGGGTTTCTGCTTCATCTACTGTCTCTGTATCCCTGAAAGAGACCAGAAAGGAAAAATGTTTCATGTTGTAGGAGCAGAGTAAACATAAAGTCTTCCTGTAGTGTCATATTTCCTGCAGTTAATCATGGTTTGGTTGGGTTTTTTCTTTTTTTTGTTTTTTTAAACTTTTCTGCTTCCATATAAAGCTCTTCTAGAAGAGTTTCTGACCCCTGCCTTGGGATTCTGGTGGAAGAGCCCTTGGTGCCAGTTCAGTGTCTTTTTCTTGCCCTTTCTGCGCGAGATTAGTCAAAGCAGGATAGAAAGATGAATGGAATTGTGTGCAATTAAGGTGCATGTTGTATCCTACCCCTTCCTATTGATCTGTAAGCTGTTCCATTGGCTTTCTTTCTGTTTCCCGCTGCTTTCTTGCTTCGTTCTTGAAGGGAGGATTCAGACCTATACAGGTAATTTTCACTCCTGGTTCTGCATGGCATAAGTGTCTCTCTCACTTGTATCATCACTCCGTTAGTGAATGCGTTACTGTCTGATGCATATCTTACCGACTGAGTTCCAAGATTGCAAAGACTCCAGAGCAAGGTCTTCCAGTGCCATGAATGCTCCATCCCGTGGAGGCCGATGCCTTTCCCAGCGCATAAGGGTGGAGAACGGAGCGTGTACCCGTGGGTTGCTTGGTTTCCTGGACCTGGTCCATCTGCGTGGGGCATCACTTCATGCAAACGTGGTAGAAGAGTTGGGTGCCACCATGGAAGAGGTTGCCACCTTTCTGAAAACGAAGGGCAAGACAAGGCCCCCGACTCAGTTTGTATGAGGGGAAAGGCGTGAGGTGCCTCTGGCCTTTGTAAAAATGTGGAATTTTAGCTGTTCTGGAGGTATTTTGGAACAGTCGCCTTCATTTTTTATTCCCCTAGTATATTTATAAAGGTGGCTTTTTTGGCAGTCGACCCACCTTATAAAAAATATATTTGACAAAAATCATTTTCCTAACGTCCACTCTGAAAGTTGGGCTGTGTTAATTCAGTAGGTATTAACAAAGAGTTACTGGAGTTTAAGGTTTCTTACCTTTTTTTGCTGCCGGGTAGGATTGAAGGCTGCAGCGTGATCTCGCTCTTTACAGACAAACAGAACTTGCCCTGCGGTTTTCTGAATGTGTGGCAACCCTTTGAAAGTAGTATTAATAATGATAATACTGTAATATTTCAAATGCTTTCTCAGCAAGTCTGACCAGCTCGTTGTTTTCTCTCCCTCCTCTCCCCCTTCCCCACCCCAGTTTTTTCAGAGGCCTCAGATCCAGCCTCCAAGAGCCACCATCCAGAACAGCAGCCCTTCCATCCGTCCTGGTGCGCAGACGCCGACCGCGGTGTATCAAAGCAACCAGCACATCATGATGGTCAATCATCTGCCAATGCCCTACCCGATGCCTCAGGGCCCCCAGTACTGTATCCCGCAGGTAACAACCCCTCGGCCAGCCGCCCGAGGAGCCCCAAAGCGGCGTTTGCTCCATCTGGATTTTCTCAAGCCCTGCCGCAGAGTTGAGAGGGGGGGTGGAATGAGCTGGTAGTTGCATATTGAGCCTCTGCCCTTTTTCTGTGTGAAGTGTTTGTGCTTCTGTGCGTGGAGGCAGTGGAATAAATCACCTGTCTAGTTTTGGAGGTCCCTCTCAAAAACAGTGTGAAATGAAGCTCTTGGAAAATGTGTAGTGCTATAAACGTATCTAAACGGACTTCATGGATCTATAATTACTCTAAAACCCTGGGCCTCATACAAACACAATATTGCTGAAATCAGGGGAGCTTCTCTTTTCTACATCACCTCGCATGTCCTCCTTCTCTTGTTTTTAGATCACACAACTTACCACTCTTACATATTTGTTGGTTTTTTTTTTTAACCCTAACATTTCTGAATCTAATGAATCGGTTTGATAACCAGATCCCAGTTGATTCAGGGAGCTCGATTACAGGTTCTATATGCAACAGCGAGAAGTTGCCCAGCTCCTTGTAAACTAACGGTTATTGTTTTCCCCTCCTAGTATCGTCACAGTGGCCCTCTGTACGTTGGGCCCCCCCAGCAGTATCCAGTTCAGCCACCAGGACCAGGACCCTTTTATCCAGGACCAGGTCCTGGAGAATTCCCCAATGCCTATGGTGAGTCCTGCTTGGAGAGTTCTTATAAAGGATTTTCTGGGTGTGTTTTTTTCTGTTGTCAAGCTGAAGATTTATAATAGTGAAATGGATTAGCATTTGTTTGAACTTCAAATAGCTGCTCAATTTGGTTGTGTCACAGCCCTTATTATTCACTCCTGAGAAATTCACAATAACAGAGTATTGTTTGTATCAATGCTTAAGGAGAGGCTGCAGCTCGCAGAGCTACCCGTAATCACATCTGAACAAGAATGGTGGCTGTTTGTTACTCCCTGCTCAATCATTGTTATTTATTAAGGTATTGTGGATACATCTGGCAGCCCTGGTTTCCACTGAGCTATGCCCTGAGTATGTTCACAGCAACACAGCAGTTCATCTTTCTTATCCCTGCGTTCCTTGTTTCAGCACTTAGTTAGATAGAAGAACAAGCCGTGTGGGTCCATTCACCAGTCTTACGCTGCCAAGATCAAGATAGTCCAGGTAAAGAGTTTGTAGGCCGTGCACAGGCTGAAATTTGCCCTTTTAAAGGGCAACTCCTGGTCTTGCCTTTTCTCAAGCAGAAAGATTGGGAGATAGCTCAACGTCGCTGTGTGTGCTGTGGTTGTTTGGTGCACTATAGTCAGGATATTTGATTGATTCTCCCAGGTATGGAGCTTCAAAGCTGCACCTGAAAATTCAGAGGCCGCATGTCCAGTGCTGAGCCTCTTCCTGCCCGCATCTCATCGGTCCTTGACTCCTCCAGGACCTCACGCTGCCTCTCGTTTGGGTCCCAGTTTGCGGACAGCACGTAACCGTGGGTGACTGTCCCTTGCTGTCCCACGCCTCTTCTCTTGGCAATCATCTTTTACATAAAAGTAATTAAGTCCTTTCTTAATAGCTTCCAGTGTGTCGCCAGGTACCGTATCTATCATACTTACATCACAGTCCTCTCTGAGGTTTTCTGTGGGATCTGTTTTGATAGTCCTACACATCAGCTCCTGCAAGCTGTATTTGAATGAGAAGCAGAATTAAGGATCCTGCAGTCATCTATATCACTTCATTCTTTTAATTTACCTTCCCTTGCTCCCTTATGGGAACATTTGAAAAATCCACCAGGATTTTTCTAGTCATCGCCCTGTTGTATGGGGTTTTTTGAAGAGTTTTCACCCCTCTGTATCAACTTGGAGGTACTTTGTTCAGTCTGATCGCTGCCTGCCCGTGCGCATTCTGTGATCTGTTGAGCGCAGAGATACCATCGACTCTCCGTGCAGCTTTAGCTGTGGGTATTTCAGAGCGGTGGAAGAGGGTGGTGAGCAACGCTGGCAGAACTGCTCCTCACAAATACACATTCCTTTTAAAGGCGAGAAAAAGCCCCAGTTGCTTCCCTATTTATCATTTTGAAAGGTCTGGAGTTTTGGTTTGGTTTGTTTTTTTCACTTCTTTCTTTTGGTTTTTATTTTTTTATTTGGTGTCTGTAGAGCTAATGGGACTACTTGGAAAGGTGTCCATGAGGCCTTCAAACCTGGTTATGCAATTTCTGAATAAAACAGGAGAGTGCAGTTATAAGGCAGCTAATTCCTGTTTGTTTACCCTAGGCAAAAATGAAGAAATATTGCAATGGCTCTTTAAATCTGATCTGCTAAATGAGGAAATTACCCTGTACTCCTCATTTCTTTCTGCGGTTACAGGTCTGCTTTCTTACTTTCTGCTCACGTAGTGCCGTTTGTCTGTCTTCACTTCTGTAATTTGGAAAAGGTTCCCTTCCAGTTCCTTCCCACTCCTGAAAGCGCCTGATTTCTTGCGCAGAGACTTGTAATCTTGCAGTCCCAGCTTGGTTTTAGGTTGCTGCGTCTGCTGAACATCAGTGGGCGAAGCTGGAGCCCTCCATCACACAGAGCGTTTTCTAGGCAGAGAGGGTTTAGCTGAGGAAGAGGATGAGGTCAATGGGCTGAGGTTCAACACAGCCAAGGGCCAGGTCCTGCCCTTGGGTCACAACAACCCCCTGCAACGCTCCAGGCTGGGGCAGAGCAGCTGGAAAGTGCTCAGGGGAAAAGGACCTGGGGGTGTTGGTCAAGAGCCAGCTGGAGATGAGCCAGCGTGTGTGCCCAGGTGGCCAAGGCCACCAGCATCCTGGCTTGTGTCAGCACCAGTGTGGGCAGCAGGACCAGGGCAAGGATCGTCCCCCTGCACTGGGCACTGGGGAGGCCACACCTCAAATCCTGGGGTCAGTTTTGGGCGCCTCACTCCCAGAAGGACCTTGAGGGGCTGGAGCGTGTCCAGAGAAGAGCAACAAAGCTGGGGAAGGGTCTAGAGCACAAGTGTGGTGAGGAGCAGCTGAGGGACCTGGGGGTGTTGAGCCTGGAGCAAAGGAGGCTCAGGGGAGACCTTCTTGGTCTCCACAACTCTTTGAAAGGAGGTTGGAGGCAGGTGGGGTTGGGCTCTTCTCCCAAGGAACAAGTGACAGGACAAGAGGAAACGGCCTCAAGTTGTGCCAGGGGAGGTTTAGGTTGGGTATGAGGAGAAATGTCTTTGCTGCAGGGGTTGTGAAGGTCTGTCCCAGGCTGGGCAGGGCAGTGGTGGAGTCCCCATCCCTGGAGGGGTTTCAAAGCCATGGAGATGTGGTGCTGAGGGACATGGGTTAGTGGTGCTCTGGCAGTGCTGAGTTAACGGTTGAACTCAGTGATCTTGAAGGTCTCTTCCAAGCAAAATGATTCTGTGATTTTATGATTGCAGGTTTTACCTCTACTTGTCCACCTTTCCCTTCTGTTGCTTCCTTGCTGTTTATGTAGGGACTGGACATGTTTGGTCCCCTACCAGGCGCTGGGAGACAACTCAACTCCCAATACAGGCACGGATAACGCTGCTGGCCGCGGCCTTTCCCATAAACCTCGGGATTTGATAGCCAGTGTGGCTGCGGACACAGAAATCGTTGCAGTTCGGCAGGCTGTAAAGAAGGTGATGAGGGAAAGTGCTGCAGAAGGCAAAACTCATGAAGTTGGAGAGTGCCTTTTATTTATTTGTCTCAGTTTGGCAATTTACTGTTCTCTTTTATATCACCACATTTCTATACTGCAGTGGGAAAGACCTTGAAATGATGGTAGAATCATAGAATGTTTTAGGCTGGAAGGGACCTCTAGAGGTCATCTGGGCCAACCTCCTTACAAGAGTAGGGACATCTCTACCTAGGGCAGGTTGCTCAGAGCCCCAACAAGCCTGAGCTTGAATGAGTCCAGGGATGGGGCCTCCACCAAATGATGAATGGAAAGGAGAGAGAAAAAAACATGGGTACCACTGAAAGGATCCCAAGGCAGGGTGTAGAGCAAACACACTGAAAAATGTGCTTGGCTTGGTGCCTCAGAAGCTGTATTTCTTCCCAGAAGTTACTCTTGCTCTTTGGGATTTGCTTTTTTAAAAGTATTTTTCATAAAGGAAGAGTCCTTCCTGGAGTTACGCTGTAGCTCGCTTGCTGGCAGGGATCATGTTTCAGACTCCCTGATTAGATCTGGTTTCTAGGAAACTAGAAATCAAGGTAATTAACACATTGCAGAGCTCCCTGGCTTGCTCCTGTCCTCTCCTGTCCTCCAAACTCCTGTTGTACGCCTGGCCAGCATGGCCAAAGCCTTAGTCGGAAGAGCTTGAGGCTTCATCGCTGTTTTTAAGGAGTGAGGCAGGAGAATTCTTCCTTCTCAAGCCGTGGGTAGGCCGATGGAGACTTTTGTGCCCTGGGGCCAAGATCTGAAGTCACGCTGGAGTTCAAAAGGAGAAGTTTATTGAGTCATTTAGGCCACGGTAATTGCAGCATCGGAGGGTGAATCCCGCCGGCAGAGCTTTTAGCAGCCTGATGCTCTCTGTGTCCAGCTCCCTGCCTGACGGCAGAGAAGAGTTCTGGCTCTGAGCATGCCAACAGGAGCCTGCTCCCAGCTTCTGCTCTCCACTCCTTGGCTTGCAGAACGCATCCTTTGAAATTGCAAATCCCATTGTGCTGGCGTGGCTTTGCTGGCTTTCTTGGATTTCACCGTTTGCTCGAGATAGTCATGACCTCCCGTTTTGGTTCCGGACACGCAGTACAGGTTTTCATTCCCGTTTAAAGCTTGGTTCCATTGAAGAACAGATCGGATTGCTCCAGACACGAGTGCAAGCAGGCAGTCCCTCCAGCATCCATGCCTGGAAGGACAAAAACCCAGCTCTGCCTCACAAGTTCACCTGGTAGCTGATCCACAGACAGAAGACAGCTCTGCTCTGCCGCCTTTATTTATGTCTGGCACGTTTTTAAAGCACTCGGTCCTTTTGAGCCAGTCTTATTGCATGAAGAAAAACAGAATGAAACTATATCGGATATTATGAATGTAATCAACAGCGCGGTGTAATTTTGCAATAATAACCGTGGTCGTGCTTTTTTTGTGTGGCAGCCTGAGAGGAACGTTGCTTGTAATTAAATTTTCTGGCTGTGCTTCAAAATAAGATGCGCTTGACCTTGCAAATTCTTTGTAATGGTTTGACTGAATTTCTATGCAAAGGCAAAAAAAAAAATCCGAACCACAGTAACAAGCCCACCTGTTTGTCAGTCAGAGGAGCCCGGGGATGGGCCACTTTTCTTCTCAAGCCTTGGTGATTTCAGCTGCTTCTCCGAAATGGGTGCACGGGATCAATTTTTCTGTTCATGGAGGAAAAAAAATGTAGTGGTTTAATCCACTGCCTTAATGTAGTAGCTGCTTCTGTTTAGTGGAAGTGGGGAAGAGCAAAACACAGACCAACTGGATATTTAAGTTCTAGTTTTTGAAGGGAGCAAGGAGTGGGTGGTGAGTTTTACCTCCCGTGCTTGATTTTGTCTCGTTAACAGGCAAACTGAATTTTGCACTCTTGTTTCTGTCTTGTCCTCTCCCAGGAACACCTTTCTACCCCAGTCAGCCAGTGTATCAGTCTGCACCCATCATAGTGCCTACACAGCAGCAGCAGCCTCCACCAGCGAAAAGAGAGAAAAAAACGGTAAGTGATGGTCGTTAACGGATCCGTTCCTTCTGAGGATTGCGCTGGTGCTGAGGTTGAAGGGAATTAATAACAGTCTTGAGCTTAGAACTGAGCTTTATCCTCACAGAGAGGCTAAGTCTGACCTTTCATGGCCAGGTCTAATTAAATGCTGCACAATCCTGCAATGTTTGTCTTATTTTCAATTTTCTCTGGGGACTTTGTGCTCTGAGTTTGTGATATCTCAGCCGGTCAAAAAGGAAAGTGTTTTTACTGGGTTTGTACCACACATAAATGAAAGCAGCAGCATCTCTCCAAGCCTGGGATCCTCAGCTGCCTGTGCTGCTGCTTCCAGGTTAAGCAAAGAGCCAGGTGGGACTGAACAAACCCAGATATGTTTGGGAGACTGGTGGGAATCGGTTCAAATTGACCAAGAATGAATTGTTTAATGTTATGCCTTGGAAAAGGTAGGAAAACAGTAAGTTGTGGACTTCTTTGCAGGCTTGAAAGAACGTGAACACACAACGTTAGGAAAGCAGGTAGAGGTTTGGTGACCACACTTCTTCCCTTCCTAGTTCTCTGGGCAGTTTGAGACACACTGATGGAATTTAAGCCTGTTTGCAGGTGGAGTAGCTAAAGAGACACCAGGTGAATGTAACTTTTAGACAGAAAAAGTTATGGGCAAACTTGAACTTGTGAATAAATCATTTCTAAGGGATTCAAAAGGAAATTACCTCACTATGTGTGTTAGAGTGGTTTGAAAACGTTAAAACAACTGTTTCCTGGGGCGGGGGGGGAACACAGGACTTGTACGTGTCTCAAAATGCAGAATATTTGGATCTGGTGATTTTTGAAGGTGGTCTGAGGTGACACTTGATTACGGAAACTGGAAGAGCTGAACAATGTGTGAACTGGGCTTGCGAGAAAGGCCTTTTTTGTAGGTACTGTCAGCGAAGGGTGGGGCAACACTTTTGCCACCTCTCCACCAGCCTCTTCAGTCCTGAGGAGCCTCTTTTCAGCATCCAAAACCATGACACGGCCACATCACTGATGCTGTTTGAAATGCAGAGATGTTCAGAACCGCTCAGCTGTGGTTCAGACAGTTTCATGCCAACGAAGCTAAGCCCTTTGAAGTGGAAAAGCAAAAGGTTTCTTAAATGCCCGAGATGCTTTTTTCTGGATGTGCTATTTCAGTTTGCTAATTGATGTCGCAGCTGAAGAAATGAGAGAAATTAAAGAAGAATTAAATGTATGTACGTGCACGCACCGTTAGTTGAGTATCGGAGCAGTACAAGCTTTCAGGCGGGGAAACGCGTTTTAGGGCTGTTGATCACTTGTCAGGAGGAGGAGAGGGTAGGAATCAGCGCCGACTCTTAAGTCCTTGTTCTTGTGGTTAATTAAATGTTTTAGCAGAAAAACTCCATTGAAAAGCAGAGAAGACCATATCTTGTCAACTTCCTGAGTACCATGTGTCTTTTCTTTATAACCCAAAGAGTCAAGACGACATCACATGATGCCACAGTTGATAAATCACAAAACCCTTCTGCAGTTAGAGACTCTGTATGTTGCTGAGTGAAAAAATCACGGTGGTTTGCAGTGAGAGTCCTGCCCTTGACAGGATGATGTCTCTGGGTTTGGTTGTGGTGGTACGTTGTGCTGAGCACAACGGGGACTCCTGCAAGCCATTTAGATATTCAACCAAGAGCTTTTGGGAGGGTGCACGGACAAATGATAGCTCTGTCTTGAGGTTTATGAAGATGCTCCATGCCTGGATGTGTTCAAGGCCAGGTTGGACGGGGCTTTGAGCAACCTGGTCTAGTGGGAGGTGTCCCTGCCATGGCAGGGGGCTGGAACGAAGACATCTTGAAGGTCCCTTCCAACCCAAACCGTTCTGTGATCCTGAATTACAGAGTCATGCACGTGTTTAGACCTAACTGGTGTGGTTGGTGAGCGTTTTGATTAAATCATGTTTCGAGCGGAAGGGATGACATACAACACATTGCAGGTTATAGAAACAACCCCCACTGCAGCATTCCTGCAGAGCACCGGAGCAGCGCCAAGTGTCCTGTCCCTGCTCTCCTCTCCGTAAACCCCCAGGACAGCCTGTAACAAATGGGAAGATACATTGGAATTCTTTCTTTGTTCATTCCCTTAGATCCGAATCCGGGATCCAAACCAGGGAGGCAAAGATATAACAGAAGAAATAATGTCTGGAGGAGGCAGCAGGAACCCAACGCCTCCCATCTCCACACCTACTCCACCTCAGGTAATAAGGTGGCCACGTCACCTTCTCCCGCTGATGTCTGCTTTGCTTTGCTGTTTGCTAGAGCCAATTCCTGTATCGTCCACCACCGATCACCTCAGACACCTGGATGGTACTAACTTGTCAGTGTTCTTCAAGGATTTGGTTTTTTTTCCCTCCAAACATGGTCATTTTTACCAGCCTTGTAGCTTGTAAAATGTGGAGCTGCAGCGCTGCTACAAGTTCCCCATCCCTGGTTTTGTATCAGCAGTAGATTTTAGAGCTTGTGAAGATTTTCAGTGTTACAGGAGGAGCCAATATATGTGTGAGAAATGGTGTTTCTGTTAGTGTACCTGAGGAAAGTCCTTCCCATGCATATACCTCAATATATGCCTCCATCGCATCACTGTCCGTGCTAACGGCTTCCGGCCTTAGTAGTGTTTTATCAGAGTAACCTGAAAAATTCCTGGCTCGGGAATTTTATCCCAGAACTGTGACAAATCTGTCACAGATTTGCCCTCTGTGTGTTCAACCTTTAAAATGCAGTTTTCTGATGTAGGAAAAAAAGCATAAATATCCCAAACTGACGTTTTCCATAGCCCGTCAATCTCTTCTTGTCACTCGCCTTTGAGTCTGACCCCTTCTCAGTCCTTGTGTCCTGCTTCACCTGAGAAGTCCACGTGTAATGTCTGGAAATTAAACTGACTGGAAATCCAGGTCTGTCCTAGTCCTTTTTCACTCAGGGCCAAAAGAGCGTGCTCAGGCTTGTAGACCAGTCTCCTCAGCATCTCCACAGCCTCTGCTGGACTCTCCCCAGTAGCTCCTTGTCTCTCTTGAACTGGTTAGTCCAGAACCAGACACAGTCCTCCAGAGGCAGCCTCGCTGGGGCAGAGCAGAGGGGCAGGAGAACCTCCCTTGACCTGCTACCCACACTCTTGTGAATGCACCCAGGAGACCATCGGCCTTCTTGGCCACAAGGGCCCATTGCTGGCTCACAGTGAACCTGTTGTCCCCCAGCACTCCCAGGTTCTTCTCCACAGAGCTGCTTCCCAGCAGGTCACCCCTCCCCTGTCCTGGTGTGGGGGTTATTCCTCCTTAAAGGAGGTTCTGCAAGCGATGGGTGGGCTTTAGATCAGAGCCTGGCTGAGGCTGGGGAGCAGGGGAGCAGTTTCTTCTTCTTCTTCCAAATTCTTGTCTCTTTAACGTCGCCAGTTTTTGTGAGCTTTTAGGTGAGAACAGCCTTTTCTGAGTGGAAAACTTACTTTCTCCTCTGTATCTGGGTAGTTTTTCTGCTGACTGTCCTGTGCTGAGTGAACACACGAGCCTGTCTCGAGACACCGGTTGTGCTGGAGCAGGAGCTTGAGCTTACAGCTGGGCCAGTGAAAGTGTAACTCGGATTGCTGAGATGAAATAAGAGCCTGGCCTGCAGACCTCCCCTCTGCTGAGACCAGCAGGGCAGTTATTTGTGGCTTTTGCGCATTCCCCTGCTTCAGTCAAATCCTTTTGTCACTTGAAGGCACCACCGTGTGCTTTGGGTCACCTGCTTTCTCCTCCTGGCCCCTGTCGTTGGCAGGCAGCAGCAAGGCACCGTGCTCGAGCAGTTCCCAGCTAGCCCTGGTTTTTGCAACAAGATCTGCAATACTCCACTGGAAATAGCTGGTTTTGTGCCAGAGCGTGGTCTGATGATTTGTGTCTGCAGCTGGAAGGGGAGAGAGCCGAGATCCGGTTATGTAGGGAATCCATTAAACTTCTTTCCAAGCGTTTTCCATGGGAGAAGATAGCAGTGATGTGAAATGTTCAAACACTGGTGGGATCCTCAGCCCATTACTTCACACTGAAGGACTTTCCCCATTAGAAGTGGGGAAGAGCTGAGAGCAGCCGGGGTTTCGCATTGTGTTGTGCCGTGCTGCGGCTAATCCCAACACTTACCGGCTCTGAAATCTATTTTAAGATGCTACAATTAAGTCAAACAGGATGAAATAAATGTTTTTCAAGCGGAGGTTAAGAAGCGTGAATTTTTATCAGCTGTAATTTGTATGCAGGGCCCAGCAGCGATGTCCAATCACCTACCCTAAGTAAGGCATGCAAATACTCCCTTGTTTAATATCCAGCCTTCGGTTTGATTAGGTACTTGGAACCACTTTTGTTAATCACAGAAGAGCTCTGCAATAGTGCTCACCAGCAAAAAGTTCATTAGTGTAACATAACTGAAAATTTAAACCCACTTAAGGCAGGAAATTCAAAGTTATTGTCCCACCAGCACCACCAATTCACTTCTGTGGAGCAAGTGTAGTAACTGGGATGAAATTAGATGACGCCTTAATAACTGTGCTCAGCGGCTGAATTCCAGTAGTGGTGGGTGTTATAATTTTCAACAGTCTAAAATCAATAACCTTTAAATATTCAGCCATAGCTTGGCTTGAAACACGCTTGGACTTTTTAAAATTCCCTTTCCCCAGCTGGTAAAAGCTGTGAACAGTCCGTGTGAGCTTCCTCGGATAGTACCTGCCTGTTGAAATCTAATCAAAGTGACTCCCAGTCCAGTGAGGTTCCAGAATTATGCTGAATTCTGGTAACACTTTCTTTATATTGATGGCCATTATCTGATTCTACAATCTCATTATTTAAATGACACAAGCACAGAGGAAGAAACTTGCTCCAGAAGTGCCTGGAAACCACTGCCATAGACAAGTCCATGCCCTAAATTCTATATTTGACAAAGAAGTCATTTTATAATAATCACAGGGTGCAAAATTATCTTCTTTTTTTTGCCTTTAGATTGGACTATTGAATGAACTCACTCAAAGAAAACCCAAAACCTTGCTAACGCAAACCCAAAGCACCTTTTTTTCTCACTAGATTAAGTGCTCAACGTCATGGTCTTCACCATGAGGGTGGTGAGACACTGGCCCAGGTTGCCCAGAGAGGTGGTGGAAGACCCATCCCTGGAAGGTTTTAAGGCCAGGCTGGACGGGGCTCTGAGCAACGTCACCTAGTAGGAGGTGTCCCTGCCATGGCAGGGGGTTGGAACGAGGTGATCTTTAAGGTCCCTTCCGACCCAAACCATTCTGTGATTCTACAATTCTAAGAAAATACGGCACTTGTCCTGAAGATGAGCATCGCTGCTGAGGCTCGAGCTGCACCGTTTTAGCCATTTCCCCACTTTTCGTATCTCCTGCTTTGTAGTCACCATCGCTGACCAAAAAGTGCTTTGGGTGGAGGCTTCCCAGCACCTCGGCACCAGTGGTTTAATTGCTAAAACGCTTTTAAAGTCCCGGCAAGAGAAGCAGGCAGTCAGTGCAGTTATTATTCATATGTCTCTAGCAGGACGCTATTTTTCACACTATATTTTTTGCTGGGAAGATACGTAAAGCCCAAGACCACAGGTTGGATCTGGACGCAGTTATTTCTTCAGCTCTACCTTGAAAGATCACCTTTTAAAGAGTGAGAAATGCTCTTATTTTCCTGGCAAACCCCTTCTGAGCATCATTGAGTTTGTCACACTTGGTGTTTGCTTGGTCTACGGGCCGTGGCAGGATGGAGTAACACAGAGTGACTCTTGTAGCATCATAAACCATCAGAGCAATTTAGAGTGGGGTTTTTTCCTAGGAAGTCTTGACATGCTCCATTTTGAAGCAGCGAGCCTGTAAGGGTCAGCACTTAAGCACCACTTGTACTGCTTTGCAACATCGTGCCCTCAAAATAAAGGAGTGTTTTCCAAATCTCTTCGGAAAACGCATTTCCTCACCCGAGGAGTTTCTAGGCTTACAGGTTTCTTGTCCACCAGTCCCGTTTGGTTCTTGTGATTCTTACCACGTTCTCCTCTTTCCCCGCTGCTTTCAGCCATGGATTTTTAAAATGACACTAATGATCTGCTGAGGGTGTGGGGAAAGCGTTCTCAGAACCTCCTCGCTTGTAAAATAGTGTTTTCTTTGGCTTCCTCCAGCTCTGGCTGGATGGAGGGATGTGATTTCCATCCCTAGTCCAGCCGATCTCATCAGGCTCGTTCCTGGAAGAGGAGCAATCCCAAATTCCAGCCCTCTGCCCCACTTCCTTAGAGTTTTATTTTCGTTTTGTGCCTTTTCACAGTTGTCCTTTAACTTTCTGTTGCCTGAAATGGTGGAAAACAGGCTGGTGAAGGATAATTCACTCTTTATTCTGTGCTGCTCAGATGCACCAGCTGAAAAAGCTGGAAATGGGAGGAAAAAAAGGGTCCCAGGAAGAGGAGCAGGTTGCTAGAGAGTTTCTTTTTTGGGAGGGGAAATAAGTTTTGCATGGATTTCTGATCACCCAGCCGAAAGAGGGAATGAGATACCCATGTCTGGGGCACTCTGCTTGATTTGAGTTGCTTAAAAATCCCTTTTCCTGTAGATCTTCTCTGAAGTCAGCATGGGTAGGTGAGAGCAGCCACCTGCACAGAGCTGTGTGGCTTTCCACCGCAGAGTATTCCATTTAAATTTAACTCCATTTTCTCCTTCTCCTGGTCCCTTGTGCGTGTTTGAGGGAGTCTTGCAAATGCAAGTACCTGATTCGACCCATCCGCGTTCACTCTTCAGGTGCTCAAGTGCTTTACCTGCAGGTTTGGTGGCTACCTGGTTTTACACAAGGTCTTATTCAATTTCTGATATAAAATACAAGGGTTTTTTTTGTCTTTATCAAACCTTCATGAAGACAAGCAAAGTGTTTGTCCCGTTAATGGTGGACACAGCTAAAATCTGTGGTCTCGGCCACAGGCCGTGGCTTTTTCAGTCTCGTGACTTCTCTGCTTTTGCAGTTCTGGGTTTATATCTGGAAAATCTCAGGCTCACTCCGTATTGACTGGGAACCAGCTCCTCCTTTAGACTGGTGCATAATGGGTTTTATTCTCGTATGACCCAGCAGGTACCGTCCATAAGGCTGTTTGTAGAAGGCATTGGGTGGTTTTTCCGTACGACCACACAGATTCAACCAACCTGGATTGGTTTTGCACTGTGATAACAGGTGTTATTATAAGATATGTATCCATATATATGATATATATCCATATATATGGATCTGTATTATGATACACTTAGGCAGTACTCATACATACACACACCTTATCTATCTAGAAATAACTCTATGCATAGATTCATTTTATATAGATATGTAGATAAATAGATACATAAATTTATTTTATATATGTGTGTATAAAAATACACAAAGGTGTTTGAAATAACTCATCAGCAGAGAAAGGAGTCGAGCCCAGAAAGCAAACTGAAATTATGGGGAGGTCCAGGAGGCTTTTAGTGTTTATCTGACTTTTTGCAGACTACGCAGAGGAGCATTTCTGCTGCTCTTGGAGGAAGCATTTGGAGATGAAGCGGGTTAATCACTGTGCCGTCTTTTTCTTGCTGCTGTTAACAGTAATCATCTCTCTTTTCCCCTTCTGCTGCCTTTTCCTCCCTCCTTTTCCAATGTCCTTTATGAACTTACTCAATCGGTCTGCGTATCTTTTCTCTTTATTTTCCCTACCTTTGGTTTGTCTTCTCTACTCCACCCTTTTCTCGTCTCCCCACTTGCTTGTGCTCCACGCTGCTCGTTTTTCTGGTCTCACCCTGTTTTGTACTTCCCATCCCAGCAGCTGTCCAGCCAGGTCCCCGAGCACAGCCCCGTGGTTTATGGGACCGTGGAGAACACCCACCTCGCTGCCAGCACCCCTCTCACTGCGACCAGCAACCCCAAGCAAGGTTTGTTGATGAATCTCTCTTTCCTGATTATTTTTAGTCTTTTTTTTTTTTTTTTCCCCCTCCTTTCTTGTTTTAGGTTGAGTATTTTTGGCATGGAGACAAGCGCTCGGCAGCAATAGGAGGGGAGGGGCTGCTTTTCCTCCAGTGGAACATTTTCACAGTGCGTTGCTAAGGGAATTAATTGCGATTTGCCAATGTGAAAATGCTTAAAAATAATTGTGTTCAAGCTTTAATGTCCTAAACATTGTTTCAGAGCACCTAGAAGCGTGAACCTCCCTCGCCCATGTGCTGGCCTTCAGAAACAAGGGTAGTGTCAGTAAAAACACCGGTAGCCAGAGAGGCTTTGTATCAGTGGGACAGTCAGCCGTAACGCTGGCATGTAGCTGGAGCATCGTATGGCTCCTCCCGAGCCAGTGCTATGGGACATGGGCGATATTAATTAGGAAAAAAAAATCTCATTAGTCTGCAAAGTGTCTCATAAATGGCATAGCAAATTTTGCTGACTTCATTAAAAATGGCACGGATGGAAGAAGTTTCTTAAAGTGGTGACATTTCCTTCTCGTGTCTAAGAATATTCATTAGAAGGGAGATTTTTTTTTCAAACCATTCAGAGAAAAGGTGTCCCAGGAGGGAAGATGGAGCGTGCCAGGTCTCCTCCCACACTGACATTTTCTAGCCACTAAAAGCCATTGAAGAGTGGTCGTTAATAACGTGTGTGGAGCCGTCGCGGTAACGGGCTCGGTGCTGGAGCAGAGTCGATGCTGCTCTTTGCTCCCCGGTTATTCCCCACGTTACAGCGTTTGAGTTTCTGCCCAGAGCGCCGTGAACACGAAGTCAAGAAGCATCACCTTTTACTCGTGAGCGTAGCCTATAAATTTTGAGCTTGCCGAGATGGTTTCTCAGAGTATTTGCTAGAGGAGAACGAAGCCCCAGAGAAGCACAGCTTTAGGAAAGGGGAAGAGGAGCTGTCTCTGAGGCTCCAGAAGTCACAGACCCAAACAGCAGCACAGTCGCTGCTTCAAAGTAAAGGGAAGTATTCCTGAGGCTGGTGTGTTTCAGAATCTAAAGTGTACTGAAAACGGTGCTCTTTTCCAGCCGTAGTGTAGACTTCAGGGCGTTCCCTCGGTGCAGACCTCCACGGGTACGTCTCTAGGCTGCTGCAGTGTCTAGAAATGTTGCGAAGGGACCTTTTGGCGATGGTTGAGGCCCATCTCCTGCTCAAAGCGGGACGATGGCTTTGTCTAGATCTTTGTGCAACGCTCGGATGTGCAACCTGAAGAAGTTGTGGGTGGGTTTAATGTGCATCAAACCAACCGTGGTTGTGATGGCTGCTCGCAGAGTCGTTGCTGCTCAGCTCTGGCACATTGCTCTGCCCGGTCCGTGTCTGTGTCCCCCCTCTGCCAGTGTCCCCGAGTCCCGCTTGCTGCTGGGATGTGCTCTGAGCACGTGGGGTGTGTGGTGGCACTGGCACTTGGACAACTGGTGATGCTGGACCATAAAATCCAGCACTTACATCAATCCTGGGTATGAAAACTTGTGTTTCCAAGAGAAGCGAGTCTTCTCCCTCTTCTCTCTCTCTTTAGCTTAATCCCTTTTTTAGGCAACGGGAAGTAAACGAGAAGTAAGTGGGTTTTATTTAGTTAATTGCACTGGTCTGACCGTGCTGGTTTAAATATAAATCAGGGCTTGAACTGGGATTTAACACTGATGAGCTTTCCTGTGTTTATCTCCACTCCATCCCAGAAAGATTCAAACATTTGTTCCAGTCCAAAAACTGCTAAAGAGCACATTTATGTAAGCGTTGCAGGGAAAGAGCAAGCCCTGAAATAACACCATCAGCGTTTGACTGTGGCCTCGAGCTGGGGGAGAGCAGCCCAGAGCGACTTAAAGGTGAAGGAAGTTTAGACACCCGTTAAAATTAGTTATTTAAAACAAGCTAGTGACCTGGAGGGGCACAGATTTCCAGAAATACATGCCAAGGTACCAAAATCATTTTTCACTTGGTGCCTGATGTCGGGGCTCTTTTGTTGCAACAGAAAAATAGTCATAGATAGAGTTGCACTTTCTTAAGCATTTATTAAAACCAATATTATTGCTTCCCTTCAGACCTCTCCAGCGGGCTCATCCCGTGGATCGGCTTCTCCCTTGCGCCCTTCGCTTTGTGCGCTCGTTTGCATCAGTTAAAATTTGGTATTTTAACTGATAGAATAGATATAGAAGATATAGAAGCTGCCGTTCCGCTTCTGCGATACCCAGCGATGGTTTTGCAGTTAGTTATAACCGGGTGCAGCATTTGGCCCCTTCACCGGGCTGGGGATGGGTGCGGAGCCCCCGTGCAGAAATGACCCGGCCGCTGTCGTTTCTCGCTCCGGGTATCCGCAGTCCCGGTTATTTTTGCGTTGAAGTCATCGGCGAGGCTGAGTTTGGGATCGCGTTGCATTCGTACCCTTGGGTTTTTTTCTTTAAAAGACAAGCGCTTGGTATTTGCAGCTTTTAAAGCAGCAGCATCTGGCTTTTCAGGCTCCGTATGTAATTTGGAGGTCAAGGAATTGCTACTATAATAGCCTGAAAAACGGCATTCTTTGGGGACAGGCAGTTCCCGTAGGTGCCCCCGGTGTGTATACATCAGCCGGGCTGCGGAAGGCGAGGAGATCGCCGGAGAATTCAGGTCAGGCTGGTGGCAGAGCGTGCAGGAGCCTGGCTGCAGGCCAGGCTGGGGCAGAACTTGTAACGGGGTATAATTGTGCAGGAAATCAGAGCTGTCCACATTTCCTCAGCTTGCACAGGTCCAGCAGGATGTTTGGAGTGTTAATCCGGGGGTTTTCTTTAAACCTTTCCAAATCCTGAGAGGGATCGGACATGGAGAATGAGTAACACAATTCGTAGAAAAGAGATTCATGTCAGATCCTGAAGTTTGGGAAAGTTTCAGCCCGTCCACTGACACGATGACTCAGTAACGTGCGCTCCAAGAGCTGCCCGTGGAGCCAGCGCCCGCACTGCCTCGCGAGCGTGCACCTCGGGACAAAAGATGGAAAAATGGCAGCGAGCCCAGCGATCCTTTTCAGATAAGCACCGCAAAGCAGCAGCAAATTCCCGGATCCAGTAAAATCTTCCCCATCCACCGCTCTGGGCGATCGTTGCCACTGGGACCACCCAGCAACCCAGCTCCCTCTCTGGCTTTGATGTCTTTGCGTGGAGGAGAGAGCAAGAATCTGTCCTGCTGAGTTTGTGAAAGTATTTCCAATTAAGAGTAATTTTGCGAGATTTATATTCAGCTGGAGATTTTTCAAAAGCTGGCTTGGTGGAGCCAGCCGTGCTCCTCAACAGCCTCGCGCTTCCAGTAAATACTTTCTAAATATAATGCGAGGAGTGATCTTGGCGTATGTAGGAAAAGGGATCCGATGAATTGTGTTAATTTTTGTTGTCCCTTCCCAACTGTACGTTGTTTCACGGGACTGTTTCTGTAATAATTGGCAGGGAGGAATGTTCCTTTGCCAGGACTTTGAGATTCGTTCCCCAGGATTGATGTTAAGATTCACTTTGCGTTAGCCAAATCTGCTCACCGTTCCCCTAAAATCCCCCCTCCTCAAATTACTCAAAGTTTGCACCCCCTGCCCCTACTGGTGTCTTAATATATTGGCCAAATAAGGTGTAGTTTGAAGAAAGTGTGCTTAACCCCAGCGTTTAAAATGCCGTTGTGTATTTTCGCTGTGTTCTTTATCTCTCGGAATGTTTTTCTAGACACTTCAAATGCTTTTTTTTTTTTTTTTTTCCTGAGCAATCTCCTTTGACTCAAGGGAGAGAATATCCAGGCAGTTGTTTATAGCGAGCTGTAAATGTCAGGAATGCTCCATGAGTTGCCTGCAAAGGATGTTCCAGAAATCGGAGGTGACGCATTTTCTTTTCTAAACCAGTTCCCGGGTCCTTTTTCTTCCACGGAGCCTTCAGAATCAAAATCAGCTGTTGGGATACTTTCTCCCATCTTTTTTTCCTCATTTGTCATCCCCCTCCAAAGCCGTTTTCCCTGTGTGCCTCATTAATTTGATAAACTACTGCTTTGGCCGTGGTCCTCACTGTAACGCTGCCGGGGCTGTCGACAGCTGGAAGCAAAGTTCTTCGTTGCTCCAGCTATTCCTAAAGATGGGACTCGATGCTCCAAGCAGTTTTGGATGGGTTCTCCTTCAAAAACCCCTTTCCCTGCAGCCTGTATGTTGAACAAGCCCCAAATGGAGAGCCAGCAGAGCTGGAAAAGACCAAGCAAAGCCACAGCTCTTTGGTTCTGCTTGAATCTGGATGATCTGGGGATGGTTGTAGCCTTTGATTTCCTAATCTGAGCAGGGAGGTTTGTGCCTCTGGCTCTTCAGAACGGCTTTTTGCTGTTGTGGCAGTGTCCCAGAGGAGTTCCCTGTTCCCTCAGTGCTCACTTTGTGTTGATGCAGTAGAGCCTGGCTCCTTCCCTGAGGACAGATGAAGCTGACCTCCTCGCAGTGGTGCTTAGAAGCCGGAGCACTGAGTCCCTGCCATCTGTATGTTGACTTTGAGTGACACCCTTCTCATGGGTCTTGCAGAGTCTTAGCACTGAGACGCTTTCCTAAGCAAGATCTTAAGTCTACGTCTTGTTGTTAAATTGGAAGTGGGAGAGGGTGTAGCAGAGATCTTGTAGAGCCAAGATCTTTTAGGATCTTAAGATCTTAGGATCTTTTAGGATCTTGAGGATTCTAAAAGCTCTTAAAGGATCGTAAAAGATCCTAGCTCGTACCTTGTTCCAAAGAAGTGGGAATAAGCATGTCAGACAGAGTTGCAGCAGACCTTTGGGAGCTGGGTGATGGTCATGGCAGGGGTGGTGTTGCTCCTGAACACAGGAGAAGTAGAGGAATGTGTCTGCGCACAGTATTTTGGGGGTTGATTTGATACATGTGCATATTTCACTGTGCTTTTCCCACCTAGCTTGATGCAGACATTGAGAGGTAATGATGCTGGTCTTTGGTGGCAGCTGTCCTTAAACCCTTTCTTTGGGAGAAGGTCTAAGGTGTCTTTGCTGAAATTCAGAACAAAAAAAGGGGATTATCTCCTTGAGTCTGATGTGCTGATGGGTGATGGAGTTGAGAAATAACAAGCGAAAAAATAAAACAGATAGATGTTGCGTATTGGTAATGGCATGACACGTGGCATCTGCAGAAGAACGGCCCATCTTTGGTGATGGAACATCTTCCCGGTTTTACAAAGAGGGGAGCAGTCACAGAGAGCACCTGGGGGTTCCTGGCACTATTGCCAGTGTCTCTGCCTGCATTCTGGAATGGGAGTTTGCCCAGCTTGGTGTTCCAACCCCAGGCTCCTTTGAGGCAGATCCAAGTAAAGTGTATTTTTGTCTTCTATAAAGAAAAAAAATCTATTTTCAGCAGCAGTTTCTGCAAAAAACGCACATTTTGTAACAGACTTCCAAGCTTTTCCTGTAAAGGACGGCCATTTACTGCACAGCCTGCTCAGGAAAATCGAGGCCGCGGCTGCGTTTCCAGGTTTGCCAGGCGCAGGCTGTCTGGACTTCCCCTTTAGATGCAAGGTTTGCTGCAGGTGCCTCTGGTGTCCTCTGAGCTTCTGGAGCAGTGGGCAGAGTGCAGGCAAGGGGAACCAAGGGGGCTTAGATACAGCGAAGGAAGATGGAGTTGCCTTGCTGTTTGTAACATTGCCTTTTTCTTTTCTTCCCCTCTCCTTTCCCAGAAGAGAAGCCAAAACCAGATCCAGTATTAAAACCTTCTTCTCCAGTCCTCAGACCAGAACCTACTGTGGAGAAAAAAGATCAAGCTGGCCAGACAACTGAGGCCACCTCTGTGGAAACCCCACCAGAAATCCCTCTTGCTCCATCGCCAACCCCGGCTGCTCCCGTCGCAGTTGTTTCTGCTGCTCCTCCTGCTGCTGTTGTCACCGTTTCTAGTAAACCCACATTTGCAACTGACTCGGAGGAGAAATGTGAACTCGCTTCCCCAAAGGAGGAGGCAACGCCTATATCAAACGCCGCGCCCTGCACAGACGCGTCGGACCCTTCGCCAGCGGAAGAGGCTGATGCCGAGGTGTGCAAGGAGCCTGGTAGTGTAGCATCTAGTGATATTCCAGTGACTGCTAGTACTCATCTAATTACCGAAATGAACGGAGTTAGCGAAAAAGGAACTGCCGCAGAGAGCGCGGTAGATGTAGCCCCGGCGGAAGCTGCGCCATTGACTGTTGAGTTGGAGACGCCAGAAACACCTCCAGCAGAAGTGGAAAGCGTGCCATCTTCCAGTGCTCTTCACGCTGCTCCCTCTCCTCCTCCCACCCCACCACCCACCCCTCCACCGCCGTCTCCTCCGATTTCTGTTGCTGCTGCTGCTGTTACCACTACAACTCCTTCTCCACCTCCTCTTCCATCTCCTAGTGCCCTCCCTGTTGTTCAGGGGGATTTAGAAGGAGAGGAGAGCACAAGAACTACTCTTAACGAAGAGGTAAAAGATACTGAAAAGAAGGAAGAGACAGAAGCAGACGGGCAACTGGAGGAGAGCACGGAGGCTCAGAGTTCAAACTTGAGCAAGAGTCCTGTCCCAGGTAAGCGTTGGGCACCGTGGTTGTGTGCGGTGAACCAGAGGATGAAGGAAAGGGATCTTTGGGGTGGTTCTTCATCAGATGTTTCCATTCTATCTGCCAAAACCCAATCTGGTGGTGCTGCATGACCGTTGCTGTGATGGCAAAATGCTGATCTTTGTTTGCAGGGACAAAAAAAGCTCCTCATAATTGTTCCTAAGGTGGCCGACTGGGGTGTCCCAGGACTGGCTGGGTTCATGTGGGCTGCTGGCGTTCTGCTGTCACGGTGACACGGAGCAGCACTCCCACGTTCCGTTATCGGGGGATTCGAAGGACACTGCTCGTGTTCTCTCTGAGATGACTGGTTAGTTTGAGGACCTGTTGCTCTGGATTTACCAACCTGTGCCTAAACCCACACTAACATCCAGAGCTTGAAGCCCTCTGGGTGAACCTGCTGAGCCAGCGGCTTCTGGAAAGCAGTGGGGTGGGGGGTTTTCCAGCTACAGAAGCGCGTCGTGGCGTTGTTACCAGCTGTGGGTAAGTAAAACGGACCTTTAGAGCTCTTCCGAACGACCGAAGCACCGAGTGGCCCACGCCTCAATCAGCTCAGCCTTAATTAACGACACGTCTGGTTTTCCTCTGCAGAAGTAACACGTGAGCAAAATTCTCCCATCGCCTTGCTCCGCTCAGCTGCTCTCATCCCACCATTCTTGAAATTTTCAGAAAACTAGGTGCTTTGGTTCGGGAGGTGTTAGAACTTGTTGCAAATTACTAAAAATCGACATTTCTGTAGCTGCTTTTTGAAATCCGGGCGATTTCTCTTGAATGTTGTTCCCTGCCTTTGGTTTCAGCATCCTATCACATCACCGGTTTAACGTTTAATGGATTAAAATAAGCCACTGATTTTGTTTTATTTGCTGTATTTTCTATAGAAAATGGCTTTTTTTCCCCCAGATCTTCCTGGAAGTGAAACTGTGGAAGTTAAATCAATCAATTCCTTGTATTTAGCTGCCGGGGGGTGTATAATGGTGGCTATTGTGCAGGCTTGGCCGTGGTAAAGCATTCCGACGTGTCGCATCGCTGACACCCAGTTTTGCAGTCCTTCCAGAGCTGTGTTTATTTCACTATATCCTTTGAGTTTGGGGAAGCTTGGGCAAGAAAAAAAGGAGAAACAGCAGGTTATGATTTGGGTTTGGTTTGTTTTTGTTTCTTAAGTAACATATAAAATAGGGGTTTATTTAGCTTATTCTTCCATAAGCAAGCGCTAGATGGGCAGTGGCATCAGTAGCATCCTGGGCTACGCTCTGCTGTGGATTAAATGAAACGAAAAGCTGAGGCTGGCCTTGTTCCATATTTGTGTAATGCTGCGCCAGGTCAATATGCTGGATCTTAAATAAAACCGCTATCTAGGGAAGATCAGAAAGATCCCTTGACTGGACCAGCCACAGAAGGGGTTTTTATTCTGTTAATCTTTTTCTATTTTTATTTAACTCGGGTCATTTCACTGCTCTGGCACTTGTTGTTCTTTCAGTCTGAGCCACTTCATAACACAAATTAATTTCCTTACAAAGCAGAGAAATAGGAGTCTTTGTGTACATAAGGTTTTACACAGCCAGGTTCCAGCTTGCAATATTCTTGCTTGCTTTGTAATGACCTGTAGTTTAAATTAAAAAAACAAAACAACTTACAGAGTTTGGGGCTTTTAATTATGCAGAAGATGAATTTTGATGCTCTAATGTCCTTTGGCTCGGCAGCCCACATTAGCCAATGCATCAGCTTTGGCAACAGAGAAATAGATCTCAAACCACGTAAGAAGATCACTTGAAAGTCTGATTGCTATTAAAAACTCAGTACTTGAAGGAGAGCAAGATGCTCCCCGGGTCAGTTTTTTGTGCTTTACCCCTTCTTTGATGATGTCTAACTGTATTGCATTTCTCTGCCAACCTTTCTCTTGAGCAAGAGTTTCCCAATTCTTCCTCGGAGAGAGGAAGAGAGATTTGAATAACGTAATCTGGAGGCGACTGCTAATTCGGGTGTCCGTCTGGGCGGAGCGAGGGATTGCAGGGCTGCGCCGTACGCTGGAAACACCCGTGCAGAACTGCAGGAGCAAGGAGAACGGGCTCTATTATTGTATAGTTTTTCTTGGACTAAAGGCCACGACTCTTTTTTTTATGATCTCTGGAGATACGATAGAAATTGGGATAAGGGAAACTTCTCAAACACGTGTTTGGTAAGCGTCAGCTCGGTGACTTTTCACAGTGTTTCTTTGGGGTTTTCAGCAGAGTGTCTGGTTATTACAGAGCAGGTTGGCTGCAAATGGTACACTTTTATTCCTTTTAATGGGAAGCGATCTGATTTGACTGGCAAACTGCTCAGACCCAAGACCTCTGAGAATAATCCATTTGCTGCGGCACTTACTCCTGAGTGTCCTTTTCATAGTTTTTATCTGGCCTGCTTAAAACTGTGGGGGTTAATCCAGCTCCTCCCTGGCCTGGCGGGGCAGTACTGCTGAGGCTTGCAGCTGTATCCCGTGTCTTGGGATGGAGGCAACAGCTTTTCAGGGATGGGTGAAATTATTTGCTTGTTCCTCAAGCACTTTGCAGAATACACCTTTTACCTAACAGGCAGAGGAACAAGACTTTGAGGTTGTGCTCCGTCAGCCTCTGTAAAGAGACACACAAGGATGTTCAAACCGCAGAGGCTTAAACATCTTTATTCTCCAGCAGTTCTTTTTTACAGCTCAAGAAAATGAATTTTGCAGTGTTTGCAGGAAGTTGGGATCCAGGGGAACCTCTGCTCTTTCTGGCGTTAGGTCTCCACCAGATTTCCAAGGTCAGAAGATGTCTGCAGGAGCACCTGTGTTGTATTCTTCTGATTTTGCCAAAATCAGAGCTTGCTTGGCATGCCTTCCTATTTAACACTGTATTTATAGGTTCTATCTACTCTTAATGTCTTCAGTTGTATGAGCCCATGTAATGACGATGGCAATTTTAGTGGTTCCCTCGCAATGTCTGTTAGTAGCTGGTTCATCCGTAGCCTGCTCATCAGCATCACTGCTCTTGTTTACAGTCCCCTACAAAATGAGCAAGATTTGTTGGATTTCAGAGCGTTAAACCCCTGAGAACTGCTGGGGTTTTTTATCCTGCAAGCAGGGTGTTGTACCTGGCCATACGGTTTCTTGCTACTGGGTTTCTGTGCTGAGCATTCACCAAAACGTGGGGTTAGAGGAGACACGTTCACCCTGTTGTGAGCCTGCAGGAGCAGATCTCATTCCTGCCTGCCCAGGAACCATTGTCGTGAGGTTTTCAGGATGGGCAGAGCTGGTACTGCAAAGGGCAAGAGCCCGTAGCTTCCGAAATAATTAATTCCTACTCATCTCCACTACAAGGAAAAAAAATACAGATATTATCAAGAGAGGAACTCGACTCTCAGCCTGAGATTCTCGCTAAAAACATTGCTTCAGTTAAAAGTCATCAAGGACATGCGATTACTTTTGTTATTAAATTCTGGTTTTTCTCTAGTAGCTTTGCTGGCTGTGGTGAGGCACCAGCACTGGTGGAGTGGAATTTCTAAAGAAGAAAGTGCTACCAGAGACTGGACACCTTTAGGACACGCTCTGAATGCCTGATGTCATCTTGCTATCATGGCTATTACGAGAAGCAAAGAGGAAGGGAAGAGATGGATATCTGTCCCAGGCAGAACTCCGAGGAACGTAGGAAGCCAAAAGAGCTTAATACGCGTGGAATTCAAAGGGCTGGTTCTTGCAGAGCTAATTTATGAGACTTATTTCAACACCAAGTAGCCCAGCTGAGTGCAGGGCGCTGGGTTTCGTAGCTGTGGAGGCTGTACCAAGCAACTTGGGGCGATTGTTGGAGATATCTTGGAGAAATACCTCCAGCACCCAAAGCTGGAGAGCCGGCAGCATAAATCAGATATCACCGTTTTCTTGATGTGCTGCCAGCGCCCGCTGGAATATATTTTCTTTCCCATGAGCTGTAAGGCAATGGTGAGTCTTTGCTTTGGGTTTTAATGGCGCATTGGCTAAAAAATAAAAACATAAGAGCTGGTATTAATTTATGCTTAGCAGTTGGCGCCCACATCAGAGAGGAGACTGCCTTCTCGGTCTCGCTTGGTGGGCTCTGGGCTTGCTGGGGTGGGTGTCTCCTGCAGAAAGACATTCCACTGAGGAACGTGATGTGGCTGGAGAAATGGATTGAGGTAGCATAGGGTCTGCTGAGCAGATTTCTCCAGTGGTGATGTTATCAGCAGGAGTGATGTCTGGGATAGTCTGGAAGTACGGATTTTGTTGCTCTTTCCTAGAGAAGATCAGTATTGTCTCTCCTGTTATCTGGCTTATTTTTGTAAGAAGGGATAAAAAAAGAGCTCCCGGTGTTGGCTGGGCAGTGGTACGCTGGGTCTGCTGGCATCCCTTCTCCAACAGAAAGAGATGACCACCTAACGTGTCAAAGTGTGCTGAGAACAAGCTCAGGAAATGTGTGAATGCAGGCAAAAACCAGCCTCCAGTGGAGCAGGAATTCGGTTACTGGTGGGCACACAAAATGCTTAATTGGAGGGGACAGGAAAATTGAGAGGAAGACCAGAAGTGTCCAGAGACCTCTGCCAAGAGCCAAACCAGACACGTCACCTTCTGGGTTCTCTGCGGCTCACGTTGTGCCTCGCAGCCAAAACTCGATTTTCAGATAGCACCGTTGTCCTGGTCGCGTTTGGGTTTGGCACCTAAACTCACTTTGATTTTCTAATCTATGCTAATTAATTAGCATAAATTCTCCTATTGAGTCAGGTCCTGGAGCAGAAATGAGAACTCAACAGAGAAGAAAAAAGAAAAAATTTGATGTCTGCTATTTTAAGAGGGGAAAAATTGAGCAACGTCTCCAGAGATCTCGCCGGCGTAGCCCCGTCAGCTCTGAAATATGGGCGGGTGTTAGCGCGGAGTTACAGGCTGCGAAACTACCGAGCTGAGCGAAGGCTGCTGCTGTGTCTGGGGATGAAGGGCAAGTGTCCGGCCCAGCGTCCGGCCCAGCGTCCAGCCAGGCATCCTCACACGAGGAACCCCCAAAGCAGGAAGAGAATCTGCACGATGAAAGCAAGGCAGAAACTGCGGGACTCGCTCGGGAGGCTGGGCAGGATCACATCCTTCAGACAGCTTTCTTTGGCCAAAAAAAAGGTGAAAAAAAAAAGTATTATTGAGAAGTGAAAATGTGAACATCCTGAGAGCTGAGGAAGGAAACTCCCCAATGTTTTGCCAGCCCCAAATCCGTGATCCTGAGTTTATTTCTATGTGTTTAAAAAATGAAACGTTATTTTACGCCGTGGGCGTTTTCCGCAGCGTACTTGGAGCTTGAGTGGAGTGAAGTTCTGGCAAATTAAAAACTTTGGGGTTAATCCATTGCTTGAATGACTTGGCTATGGCACTGTTTAGGTCATTACTGTGCAGATGTGACCCCCTCCTCGATGAAATACCTCCCCCCCTCAAAGCATGAAAGTCAAGAAGACATCACATCACCTCCGTGGGGCTTGATGTCCAGCCTTAATACAACGAGTTCACTTTTGAAAAGCACTGAATTTTCACTGAATTTTAGAGATTTTGTGGTGGAGGGAACTGTGGAGCCTCACTTAGGTCCACGCTTTGCTGAATCACTGGAATTACCACCCGCGTGGCCACCTCGTCCTTACCCAGCCCGGATTTCACCCCAAGACAGTGAGAAGTCCTCGGCAACTCTTACGGGGCTACAGGGCACTTCTGTAGCAGGAACAAAAGCTCATCCCTGTTGCGTAAGGCGAAGCCATTCTGCAATCCCTGCTTGGCCATTTCTCTGCTCTCCTTTGAGCCCCAGGAAATTCAGGGTCACTGCTGGGGCTCTGCCCTGCTACTAAAGCTTCTCTGCAGGGTGCTGTGATGGATGGGGTGTGCAGGACTTGGACTTCGTGAGACCTGGTTGATTTTTCCAGCTCCTCCATGAACTGTCCGTTCTAGGAATGACACTGAATTTCTCCTCTCCTCTCCTCCACTCTCATCAGACCCCACCTGGAGCACTGCCTTCAGCCCTGGAGCACAAGGACATGGACCTGTTGGAGCAGGACCTGAGAAGGACCCAGCAAAGCTGCGAGGGCTAGAAGCCCTCTGCTGGGAGGCCAGGCTGAGAGACTTGGGCTTGTTCAGCCTGGAGAAGAGAAGGCTCCAGGGAGACCTTCTGGTGGCCTTGCAGTATCTGAAGGGAGCCTGCAAGAGCTGGGGAGGGACTTTTCACAAGGGCTTGTAGTGATAGGACAAGGATGATGGCTTCAAACTGGAAGAGGGGAAATTTAGATTAGAAATGAGGAAGAAGTTCTTCCCTCTGAGGGTGGTGAGACGCTGGCCCAGGTTGCCCAGGGAAGCTGTGGATGCTCCATCCCTGGAGGTGCTCAAGGCCAGGTAGGACGGGGCTTTGAGCAGCCTGGAGCAGTGGGAGGTGTCCCTGCCATGAAGGGGGGTTAGAACAAGATTGTCTTTAAAATCCCTTCCCTCCCAAACCGTTCCATGATTTTATGAATATTTATATTAGACTTTTTAAAATTATTATTAACTTTGGTGCTGTTAGCATAAAGATCTTTTCTACTGTCATGCTTTGAGTTGGGACCAGCGTGCCCGGTGTGGGGATTTCCACAGCCTACCGTGTTCCTGTGAATCCACAGTTGCTCTCCAAACAGGGAAATGCTGCTGAGAAGCCGCTGAGGCTCCTACGTGTCTTTTGGAGCAGTCAGAACATAACAAATCCAGTTTCCTCTTTGCCCATAGGAACAAGATCAGCCATTATTAATACACTTTTCATCAAAAGGCCCTTCAAAATTGTGTTTTACTGTGATAAAATAAGTGCACGCTGTGGTTTTTCTGTAGTACCTGCTAGAAACCAAAGGCTGGAGCTGGAAATCTGTTTGCAGTAACCTTCAGTCGTGACATCAATCCTGCTTAGGCTCGGTGTTAAACACTCACGTGTGCCTGGAGTTCAAGCTGGTAGCGCTTGCAACAAATTATGAGCAGATCGGATTAATGGTTTTGTCTCCTCTTAACAAGTTGTGTGGTTTCTTTTACCCCTTAAGGGGAAAAAGTGATTTGAGTAAATCACTGCTGATCTTAGGAATATTAGATGAAGTTTTCTTTGAGTCGCTCGGCCAGGGAAATGAATGAATGGTGGAGCTGTGAACCTGCTCCTGGACCGAAGGGTAAGTCCAGCTCAGGAGAGCCTGTAGCACTGCAGGATTGAAGGAGTTGTCCTTTTGGATGAGATTCTGGAATTTTCAGCCTGTTTACAGTTACGGTCCAGATGATGGTTAATTCTTATAATAGTTCTTGAGAAGAATATGTTGAGAACAAGCTTCACTCTGAGCCAATACTTGATCTTTCAAAAAAAAATAAAGAAATCCTGTTTCTGAAGGTTTTCTTTTGCCCTGCGTGATCCTTATCCTGATGGCAATAAACTCCTTGCTAGCCCAAGTGCCATTTCCAGCTTGACTGAGCGACCTGTAAAACAATTACCCTGTTTTAACGTCACGCTAACGATTGTGTCGTTACCGCATTGAGACAAAAAGTGGTTTTATCAAGCTGAATCCTCCGACGCTTCGCATTCCCCTCTGTAAAACCAGCGCGCGAGAGGACACGAGTCACCCACGGCTCAGGCCGCTCCGTGTGATCTGGTCTTGTAAGAGATGTACGCTTATATTGCAGCCCAAACAGCTGTAACTGCACCAAAGACGTGGAAGAAACCAAAAGACCGGACCCAAGCCACCGAGGAGGTGATAGAGGCGGAAACAGAAGAGGTAAGAGGGAACCACAGTCTTGCTTTGTCCAGATTTAATGATGATGTTGCTCTCCTTAAACTGTATTTTCAACATATTTCTTCCTAGTTGCCTTGCAAGGATCCAGGACTTTTTTTCATAGAACATCAGAACGATTTGGGTTGGCAGGGACCTTTAAAGCTCACCTGGTCCGACCCCCCCACACTGACCAGGGACAACTAGAGCAGGTTGCTCAGAGCCCTGGCCAACCTCACCTGGGCTTCTACCACCTCTCTAGGCAGCCTCTTCAACCTGTTTTGCAGAGGGGAACTGTGATATTCCCTAGAATTTTAGTCTGTTCCCTGTTGAAGCTCTTCAGGTTCCCTCCTGAATCAGCAGATAAGCTCCTTTCTGCGTCACCAGTGGGATATAAGAGCTTTCCCCTCTGTTTCTGAGAGAACAGATGCTAAAAGTGCTCACGTTGGAGGGTATCCCACTGCAGCAACTGGTCCGTGCGCAGCGGAAAAGCTGCTGATTGGGTAATCACAGGAAATTAAAAGCATCCCTGTGCTGGTTTTCAAGCCAGCGAGCGAAGGGTGTCACAGCAAGTTTGTACTCAGTACGCTTTCTTCATCCTTTGGTGGAGGAGTCGTGTCTCCTGGAGCACTCGGCGTTCTCACCAGTGCTAATTTTTCAGAGTATTCCCTCGGAAAATTGGCAAAAAGCATTTTAAGATGCGGTGCCCTCAGGTAGGGAAGTGAAAGGATCGAGAGGCTCTCCCAGAGCGTCCTCCATTAAGTCTTTCCTTTGTTTAATGCCTGGACGTGTTGGGGTTTCTCCTGGGAGAAGCACGTTCCTGACACCTCCTCTGAATGCAGAATAAGGCTGTGTCCTTGGAGAGCTCTAAAATTAACAGCCGGGGATACCAGTGCTGCTTTTTCCTGAAGCCGAGATGCTGAAATTGTGGCCACACATCCCATTCCCTTCTTCCCGGGATCTGCTCCGGGTAGCAGCGCACGTTGAAAGGCAGAATCCCCTCTAAGGTGGCTGCAGGAGAGGAGAGCAGCGAGGTTGTCTTTCCAGGCTGGGATTGCTCGTGGCTGTCGTGCTCTAGGGCTTCCCACCCCACCCCAGTAGCTCCTGGGGATTTCACGGGCGACACAAAGTCTTCCCGGTTGCGCTGTTAATGTTATCGGTGGGTTCTCTCCGGGAATGAAGGGATAAATCTCCCGGTGGTTGTGTGCGTTGTCCCGTGCCGCTGTTTTAAGAGGCGTGTGAGTTCCTGCTACGCGCAAAAACGCTGCATGAATAAATGAGGAGCCGCTTCGCCTGCTTCCAGGTCTGGCAGGGTGTTTTTAACGTAACCTCTTGCGCTTCCCTCTGTGCTGCAGCCTAAAGTAGAAGAGGAACTTTCAGGTGACAAAGTACTTGAATCCGAGCAGGAGAAAATGAGCCATGGGGTCCAAGTGGAGAGAGATCCCTCCGAGCTTCAAAAAGCAAAACCTGTGGAAGAAAACGGAGAGCAGGAAGCGGAACCTGTGCGGAACGGGGCCGAGAGCGTCTCGGAGGGAGAAGGAACCGATGCAAACTCAGGCTTCACAGAGAGCTCCAGCGAGGGGCCCGTGTACCAGTATAAACCAGGTAAATCCTGCTCCGGGCTCTCGCGTGCTCACTTGGGTTTCTGCCTCCCGCCTTAAAGGGCTGCCAGCACCCTACGTGTCCTCCCCACAGAGGGAAGAGTTTCCAGTGGGGCTGGAGTGGTATGGCTGGGTATGGCATTGCACGGTGTCCAGATCCGCCGGGATCCACTGACCAGCAGGCTCAGAGAGACCTTGGGGAGCAAGGGAGGAGAAGATCCCCAGTTCTTTGAATTTATTGCACGAGGGGATGTTGGCTGCAGCACAGTGGAGGTGGTGGTGAATTGGTTCCTCTGGGATAGACCGCTGGGAACAGTCCAAGAGATTCCAGATTAGCAGGCAGGCTTCTTAAATAAGAGATGGAAGAGTTCTGATTGGGTCCAAAGTATGAGTATGTGTGTTTATATAGATTATATACTTTATATAAATTTAATTTCCTGGCTAACCAGTTGCATAAATCTCCGGATTTCTAAAAGAGGAAGGAAAAGGAAAGAAACAGTTTGTGGTTTGCGGTCCAGGCTCTGCTACTGAACTGTGAGTGTGCGGTTCTTTTTATCAAAATCTTGATAAAGGTTCTTTTGATAAGATAATTCAAGTGTGGGCTCACAGGAGTGGCCCTTTCCTTGCTGGTTAGCACTGGATACCATCTACCTAAGGAGTCTTTTTGTTATTTATTAAGGTACTTAATTTGTAGACCTGAACCTCTATTAATTCACCTCATTAAGAGAGACCTTGAGACCAATTTACTTCTCAGTTGCTACCAATTTTTAAGCCATTTCTCATTCAGGTGAAGCTCCCTCGAAATAAATTAGTCCTTTCCTTAAGAGCTTGGAAATTAAAGAGTACAAAACAAAATAAGGAAGGACTGGGAGAGCCTGGAGAAGGTATGGGAAGGAGCACTGCCATGAAGTGATCACACTGCGGTGGTTATCTCAGCGCAGCTTTGCTCTGACAACGACCCGAGCTGCTTTATTTTATTAATTTGGTACTATCATATTGTTAGGAGAAAACACAGAGGCCTCTTGATAGTTTCCCACCCACTTAGGGTAGCTTTACCAGTTCATTAGTTAAGCATGTCTCAAAGTTAATCCATAATTCATCAGCCATCTCTCCGAAACACTCGATGCGGTCAGAGCGATCCCAGTTGGATCCGGACATCCTTCCGCTCTGCTGGAGGGCTTGGATCGATCCCTGGGAAAGCAACACGCATCGGACTTGTCTGCTGCAAAGCTGGCCTGGCCACCTGGTGCAGTAATCCTCAATTTTAGCTCTGCTCTTTCTAAAACTGGGGATTTTTGCCTTTTGGTCAATCATAGGAGGAATTGTGTTTGATCCCGGTTTCTTCCCTCGTTGGGGAGCCAGAAAACCTGCCCGTGATGCTGCCCAGCTGCTTTTCACGTTAAAACAGCTTGTTGAGATCTTCCCAAGAGAAGGAAGCTGCGCACAGAAACTGGGTTTTGTTGCTGTCAGTGCTTTTCCATGATAAATGACAGGGGCTGTGGCACCGTGGATAGGCAGCTGGCTGGGAATTCGGGCTGGGACACAGCTAACCAGCCAAACCACTTCCTGCACCCCTTTATCCCAGAGCTCTGTAGAAATAAAACTGCACAAAAGAGCTGAAAATTGTAATTACCAGTGTGTATATTCATTCCCAGTTGTTAAAGCCCATCACTTGAAATAAATTCCTGTTCATGGCCTCAGCAGGGATGAAGATGGTGAGAACCCAGAGACCTAAAGCTGGTGAGCAGGGACTGAAATAAATGACAGAAAACCTTAATAGCAAACCTGAACAGCTGGGTAAAAGCAAAACAACGCTGTTTGGCATCAGTGAAACAAAAAGGTGGCATCTCATACAGGCATTTTCCTTCAAATATGACCATGCTGCCCACGAGCTGCTGACGAGTCAACGTGGCTGCTGAGCAAGTCCATGTTTTTTTTCCTAACTTCAAACAAATGGTGCGGCCAGCAAAGAAAATCCAGGCTCTAGGCTCCCAGATGCTGATTGTCCTTGTGCTGACGTGGCTGCAGGTTTGTATTTTGATTTGCATCTGGCAAGGTCCTCTGAAATAAATGGGTGAAAAGTTGTAATTCTTAGAGCGTGGCCTGTGGCCGTGTTTTCTTCTGGTTCCCACCGTTCTCTCCAGCATGGGTTTTTAACGACTCGGTGTTTTCCCAGTTCCAAAGGATCTTTTTGTTCTGTGCTCTCCTCAGCTCTGTGTTTATCGCTCCCTTTTACACAAAACCAGCAGCTTTCACTTTTGCATTTTCACCCAGAAACTGTGAATCATCCCTGTTTTGTCGTATCGCACGAGAGAGTGAAAGGCAGCGTTAAAATGAGGTTAAAACTGGGATCAGTGATGGGTTCTGGGTGTGGTTGCTGGTGGAGCTGGCCGTAGGCTCCCCATCGTTCGTTCCTTTCATGCGACGTGTATTCCCCTTCTCGTTGCCTTCAAAATGAAAATAAAATTCAATTATAATTTCCCAGGCAGCTGTAGCCATCTCTTCCCTTCGGATTTACCGGGAGCACGTCTCGGAGAGCGGAGGGTTTTGTCACCTATGAATCTCGGGCACCTTCTCTCCTTACAGGGCAGTGGAAGCCCCTGGACCCGGAGGGGAAGAAGCAGTATGACAGGGAGTTCTTGCTGGATTTCCAGTTCATGCCTGCCTGTATCCAAAGGCCCGAGGGGCTGCCTCCCATAAGCGATGTGGTTCTCGACAAGGTGAGAGGAGAGCCGATCAAACAGGTGCGTGCAGTTTTACTGGTATAAATAAAGATATCTAACACATGCTTTATTCCTGGGCTGTTTCCGTGCCGACTTTTGTTGGGAAGGAGGAATATTGGGCTGATGTCCCATCACAAAATCCCTCAGAGAAGAGGCGTTGGTGCCCAATGAATGTGCACAGCTGATGGAAAAAATGAGGTGTTTCTGATGGCCTCCGTCTGGATTAAGTTATACCAGATTGATATTAAATTTTTAAATGATAGAGCCATGAAGACCTGAGGATATGAGCAAAGCAAGGCAGAAAGGAGAGAGGCAGTGTCTTTTATCAGATCAGTTCCGTGCTTAGAAAGCACAGGCAAGCGTTTGGGCAAACACTTTTTTTGGTCTGAAGCAGTTGGGTGACTGTTTATGGGCTGATCTAATAAAAGATCTTTAAAACCTTGACTCTGGAGAAGCTCAGTGATTTCTATCCAGCCTCATTACAGATGTGATTTTCTCTGCTGCGTGTCTGCACTTACTGAAATACTTGTTATTTCTGAAGTGCTGACACCAAGACCTTATTCTCCTCTCAGTTAGAACTGTGCAGTTCATTGATTTTGATGTACCCACTACAGACTCACTCTGAAGATCCAGGCTTAGCTCAGGATATAGGCAATCCTCACGTGCAGAAACATTTCCACTCTGAATTTCATACCCAGGCAAACTGTAAAATGCAGCTTTGTTCCCAAAACGATCTCATCCACCTACTGATTTTCCCTGATTGCTTCTCACCACTCTGTCTGCTTTGGAGCTCCCCGTGCTCGCTCGGCTCTCTGTCTTCTTAGCACAAAAGACATTTGTTTGAGGGAAGGCGGCGGTTTTGTGATCCTGAACCAACACACTCACGTTTGCTTTGCAGGAGATGGGCTCGTGTCTCCATCATTTTCTCCTCCATAAGTCAGGCTCAGCCTTGAAATGTTTCTGAACTGCACCCGTTGCCTCGATAGTCACCTGCAGAAGCTGTATTTTAAATTAAATGTGTATTGGTAGCGTCAGCACGGATGCATAAAACCTGCACGTTTTGTTAAAAGTGTTAATTTGGGTATTAAAATGACTGTTAGGGTTTAGCAGAGATTGTTTGTAGACCTGAGTGGATGTTGGTGGCTGCAGCACCCGCTCAACAGGTCCTGTTTGTGTGTTCTGCTCCCCGCTGCAGGTCAATCAGCCGAAATTGCCACTGCGAACTCTGGACCCTCGGATACTGCCTCGAGGACCAGACTTCACACCGGCCTTTGCTGATTTTGGGAGGCAAACCCCCGGTGGAAGAAACGTGTCTGGAAGTGTGAGTTTACCCCAACTTGCTAATTTAAAAACTGGCCTTAACATCCGTGAAGTCCATCCTCATGCTTTTGGGCCTCTCCCGATGCTCCGGTGGTTCTGGTTTTGTCAGGATGAATCCAAGGGTGATGTTTTCTTGGCTGTCAAAATGTAGGCAAATTAGAAAAACGTTGCGGATGTTTTAACTGGTACGTATTGGTCTTCAATGGGTTTGATCTCCTTCCCCTTCGGCCCGTGCAAGAGCTGTGGAAACACGTTTCCACGCCGAGGACCTGGCAGTCGCACGTTTCATGTACAACACCCCGGCGTCGCTGTGTGTTGTCGTAGGAGACTGTTTAATAACACGTGCCAACAGAGCAAAGAGATTGTACTAACCAAAAGCCCAGGAACACGCACAGCGCCTGCGGATGGTCTGGCTTTCTCAGCGCTTCCACATGTTGCATTGCTTCGGTCACTTCATTCCTTGTTTTCCTGCCTTCTCCTCTGCTTTTCTTTCACTTTCTTTTCTTTTCCCTGTGTCTGGCTTTGCCCAAACTCTGAAATCCCTCTCTGAACATTTCCTCCTCGCTTTCACTGTCTCTCTTTCGGGGCTGCGGGTGCCCCCGGTACCGCACTGCCCGGTCAGCCGCAGCTGGAGGCTGGAGCCTGCCTCCATTGGGTGCAGTCATCGGGTTTCCATCTGTCTATCAAGATACATCCAGTGTATCCATCTAGATGCATCTAATGACACCACCATCATTTATCTTTGCAAACGGCTGGTTTCAGAAGAGTTCACTGAATAACCTCGACTTCCAAGCGTGCGCGTTTCCAGGAGGCTCGGCGTCAGACCCGGCGATTTTCAGTCGATGTAATAATGCTGGTTTGAGAGCGGTCTCGTGGCTGGTGCCTCGGTTCTGGGGCCTGTGGTCGTGTCTTGGAGTAGCTTTGGTGCCACGGTTTCTCTCAGAGCACCGCTCGGTCCTGAAACCTCAATGCTGTTGGAGGTCGACATCGCTTCCTAGATTTGGGACTTGGCAGGTTGTCCTCCGGCGCCTTCTCTCGCTGAATGTCCCGAGCCTCGTGGCACCTTGGTAACGTCCCTGTCGCTCTTTCTCTTTCTGCAGGCCTGCAAAGTGCAGAGCAACCCTGGATTGCCCTCCCCGGCTCGGTGCGGGTCCCCAGCATGCCCTCTCTTGGTCTCGCCTCACCCACCATTGAGGAACCTGCCGATAGGGGTAAGCCAAATCCCCCCCTCTCCCCCCCAGTCTTTGCACCTTTTTGTAGAGTTGTCTTTTTCCCCAACGCCCACTGTTGATAAGAACGACTGGCAGAAAACTTTACAAAAAGGTGCAACAGTGTCTTGAAAATAAAAATTTAAAACAAATTAAAAAAAAAAAAACGAAACAAGACTTGCATTGTACCCCTCTAGGCAGTCTTCAGTGGTGGGTGGGACATCACCAGCTGAGGGCATGCTGGGACGTTGGCCTGAGCGGGATCCGCGAGGGGTCTGCACTTTGCAGACCTGTGGAAAGGGGGAGAAAAGGTAAGTCCCGCTTACCCCGTTCATTTGGAGCATTCAGCACATAACATACATCTTACATTTGCGCCTTTCCAGAGCAGAGCCTGCCCATGCGTTTTTTTTCCTCGAGGAGGGTTGGAAGGTGACGTTATTTCAGAAGCGCTGCTGTCCTGCGCTGTCGGCGGTTAGGGGAGGAGAGGGTTCTCAGCCCTGAGCAAAACCAGACGTTCTCTTCTCGTAAAGCATGGCAAAAACCCGCGTGTCTGTCCGCTCGGTCATTCCACCTCTGCACAGGCCATGCCCATAAACCATCGACCCCTCCCCGCCTCTTCCTCGCCTCCAAGTAACGTCGAGCAGCTCGGCGCTAACAAGCTTTTGGCACGTGGAGAATCTTTTTGTTTCGCTTCCTTGGCTTCTGTCTTTTCTTCTTTTCGCTTAAACGTGTTGTGTGATTGTTTTTAGAACTAACAAATGTCGCATCAAACGGCCCAAGGGGCGTAACTACACAGGAACAAAACCCAGCTAATGAACACTTTTTAACGTAGACGTGAAGTTAGGTGAGGACCCAGATGCAGGCACAAGTAGGGTTGGAGAGGACCGCTCCACGCCCACACACCAAGGCGGGACGCGTCTGCTTTTATCCTTGAGAGGTGATGGAAACTCAAGTCACCTCCGTTCTTGTGCCTCCCTGGAAGGCTGAGTCGCTTCTAGCATCTAACCTCAGTTGCACCTTCTGCGTTGGAAGCCTGTCGTAGAGGGAGGAGCGGTTCTTTAATTCCTTGGATGTTTTTTTTCAAGCGTTACCGTGACTTGTGTCCTGAGAGTGGAAGCGGACCGTGAGGGCGAGCACCAGCTCGTGCTGGGTCGCTGTGAGTTTGGGGCTCCTCTGCAGGACACTTGTCCTTGTTTCTTTCTGCTTTCCTTCTTTTCCCTTCTTCATCCGGATGACAGGTAATTCAGATTAATGTGGTACCATCTGGTAAGCTCTTCTCCGTGCCTTTGGTGGAAAATGTTATCCCAGTGCAAGCTGTAGCGCTGTGATTGCAGCTGTTACAGAACCATTATTATTTACTTGGTCTGGGGTACAAAAAGGAGGCTGGCCTCGAGCTCAAGCACCTCTTGAACTTGCTGCTTTGTAAATTTGGACCAAAAAAACCCCAAATTTTTTTCAGTTAAAAGTCAGATCGTAAATATGATTTTATTATGCATCCTGCTCACTGCTTTTCAAACCTTATCCAACAGTTTGAACCATATATAGAAAACATATATAGAAAAAAACCCCATATATATAGAAAAAAAAATCCAGCCTTCAAGAAAGCCCTTGTTCTGTTTAATGCACTTTAAGGTGGGGGCTCCAAAGGATTTGAGGAGGCTGTGGCGCGTAACACGCTGATACTCAGGAGATGCACAAGTGCTCCTGGCATCCATCAGTTTTGCCAGGGAAATAGTCACCTCCTTTCAGGGTGACTGTTTATTTTAGGTTTGCTCTAAAAGCCAGCGCTCCAGCTTTGTGTGGACCCGTACCCAAGGAAGCGTCGTGACTCCGTCCTCGTGGTTGCAGCCCAGCTGCTGTTGGAAGGTCCTTCAGACCAGAAGAGAGATGGGGCGGCTGCAGGTCGCCTCCCATCAGCTTTCTCCCTGTTCCTGTGGAAAATGGGCCCAAACATTTGTTTTTTCAGGGCACGCTGCCAGGCTCTGGTTACCGAGCTCTGCGCGGGCAGGGAGGTGTGCGAGGAGGTCTGGCGCGCGCGGCCAAAACCCGTCGGTTTTCTGTTGCGTTGCCGTCTGGTTTTCCAGCTGGAGGGAAGTTTCTTCTTTCCGCGGCCGTACGTTCACAATGTGGTTAGAACCTGGCTGGTGAGATTGCCTAAAACCAGAGGTGGATGTCTCCAGGCAGGGCTGTGAAGCAGATTTTGCTGCGTCATACTCGTGTCAACCAAGGGCTCTGGAGGGGAGTGGAGGAGGGTCATAGAGGGGTCGACAGCTGTTTCAGGAAGGTGTCCAACCCAAGAAAGCATCTCGAAGGTTCCTGTTCTTGCCGCCTCGTTCCATTGTTGATTCCTCGGGAGCGATCGACTCGCACGGTTGTGTTTCAATCACGGCTTGTGCCCACAAGCGTTTGATGGGGTGGGTGAATTCTGCGCGGGCAGCAGGACCTCTCGGTGTCAGCGTACGAAAGCCTCTTGCAGCATGAGATCGTTGTCTTTTGACAACATCTTACTCTGTTGCTCTCATCCCGTAACGAAGCCCAAACAAGAACTCCGGCAGCGGTGGGGGTGGGGTTCCCGTGCTTCCATCGGTGGCACGTGTTTACACCATCAGAGCCGAGCGGTTCCAGTCGCAGCTCCAAGCTCCTGCCTTTAAAGGAGGGTTTTGGTTTTTAATAGTGCAAAACCAGATTTGGGGCTGGCACACGACATAAGAGGCACCAGCTACGAGCGCTTTCCTCTGTATTCGGTGAAGCTGTTTGAGGTGGTTTTGCCTCTGATGCCTGTTGAATCCCTTTGTTGAACAAAGAAATGCTTTAAAAGGCCCATCTTTCATGTGGAGGCAGCCCGCGGCCCGCTGAAGAGATGAATTACTGCTGCAGAAAGTAACAGGGTTTTAATGGAGGTTCGTTCCTGGGCTAATTTTTACATTTGAGGTTGGACGTTTATAATAAATGAGTCCAGAAATATGAAAGAGCGCAGGGGAAGAATAACCTCCCGACAACATTTGATACCTGTAGTCCTTAATCAGAAGCTCCCAGAGGATGAAGAGGGAGCTTGGGGGTGTCTAACGCCCGATCATTTGTACAACTGATGAAAAACTCCCCATTTTCAGCAGTTTCCATGCCTGATTTGGCCGGGAGGAGCATCATGTTATACAGGACTGTGGAGGGACGCTTGATGCTTTTTCAAACCAAGTCCCGTGTTTCCCTTTCTTCTGTGAAGCTACAAAGAGTTTGACCCACATCTGTTGGGAGCCGTATTTCTACAGTGCAGGAGCTGCACTGGAGCTCCATTCAGGGTGTTTTATATAATTCTCATCTCAGAATGGCTCTGTTTGAAGCAATCTCCAGTAAAAGTTTATGGTTTTGGCAGAGCTGTTAATTTATCATTATCTAATTGCTTGGGATGGCGCATTTGAAATGCACCTACAAGGGTTTATTTAATCCTTACATAGGCCTGTGCTGCGATGTCTCTGTGACATGTTCTGGCTTTCTGGAGACCGTTTTGGTCACTCGGGTTGAGTTGTGCAGCATCCGGAGCATCGCTGGTGTGTGTAGGCAGCGGTCATCCCGCATCTGTTTGGGGAAAAGCTGCCCGAGAGAAACGTGTTTGGTGTCCTCACGTCCCCTCTGAGCAACCCCAACGGGTGTGTTGGGTCCTAGGAGGAGTTCTGGTTGTCGGCGATGCTGTCAGCGGGTGTTGCCGTGTGCCCTGGCGTGTTTTATCGAGATGCGAGTTTAAAAGGGGATATAACAAGGAATGTTTTTGTCCTAGTTGTTGAATGTTGGACCGAGGAGATCTCAGCCAGGCCAGAGGAGAGAGCCCAGGAAGATCATCACGGTGTGTGTGAAGGAGGATGTCCACCTGAAGAAGGCCGAGAACGCCTGGAAGCCAAGCCTGAAGAGGGAAAACCAAACCGAGGACCCGGAAAATGTCAAAACCCAGGTGAGAGCGTGAGCGAGCGCTGCCGAGTACAGCGGTCTGTAACAGGAACAGGGCGTCATTTGCCTTTGCTGTTGTGTTAGACAGTAAAAAGGGCAACAAAGTCCCTTTGAATCACAGCTTTCTCCTACCTTGATTATTTTTTTCGCGTATTTATCCTTGACCTGCCATTTAAATGGCAATCCTTTCTATTAAGCGAGTCTAAACAGGAAACACCAGACAACCTACTACCTCTCTTCAGGACTGGTTTTCTGTTGCTATTTTACTAGAATATTTCTGTATCCATTCTAAAGCAAACAACCTCAAACTTCCAGCACAGAACTTGCTTTTCATCCCCTTTGAGATGACGTTTCTGGCCCGAACTTCAGCAAGGCTGCGGTTCCTCTGGGAAATCCCCTCGGTCCGTCCTGCCCAGCCCCACGACACCGTCCCTGAAGCTTTCTCTGTTTCTTTCTCCCCCTCCTCTCCTCCGTGGGACAGCCGCTCTGGGCAAGATATTTGTCTGGTGGTCAAACTTGTGATTTGTAGGATAAGTTGGGATGCTCTTGAAGGACACTGGAGTTCTGTGCTCAGGGCTAACGGCAGCGTTGTTGACCTAGTTATCATTCTGGATAGGAAAAAAAAATAAGGTGCCTTAAAGTAAATCTAGGAGGAGTTGATCACCTCTGGTTGAAGGAGGAGCAGGCTGCTTCCTGGTAGTTTGTATCTTGTGGTTAAATTGATATCAAGAAGAGTATTTCAGCTGGGTGGCAGCAAGGGCTTTGTGCCTTCTCTGTCACGTTTGAAAAAAGCACTTGAGGGTTTCCAAAAACCCTGATCCGCAGCCTTGGTCTTTGGTAGCCAGTAGCCAAGTTAGGACTGGAGCTGGACGGTGCTCAAATGTGTGTCTGGGTGTAGCGCAACTTCCTAGAAGTTCCCGTAGGACATCTCCGTTCACCTTTAAGGTGCATATGAGCTCTTTTCCTGAAAGCCGCCTCTTCAATTTGGGCTTAAACTGACAGTTTTCCTGTCCTTTAGGAGCTGTTCCGCAAGGTACGAAGCATCTTGAACAAGCTGACGCCCCAGATGTTCAACCAGCTCATGAAGCAAGTGACAGACCTGACGGTAGATACAGAGGAGAGGCTGAAAGGAGTCATCGACCTGGTCTTCGAGAAGGCTATCGATGAACCGAGCTTCTCGGTGGCGTATGCCAACATGTGCCGATGTCTGGTAACGGTAAGAGATGCCAAGACCAGGTGGGAAATTCCTCTGCACGAGTGAACGTTCTGCACCTTGTCCCCATGCGCTGACCGGCAGTAATATAAACGTGGCAAGAGCAGACTGAAATGTTTGATTCTGGATGTAAATTAGAAAAATCTATATGACTAATTTCTTCTACGCTCGCTGGCCGTGCCTGCAGGCAGCGAGCTTTGCCTGGAGAGCTCTGTTGTTTGGAGTCGAGGACACTCAGCTCTGCCTGGTTGCAAGATACCATGAGTCACATTTGTAAAGTCCCATTTCTGTCTCATTTCAACGGGGAGCCCAAGGTGCCGAGCCAAGCTTTGGGCAGCTGGGCTTCAGAGGGGGAATTTGGGACAAAATAACCCCCTTCTTGCCCCAGTCCTTCATGACACACGAAGGAGCACGGCTCCAGAGCCTTCAGCGCACAACGGGTGTTTTTAAGCAGCTTTGAAAGGACCCTGGGAGGGGCTGTGTAATCTGTCCCCGGACGGAGAGGGTGTCAGCCCAGTTCTGAGTGCGACTTCACGTATGAAATGTCAAACTGGGCTGGAAATCGTGACGTGATTCTGAACTGCCGTAGCCTTCCGGACCTGCGCTGCTGAATATGAAGCGCATCACGTAGCGGATGGTTTATAGGAAAGCTCACTTGTTCGAGGAGTTTAGTCCTATTTCTGCTGATGTTTTTGTTCCTCGTCCCGCAGCTGAAGGTGCCCATGGCAGACAAACCTGGGAGCACAGTAAACTTCCGCAAGTTGCTGTTAAATCGCTGCCAGAAGGAGTTTGAAAAGGACAAGGCTGACGATGACGTCTTTGAGAAGAAGCAGAAAGAACTTGAAGCTGCTACCACTGTAAGTGGTATTTTTCCCCAGAAATCCTCAGAGCTCCCTCTGAAAATGATGGTTTTTGAAGATGGCAGTGGCGTTTGGGGGGATTTTTAGAGTTGAGAGTTTCATTCTGTCGCTGCGGCTGAGTATAATAAAAACTGTTTGCCCTGGTGAGTGGGTTTATACCAGCCTCTTTGGGTTTTTAGGAGAAAAAAAGTAGAGGGACAACAGCAACTATAAACATAAAACCGGATCTTTTGAAGTCCTGTGCTCTGTGAACATGGTTTTTTTAAAGCTGTTTTTCTGTTCTACAGCCAGAGGAGAAGACGCGGCTCCATGACGAGCTGGAAGAGGCCAAGGACAAAGCCCGACGGAGATCCATTGGGAATATAAAATTCATTGGTGAGCTCTTCAAACTAAAAATGCTGACGGAGGCCATCATGCATGACTGCGTGGTAAAGCTGCTGAAAAACCACGATGAGGAGTCCCTCGAGTGCCTTTGCCGCCTGCTAACGACCATTGGCAAGGACCTGGACTTTGAGAAAGCAAAGGTAGGGCAGGACCGGGAGTGAGAGAAGAGGCTTTCGGGGCAGGGATGGAAAAATGGGTGTGGGGTGGTTTTATTTGAGGATTTATGTTTTCTTCAGAACCTTCTGTATGGCATGAGGAAATCATCTGCTCTTCTGCAGATGTTTCATCAGGACCTGGCCTCGTTCCCTCCTCTCTGCCCCTTTCTAGTAGAGCATGTATGGTTTTCAGCAGTGTTCTCCAGCTGTTAGTTGTTTCCAAATATTTCATCCAAACAGCCTAGAAATGCTCGACATTTACCTTTTCCCAATAGAAAGTGCCTCTGATCTTGTAATTTGCAAAACATGAATATTCAGAGTTGTTTCTCTACCACTGAAGGTTTATATTACCTATGAAATCTACTGCTGAACGTACTGTTTGGGTTAAATCTAAAAAAACCCTCAAGAACTGGCCTGAACCCCAACCTGAGCCTTGCTGGATGCATGGACGCATTTATTTTGTGTCATCATCATCTCCAGCTATGCTGGAATGAAGCAGCTGTGCTGCAACCGCAGCACTCCAGCATCCTCCTCCCGATTCTCCAGCGAAGGCGTGTGTAGCACGGAGCACTACACACCCGATGAGCTTCTCTTGGCACGGACAATCCGCTTCTCCTTCGCAAAAAGCCAAGCTTGGGATGAAAAAGCGTTCAGGGCTTTGCCAGAAATCAGTCGGGCTCGGCTCTGGAAACAAACCGAGCTGATTGTTTTCAGCTGCCGCGGGAAGGGAGTTCCCTGGATTGCAGGGATCGTGGAGGATCAATCCTGATCCTTACGGGGAAACAGTTGCCCAAAGGGTTTTGCGGAGCGTTGACCAAAGCAGCCTGGTTTACCACTAAATCCCCCGGGCTAAACGCCCTGCGCTGTTAGCACGACAGCGCTGTTGCTGCAGGTTTGAGAGGACCAGAAGCCGGGATTAAATTTCTCCACCTGCTTTGGGAAGAAAACAAGGTCTGTCTTCTGAGCAGTAGCTGAGGTCATGCTGGATGAGTCCTGGACGGGTTGAGTCCTGGATGCTCTCCTGGGCTTTGCAAGCATGGAAACGCCGTTCAAGCCAAGGTTTTGGTGCGCTGGGCGGCTCTGCGCGCTCAGCCGCAGCACGCGCCGCGGGATGTCGCGTTCCCCGTTGTGAGAAGCTGCCCGTGTCCCGTCTTTGGGATTTGTTATTTCTGTCAAGGCTGCTTGAGGATCCTCTATTTATGTTCTATTAACGGCGTAGACGTTTTATTCTGTGTTTTCATTGAAGCTGAAGTGTTAGTGATAGATACAATTAAAGCTCCTGGAAAAAGTCCATTTCAAATATTTTCCTTGTCATTCCTAACTATGGAAACATTTGCTCTCAGAGCTGAAATTTTCCAAGGCAAGGCCCAGAACCAAATTTTAATAGGGTTTTTCTTGTTTGATTAAGGGTTTAGCTCAGTTTCAGTGAAGGCAGCGGGAAACATTTTATAAAACTGCCCTGAAATTCCTTGTTTAAAACAGCCAGAGCCCCCATTTGGGGAAAAAACAAAGCTTTTTGGAGCCTGGCAAGTCAAATCTAGACCTCAGGGAGGCTTCTGTAATGATACCATTTCATGCCTTGGTGCAAACCAATTTGGATTCCATCACATCACGACTTTTGGGATGAACAGGAGCATGTACCAGGGGAGGTTTAGATTGGATATTAGGGAAAATTTCTTCCCAGAAAGGGCTGTGAAGGGCTGTCCCAGGGTGCCCAGGGCAGTGGTGGAGTCCCCATCCCTGGAGGGGTTTCCAAGCCATGGAGATGTGGTGCTGAGGGACATGGGTTAGTGGTGCCCTGGCAGTGCTGGGGGAATGGTTGGACTTGATGATCTTGAAGGTCTTTCCCAACTGGAAGAATTCTATGATCCTGTGATTCCTTGTCTCATGCTACGGCTAAGCCCGTTGAACAGCTTCTTCCTGAGAGAAGCAGCTTCTGCCCCTGCTTCTCTTGCCTGTGTCTAGCTGAGGCAGTTCAGGCAGGTAAAGCAGCAATGTGGGCAGAGTTACTTTCCTGCCTGTTTAGTTTCCTGAGCCAGTTTTTCTTGGGCCAAGGTGAGCACACACTGGTAAGAGAAGGAGGAGCTCAGAGGCAGAGCAGGACTCCCCTTTCCAGTGGCAGACGGCCAGTAGATGGACTTAGCTGGAAAAAAAAACCCCACATTGATCTTGATTTTGTAATGGATGGCAAGTTTATTGTGCACATGCAGGGAGTGTAGATCGAGTAGTTAAAAATGCAAAGAAAGCATGTGCTGAGCGAAGGAGGTGCCCACAGACTTGTGCCTTGTTTTCTGCTCCTTGTCCCGCGCTGCGCACGCTCGGATCCAGTCAGGAGAACGTACAAGACCCAACTGTTGCTCCGGAGAGCGGCTCAGGGTCCCCAGAGGTTTCTGGCACAGAAACGCTGTAATGCAGAACCTGCTGACTCCCCACCTGAGGGAGGATTTCCGTTCTCTTCCAAAACACAGTGGTGATGATGCTGATGATGATGTTTCTCTTGTGTAGCCTCGCATGGACCAGTATTTTAATCAGATGGAGAAGATTGTGAAAGAGAGGAAGACGTCTTCACGGATTCGGTTCATGCTTCAGGATGTAATAGACCTAAGGCTGGTAGGTACCCGCTCAAGTAAGTAAAGATGCTTGTTCCCTTTCATTTCCCATCTGGAAGAGTCATCTGGAAGAGCAGGGATTTACAGGATTTACAGCAGAAGTGGGATGCTGGGGGAGATCTGCGCCCCTTATCCCTAAAGTGTGGCTGTTCGAAGACAAGAAATCTCTCCATTCTGCCTTCGTGAAGACCAGGGTTGGTAGGTAGGCGAGCTGCCTGTGGCAGGCGTTTTGGTTCTGCTTAGTGTTAGACGCGTGCCCACGCTGGCTCCTCATGCTACTGGTCCAGCCCCGCTGCAACCGACCTGCCTGAGCTCTTCACTCAGGACGAGTTTTGGGTGGTTTTTCCCCGCAGCATCCCTGTGTCAGTCATGCTGCTTTGCCGCCTTCGTTTCCACGCGCTCCAGGTGTAACCATTTCCTGCCAGCACCTCCTCGTGCTGATGGGACCGAAGCACTCAGAGATAGGTACCCAACAAGTCCAGTTAGTGTGGCTGTGAAAACCATGAGGGCTCTTTGTCGTGGCAGTGTGGATCTACTGGTTGTTTATTGGCCATGTTGTGCAGACAAAAGCCAACAGAGCCTGCGCTCCATCACAATGGGATGATGGTGGGTCCGTACTAAGCTCCAGAAATGAATAACCTGGTGTAGATAAGTGTCACACAGTGTGGACAGGGCTCTGCCCACATTGTCAGCAATGGCTTTGAACACTGCAAAGGTGTTGAAGCTGAAGTCTCTGCACCACGTGGCTGAAGGTGTGGCTGCAGCGGGCACAAACCTGCCCCAGCACCTGCACCTTCACTCATGTGGGTGCTGATAGCAGCGTGGCTTCAGCCACCGGACAGGGCTTGACTGAAGTCCTGAGCAGGTCCTACTCCTACCTCAGCTAGCTGTTTTGAAGCTGGTTTGGGGTTCTCTGGAGGCTGAAGTCACTGATTTGACTGCAGAGTACGCAGAGATAATTACCCTGAAAGTTGTAATGAGGTTGTAGCAAGATGCAGAGACAGTCTGCTTGTTCTGAAGGTAGATGGATCTGTGCAGTCCATGGCTGAATGGACACATCAAGCAGTGGAAATGTTCTGTGGAGAGACAGCTCCGCCTCTCTCTGCAGGATTCCTGCCTCAGCCATCACCATCCCTGGAGTGGCAAAGCACCATCTCCAGATGAAATGCGGTCGCTTCTTGCTGCTTTATTTTCAGGGTTTCATTTTTTTCCTCAAGCTTGGAGGAAAGGCTCCAGCAAACTGCATCAGTAACAAACGGGTAGAGTGACGGCAGCCTCCCTCTAGTCCTCTTCCCTCTGAACCTCGGAAGGCTGGAAGGCTGGGAGTGGGTGGGCTGCTGGGCTTTAAAATGTCTTGAGTTCAGTTATCGCTCTCCAAAGTCAGGTCTTCACTGCAGCATCCGTTCTCCACCGACACTTACACCAGAGTCCGTTGCTTTGACCTGTGGTGCTGGGGTAACTGTGTCTGCAGCATGACCCAGCACCACAAAATCTTCCCTGGTCCCTCAGGACATGGTCCCTGTGACACGTTAGAGGGTGGGAGGGTCAGGTCTCATTTACAGTGTCCAAAATACCCCATTTACGGTGCTCCCCTGGAAATATCTCTGAGCACGTGTTTGCTTCCTTCCTAGTGCAACTGGGTGTCACGGAGAGCAGACCAGGGCCCGAAGACCATTGAGCAGATTCATAAAGAAGCCAAGATTGAAGAGCAAGAAGAACAGAGGAAGGTCCAACAACTCATGACCAAAGAGAAGAGGAGACCGGGTAAAGTAAAAGCCAAGTTGGCTGCTCGTTTCACTCATTTCACATCCAGTGGCCATAGAAGGAATCCCACATAAAAGAAAACAAATCTGTTTTTTTTCCTAAGTGTAATGAGCAAAGGGAATTGGGGCCTGATCATGGCTGAGGCCGGAGGAGGAGCAGACTTGCCCTGGATTGACTGTGTGGATTTTTCAGGAGCAAATCTCTTGGGTAAAAATAAACAATCACAGGCCAATAGTGCTTGAGTTTCACATTCATGGAAACCCTATTTGATTTTGTGAGAGGCTGCCAGAAATCTGTTCTGACAAGTTACCACATAGGATTCAGATTTGCCATCCGTTCTCATGTGCAGCAGGATCTCATTTGAAGAGAATAGGATCTGGTTTCTGGAGTTGTCCTTGGCTGTTAAAGTTGTGAGGTGATAACTGGGCAGGAGAAAGTGTCTTGGCATCACCTTAAATTGGTACCAGCCCTTGAGGCTGGCACTGCCTGAAGGTGAGTTTGGAATGACTGGGAAAATGAAGACTGGGACAGAGCAAGGCAAGGGGAAAGTCACCTTTGGGATTCTGTAATCCTAAGGATTGTTAAAGGAAAGTGCCGTGAAAACAGGGGCAGAGAATCACCAAATCCCAGTGTGCTGGGGGTAGGCAGGGACCTCTGGAGATCATCTCATCCAACCCCCCTGCTCCAGCAGCTCACCCAGAGCAGGGGGCCCAGGATCGTGTCCAGGCACCTCTGGAATCTCTCCCGAGAAGGAGACTCCACAACCTCTCTGGGCAGCCTGGGCCAGGCTCCAACACCCTCACACCAAACAAGTTTCTCCTCCTGCTCACATGGAACCTCCTGGGTTCCAGTTGGTGCCTGTTGCCCCTTGTCCTGTCACTGGGCACCACTGACAAGAGTCTGGCCCCATCCTCTTGCCCCCACCCTTGAGCTCTTGCTCAGCATTGATCAGATCCCCTCTGAGGCTTCTCTTCTCCAGCTCAGCAGCCCCAGAGCTCTCAGCCTTTCCTGAGCACAGAGATGCTCCAGGCCCCCCAGTAGCTCCTTGTCTCTCTTGAGCAGGGGGCACATGTAGACTTTGTTTTAATTATCCTCAAACTGATATCAGGAGAAGGTGAGGAACTTGGAGCCGTGGGGTTCTGTGTCTGGACTAGCCCAGCGCTGCTGAAATCTGTGCCACAAAAGCAGCTTTGGGTCAGCAGAGTCTGCACCTTCTGTGAGCTCGTGAGCGCAGTCTGCACCGTCACAAGAACACACGCTGAGCAATCGAGTGAAGAAGCATCACCGCCAAAACCAGCCCTGACAAATAGCGAGGTCTTTTATGTCAAACCTATTTTATAATACTGAAGTCAGGCAAGCTAATGATGTCACCTCAGTCTGAAGAAGTACTCCAAAAGACACAGTTTCAGCACAGAATTGAGGCTTAGCAGAAATGGGCCATCGTCTTTTCCTCCTCCCAGGGAACTTAGAGACCATGGCCTGTGTTGGCACAGGAGCTGCGGGGATGAGCTAAGAGCGCTTGTGTTTGTCATCTGCAGGTGTCCAGCGGGTCGATGAAGGCGGTTGGAACACTGTGCAGGGGGCAAAGAACAGCAGAGTGCTGGATCCCACCAAGTTCCTTAAGATCACCAAGGTAAGTGCCAGCACAAGACTTGTTCAGAGCAACAGAAATGCTGAGGTCTTTATTTTCTCTCTCTAGGAAAGACCGGTTATGGGTTTTACAGGTCAAAACTTGAATTTGGGGATGTTTGAAATCCCCACAGTTAATATGGTGCGTAAATAAAGCACAAAGGAAGCCTCCGTTGTCTTCTGAATGTCCCAATTTTGATTGTTCTGAGAGAAAGGAGTATGCATACGCTTTGTCAGAGGTTTGTAGACTCCTTTTAGTGACCCAGAAGTTCTCTTAGTTGGAAAATCTCCATTTTATTAAATGATGAAGAGGGAATGTGAGTCAGGGGGTCGCGGGTGGTGGCGTCTCAAACAGGAATCCTTTGCTGCCTCAAGTCCTGATGCTGCTGCTTAGTAAAACGAGGATGCCACGTTCAGACTGAAAACAGATCACTGCGGGTGGGTCACAGATGGCAGCAGGCCAGGTTTGAAAGGCTCAGGTAGGACGAGGAGAGCTGTGCCTGCTTTTGCCGCGTGTCTGGACTAGTGTGCGGCGCTGTTACATCCCTGGGTGCGTAATAAACTTTCCCGCCCCTCCTCCAGGTCAGCATCTTCCTGTTCTTTTGCTGTTAAAGTGCTGATCTGGAGACATTTCTTTCAGGCTACAGGTTAGGCAAGCTTGGAGATTTTTTTTTTCATGATCTTCAGAATAACTGTGGGATTTCTTGCCAAGAACTTTCCCATAAATCAGGACGATTCCTGGATATTCCCTCGTCCCAATTAATGTCACTCTCCCTGACTTCTCTCAGAGCCTGGATGCATTGGGAGCTGTAAAGCCGAGCCTGGACAGGCTGTAGCCCTTCTACAGATCAAACTCAGTTTGTTCCTTGTGAAAGTCATAAAAGAGTCTCCAAAGCTTAATTAGCAGGAGGGATTCAGCCTGGTTTTGTCTGGGCTCACAGCTCTCCTGGGAAAAGGCCTTCGGCTCCCTTTAGTACGAGTCCAGTACAAACGGAGCTAGCTGTACAAGGAGAGAGGAGCTCTTGCAAAGAGATCTGCGGGGTCACAACCTCCTTGTTGAGAAGTTCACCTCCTGAGCGTTGTAAAATCAATGTTCTCTTCTTGTCGGACACTACTTTTCCACTCCCAAGTTCTGCAACCTATTGTCGTTCTTCTCCCTCTGAATTCTTTGCTCCTGAGCGGATTCTCCCCGGAGCCGAGGGTGGAGCGTGCGGCAGAACCGTTTTCCTCATCACAAACAAACTGAACGTGCTTCAAGTACTGATAACACTGGGCTTTTTCCTCCTTACTGAGCATCCGAGTTCCCAGTAAAAAGAAGCTCCTGGTCCTTGTGAACATGTTTCACTGACGCTTTGGAACAGGCTGTTCATGATGCGTCCTGTGTTTCGGGCTCTGTCTTCCAAAAATGTGTTGAAGTGCATTTTAGTGTCCACAGGACAGGGATTGTTGCCCCAAAATATCCCTTTTCTAATTAAGATCCACGATTTGCCCTTGTAACGGTTCTGTCTTGATGTGTTTTGCAGCCCACAATAGATGAGAAGATTCAGCTTGTGCCTAAAGCCCAGTTGGGCAGCTGGGGAAAGGGCAGCAGTGGTGGAGCAAAGGCGAGCGAGATGGGTAAGTCAGGATGGGTCCTTGTCCTCTGCTTCGCTGCCAGCCAGCCTTGCCAGGAGCAGATGTGGGTGGGAATGCTCATCCCTGCACGTGAATGCCTGGCATTAGGGTCAAAGTGGGGCAGGACCAACCTGTTCCCTTCAGTTCTCTCCCCATCACTCCCCAACCAGCTATTACGTGATTTTGTGACGCCGGGGTGGTGTCAGCAGCTACTGACCTTGTCGCTCTTCTCTGTGTTGTCTTTACAACCTCCCAGACTCCTTACGACCAAGTGCCACTAGTTTGAACAGATTTTCTGCACTGCAGTCTCCAGTCTCATCTGTATCTGCCTCATCCGCATCTTCAGAGCTAGATTCTCGCAGGGCCTTAACTAGGTAAGCGGCCGTGCACCGGTGACTTCCCCTCCTGCGCTCGCTGCTCTGCTCACCAGCCCACGGAAGGGAGAGAAGTTCACTGGGTTTCCAGGGATGGCTGGGTCTGTTCCCCACCCCGTGTGCTTTGAGTTAACTTAAAGCCCACGCACCTTTCATCTTACCATAGCAGAGACGGGTGGTATTAATTTTTCAAGCCGTTACAGTGAACGTTTTAGTTTCCGCTTTCCGGTCACCCTTTATCTAAGGATACATTGACTAGTAGTTTGTAACGGGTTAAAAACTCTTCAGATGAACTGTTGTAATACAGATTGGATTCAACAGTCGTGGATTCAGCCAGGTCAGGGGGTTTATTTATCCAGAAAAACGTGCCTAAAACCTCGCAGAAATTCAGCAGGGCTCCTAAAACCCCCCCGGCTGTGTCCAGCCCTTCCCAGTCGGAGCGGCCAGGCGTGCCCATGCAGCCCCGTCGTGCAGCGCGTACGTCAGGCCGTGCCGTGCTTCCTCGCACCCCGATTTCATCAGGGCTGCAGCCACTCCAGTCTGTAGCATCAAACAGGTATTAACCCTCAATAATTTATTAAGTCTAGGCACAGTTTGTAAATGTCATTTAAAACGTCACGTGGCCCAGCGCACCCGAGCTGCTGGGCTGTTTTCTTGGGGCTCTCCCTCTGTTTTCCCTCCTATTTCACTCGAAACTCTGGCTTACCTGGAAATTATTGCCTTTTGGTGTCGTTTTGCCCGTTTTATTCATTAGCACAGTAATTAATAGGACATATCCTTGCTGGTAGCCTTCGCTATTTTTCAATAAAATACACGGCTCACACCACAGTAAACGAGCTCCTTTACAGAATCACAGAATCACTCTGGTTGGAAAAGACCTTTAAGATCCTCGAGTCCAACCACCAACCTAACTCTACCACGTCCACCACTGAACCCTGTCCCCCAGCCCCACATCTTCATGTCCTTTAAACGTCACCAGGGATAGGGATTCAGCCCCCTCCCTGGACAGCCTGGTCCAGTGCCTGACAACCCTTACAGACAACCCTTACACCCTGTGTCTGCGGGCGTGGTCCAGATGCTTCTTGAACATTGTCAGGTTTGGTGCCATTACTGCTTCCCTGGGGAGCCTGTTCCAGTGCTCCACCACCCTCTGGGTGAAGAACCTCTTCCTAATGTCCAACCTAAACCTCCCCTGGCACATCTTCCTACCATTACCTTGGGTCCTCTCCTTGGTCAGCAGAGATCAGCGCCTGCTCCTCCCCTGTCCTAGAGAGGTAGCAGGAAGCTGCAAGGAGGTGTCCCCTCAGTCTCCTCTTCTCCAGGCTGAAGAGACCAAGCGACTTTAGCCGCTCCTCATACAGCATCCCCTCTAAACCCTTCACCAACTTCGTGGCCCTCCTCTGCACGCACTCCACTAGCTTTATATCCTTTTTGTGCTGTGGCACCCAGAACTGCACACAGGACTCGGGACGGGGCCGCAGCAGTGCCCAGCAAAGCGGGACAATCCCCCCCCTCGGCCAGCCAGCAGCGCCGTGCTTGGTGCAGCCCAGGGCTCCTGCCCTCCTGCCTGCCAGGGCACACTGCTGGCTCGTCTTCAGCGTGCCATCGACCAGAACCCCCCGATCCCTCTCCGCACGGCTGCTCTCCAGCCTCTTCCTCCCCAGAGCGTGTGTCTGTCCAGGGCTACTATGTCCAGCTGCAAAATCTTCAGTTATAAAATCCACCTCTTTAGTTACAAAATCCACCATTCTCGACACAAAACGAGTGCTGTAAGGACTTACTGCTTTTCTGTGTGCTCTCTAGGAAGCCCAGTCCACTCTATGGATACTTGTGTTTGTGCATCTCTGAGACTTGAGTTAATTTTTGTTACATTCTGTGTAGCTATAACTGTAAAAAATGGAGACCACAATCCTGTTGGGTTTGGGTTGTGTTTTTTCCCTGCAGTTACTCTAAAGCTGTCCAGTATCTTTTCTAACGTTCCCAGCGTCGCGAGCAGGGGTTCCTCACGCCATGACCTTCACATTGCATGTGGTTTTTGTTCCTCAGTCGCGGGAGCACGGGCAGGGAGAAGAACGACAAACCTCTGCCGCCTTCCCTCTCCCGTCCCAACACCTTCCTTCGGGGCAGCAGCAGTAAAGAGCTGCTGCTCGACAATCAGGCACAAGAGGAGCAGCGCAGGGAGATGCTGGAGACGGTGAAGCAGTTAACGGGCGGCATGGAGATGGACAGAAACAGCATAGAGGCAGAGAGGAACAAAGCCAAGGAACCCGGTAAGCGGCTCTTCCATGCTCAGGGAATCTTGCTGGGTGTGTGAAGAGGCACAAGGGGGAAACTCTCAGAAGAAGTGACAGATTTCTCTGCAGTGGTGTGAATATTTGGCCCGCGGTGACACACTGTCGAGCTGTGATAGCTGCGATCTGCCGCCCAAAGGTTTGTAGCACAACTGATTGACACAGGCCTTGGCGTCATCTCCTCACCAGCTCCTCCTTAGGATTCATCAGGGTTGAAAGGCTGCGGATAGCAGCACAGCACCGCTCCGCAGCGTTCCCTTGCCTGCTCGTCCCCTCTTGCTGTTTCCACGGGTTTCTGGGCTGTAAGTCCCCCAGATCAGTGTCAGTCGTGCAGAACTTCAGCGCCCAGTAAAGTCCTATCAACCCTTTCCAAACGCTTCCCAGGACCAGAGCAGTGATCTGGGTCTGGGACAGATCGTGCACAGCATCTTCTTGGCGCTGTGTTGTTGCCAGCCCTCCTGAGCAGGTCTGGGTGCAGCGTGGCGTCAGCACCCGCTGGGGTGGCTTGTCACCTCCTCAGTGCTGCAGCTCCCGCTTTTCGCCCCTGCCAGCTTGAGCGGAGCTGTTAGTGAGAAAATATTGCTTAGAGCGATGTTCCCTGTGGACTGAACCTTTGCGATTAAATGCAGAGTTTTGCTGCATCCCTGGGAAATGTCTAGAAATGCCTTCAGTGAGGAGTAAACCTCAACTGCCACGACACGCTTGAAGCTTTGGGACTTGGTGAAGGACTTCATGGAGACCAAGGTTTTGGGGCTGGGATCAGGAGATTGCGTTGGGTCACTGCCCGTCGCAGTCAGGCTGTTGTAAATGTGCAGCGTGCTGTAACCACTCCGAGTTTAATTATTTAATGTTGATAGAGAGCTTTGGAGGTGTCGCGTCCTGTGTCACCGCCAGCTGTCTTTCTACGAGAAGGCTGATTTATGGGAATACTGGAGTTCACACAGAGCAAAACATAGCCCAGAAGTGACCCGTGCCTGACGGTGGGACAGGAACACACCCTGCTCCCCTGACTTCTATTTCCAGAGTGTCCTCTCTGAAAATGCTGATTTTCCTTTTCCAAATGTGGTTTTTTCCTTCTGTTCCACCAGCCAAGCCAGAAGCTCCCCCAGCCCCAGCGCAAGAAAAGCCTTCGCTGTCGGAAGAGGAAATAGAGAGAAAATGCGTATCTATCATTGATGAGTTCTTGCATATTAATGATTTTAAGGTAAGCGAAAGGAAAGCCTCAACCCAGACCTTCCTGCTGTGTTTCCTCTCCAGCAGCAGCACCCAGCTCGCACACAGGGAACAGAAGTGGTGGGGTCCCTCAAAAGCGGGGCAGCAGCAGCTCCACGGGTGTTTTTAGGACAGTTGTCTCCCAAACTTGTTTGCTGCCCTGCTAGTAACAGGAAAAATCGCTCAGCTTGTGTGTTTTAAATAGCGAGATGTATGTGTGTCTGTCATGAATCACTGAGCAGCTCCATAATAACGGCAATTTTGGAAGCAGAAAAGCCAGTGGGAAAATAAACTGAGGTTTTCATTCAGTTATCAAAGCATGTGCTGCTCTGATCTGGAGGCAGATAAAGCAATAATAAATATTGAACAAACCACTCCAGAGTATTTTTAATAAACATGGAAAATGACTGAGCAGCTGTCAGCACTTCCTAGTTAAAGGTTGAAATTTTGTTGCCCTTGTAAATGGATTTTTCGCTTGTCCAGGGAGTTCACGAGACTCGTTACGTTCGTCGCAGAGCTGATTGGTTTGATCCTTTGCTGAAATAAATTTTAAAACCCTGCCAAGTTTGAAATGGCAGCACTGGGGAGGGAGCCGCTGGGTTGGCACCCTAAGGGCGGAGTCGCTGCTTGCGCTTCCAGTTTACATCGGAGAGAGGAATGTTCTTAGGATGGATGGGTTTGGGTTCACGTCCAGGTATCAGCAGAAATTCCTAAATCCTGGACTGGAGGAGACAGCCATTCCTCGTGGCTTTAGTCTTCACTATTTAACCTGTTGGTAGATTAAAGCTGCCGAGCTGTGTGCTGGCGCCTGGTGACAGCGGGGTCGGCCGGTGGCACGGTCACCTGCCTGTGCTGGAGACACTGGGATCAGCTGGGACGTGCTGGGCACGTCTGGCAGCAGAGCTCTGACCCCAGCGCGTGGTCTGGGACCGCCAGGCCTGTGACCTGCAGAAAAAAGCTGTTCAGGGCCTGCAGAAATGTGTCTGGGGCTGCCAGTTCTTGTTAACTAAAGGCACAATCTGAGACAAAGAGCAAATGTCTTCAGTCAGGAAGCCCACTGAGATCCGTTGGGCTGACCCGAGAAGGTCGGTGGAAGATCTTTGCTGATGACAGTGGAGATTTTTGAAGCATGACATTGAGCCCTTCTCTGAAGGTCTCCATTTATTTGCTTGGGTTACAAGGTGCACGTGCCAGAAAGCAGAAGCTTCAGAAAGGGGCAGTTTTCCTCTAAACGCTCCCCACGTGTTTTCTGCTTCTCTCCACGGTGTGGGCTTGTAACGCAGGGATTTCCGTGCCAGGTCAGCTCAGTGAGGAACCCAGCCTGATGTCCTCCTCCTGACATGGCTTGGTATCTCATGAAATAACAGCTGCTTTGGTGGCATCCAGACCTTTCACTGAGCAGCCAAACCGTGCCCTGGAGCCTGGCTGTGTGTTTTAAAAATTGTTGCCGGCATGGTATAAATTCTCATGTTATTATTATTATTGGTGGTGTATTTTAAACGTTATTGCCCGTCTGGTATAAATTGTAGTTGGTGGTATAGTTGTTATCGAGTCTGTGTATTTTAAAAAGTGTTGCCTGCATGGTATAATATATATATTACATTTTTATTCCCATCGTCATGAGTATGATCGTTGCCACCATTACTCAGTTGCCATCTCGGTGCTGATTTGCCATAAGGTTTCACAGCCCAGGTCAGCACCTTTGCCTGCCACCTTCACTAAATACTCATTTCCCCCCCAAAATACCCCCAAACCCCTATGTTATAGTAAAAAACCTTCTTCTGCTCCATTTGTGGATGTTTTCGGTTCCGGCAAATGAACGCTGTGTGTCGTTGGAACAGGAAGCGATGCAGTGCGTGGAGGAGCTGAGCGCCCTGAACCTGCTGCCTGTTTTCGTGCGAGTGGGAGTGGAGTCGACGCTCGAGAGGAGTCAGATCACCAGGGATCACATGGGCCAGTTATTACATCAGTTGGTGCAGTCGGGAGTGCTGAGCAAGCAGGATTTCTTCAAGGGGTTTGTATCCTGGGCGCAGTAACGAGTGGTTTTCTTCAGCGTTTATTGCAAACAAGCCTTGTGTTGAGAGGTGATTCCCCACCGGGGTGTCCTGCCTTCTCCGCGCCCCTGTTTTGAAGGATTCGCTTCACCTGGGTGTATTCGTAAACAATAGAATTATTGTAATATATTTCTAAGTGTTTCAGATGCTCCGGTGAATGGAAATCTTTTTTGTGAGTATTTATTTCTAAGCAGATACAGAGGTGTCTAAGTGTTCGTGGTTAGATTTCTGTTTTGTGGCACGTTTGTCAGTGTTTGCCTTTTGGCAAAGCACTGGATAGAAGGAAAAGAGGAGAAAGAAGTCAGAAATCTTCCTGAGATGTTGATGCCTGGCGGCTGTGGGGCCTGAAGCCCTGTGCAGAACTGCAGCCACTCGTCTCCTGCTGGTAGAACAGCCTTCGCCCATGAGATGCCCTTTCTCAGGACAATTCACCTTTAAGGAGCAGATGTGTCCTCAGGGGGCTGAGGAGAACGTGTGCCAGATGTGGCATCAGATGGGTTAGACCTTCCTCAAGAGATCCAAGTCTCAGCCACTGGTTCACTTCAGCTGGCCGGGTTTTGTGCTCCCAGCCCGGATTTGAAGTGGTGTCCCTGGCACCACTCAGTCCTCAGACAGGCTGAGAGAGCTGGGGCTGTTCAGCCTGGAGAAGAGAAGGCTCCAGGGGGACCTTATAGTGACCTTCCAGTACCTGAAGGGCCTACAGGAAGGCAGGGCAAGGTCTATTCACAAGGGTTTGTAGTGATAGGACAAGGAGTAATGGTTTTAAGCTAGGAAAAGATAGATTTAGGCTGGATATTAGAAAAAAGTTCCTTAACATGAGAGTGCTTGATCATTGGAATGGGCTGCCCAGAGAGGGGGTAGAGGCCCCATCCCTGGAGTCATTCAAGGTCAGGCTTGATGGGGCAACCTGACCTAGGTCAAGATGTCCCTACTCATGTAGGCAGGTTGGACCAGATGACCTCCTTCCTGGTCCCTTCCAGCCTAGAACATTCTATGATTAAAATGGGTGTAACCACGAAAAGCAGCCAGCAAACGGGCAGGTGGAATCGTGCTTCCAGATGCTGAGTTTCTGGGGAGCCAGCCCCGTGTTGCCGCCGTGTCTCGTGGTGGTACCACAGGAGACCCTGAGGGATCTCCCTGCGTGGGGGCCAGCAGCGGCTTTCATCGTGATGCCGCCCACGGGAAAAGTCGAGGCAGCCTGAGTCCAAAACCATATGGAACAGTAACAAAAAGATGTGTATCCCCGGGGAGTACACTTGTCTGTGTCCACACGGCCACTGATGGTCAGGACGACTCGTTTGAAGTGACACATTTCCATAATGGATGGTGATTAAAGCTGTTCCCGGAGAGTGGATAAGTGGTTGTGATGGCAAAGCCAAAAGAAGTGGGATCTTGATGAAACAGTGGGACGTGCGGTCTGAATGTGGCATCAACAAAGTGAAACAGCTCCTGAAGACGATGAAAGGGCGAGTGGTGTTCAGCAGGCACACGAGAACACCACGGAAACCCACTTCGCTTCATCACGCAAGAGAAACGGCTGTAATTAGGGGTTATGGGACGAGCGCCGGTCGCAGCGCGAGTCTGGAGAGATAGACAAGAGGAAACCCGTTCCTGGCAGGAGCGCCCGGACAAACCGAGGCAGCACACGGCGTCAAAAGCAAAGCAGATGGTTTTTGCAGCACAAGAGAGAGCGGGTGTTTATCAGCACTAAACCGGACCCCAGAATTTTCCGGGTTTTCAGGGAGAAATGAATCATGGTCAAAATTGTCAGGAGAGCCAGAAAAATGATCGGCTTGTACCAGGCACGGGAAGTGGAGCCACCTACACGGCTTTTATCGGGAAGAGGAGTTCTGAACAATTTTGGGAACTGCACTGAGAGCTGGGGAGGGATTTTGTAATTCACGTTTTCTGTTCTGGCTGGAAACCTCCCTCTGGTGACTGAGCTTCTCGTGTTGTTCTACATACTTAGAAACGTTTTGCTGATGATCTTACATTTGGTCTTTTACATATGAACCCCCTTCTGTAAATATCAGGGTATTTTTAAGAAGGTTCCATGTATTAGATGGTTCGTATTTATACACAAAAATGCTTTTTTTTTTTTAAAAGTTTTACAGGTTTTAATAATTGGCAAACGATTTGTTGCTGGGATGTAAGAGTTGTTGCAAATGGAGTTTTTCTGGGTGTATTTGTGGTGCCTTTTCCACATGCTCTCTGTGTTGCTGCATAGGGAAATTCACTTTTTGCATTTGAAGCGCTGAAAGCATAAGACGGCAATAATTTTGTTACCTTTGTGATTCTCTTTACTCCTTTTTCTCTGCCTCCTCTTTTCTTTCTTCTTTTCTCTAACAAAGGATTTTTCAAATGTAGAGTTGCTTTGCAGGAAAAGTCTCAAATTAACTTGTCTTTCATGCTTGACGTTTTTCCTTCTTCTTTTAAAGCTTTTCAGATACCTTGGAGATGGCGGACGACATGGCCATCGATATCCCCCATATTTGGTTGTACCTCGCTGAGTTGGTGACCCCCGTGTTAAAAGAAGGAGGAATCTCTATGAGAGAACTTATACAGTAAGTTCTTCTCCCGCGCCGGCCGAGCCGAGCTCTCTGCCTGGCTCTGCTGTGGTATTTTCACAGCGTGGCTCCCACCAGGGGATAACAGACGAGCAGCGTTCGAGGCGCAGCGTCTCTGGTGGAAGGCTTGCTGCCCGCCACGACGGAGAGCTGCGGTGGGAGGGGAGCTCGCCGCGCTGTACTCACCGTCCCGGGGTGAACGTTTTATCCATAAATCAGCTTCAACCCTGTTTGTTTCCGCTGAGCGAAAAAATAGCCCAGGGTTGCACAGCCAGAGTCGCTTGAGAGCACGCTGAGGCCATGAGAATTCCTTTGTAAGAGAGAGAGGTATCCTGGGGGAGTCTGTGTCTCGGGGTGTCCTAACTGCCACCCGGGCATCACCTCAGACGGGCACAAACCTCGCCTGCAAGGCTGAGAACTGCTTCCAGGACCAGCTCCTGTATTTTGTACATGTCCTGATGCGTTTGGGGATTAACTAGAAGCCAACTGACTCGTTCCCTTTTCCTGCGAGAAGTGGATTAAGGAACTAATAACCTTTTCCCCAAAAAGGCCCCACTGCACGCAAAAACGGGTGGATTTGCCGTTAAATGAAATCAAGTCTGGGTAATCAGCCGTGTTGGGGCAGGTTCACCACATCGCTGGCAGCGCTCGCCACCCCAAACCCTTCATCCCTCGCAGGTGATTTCCTGCTGCGGTTCCATCACTGCCCCTCCCCTCGCATTCCAGGCTTGAGCACTGCTCTATGAGGATGGAACCACCTCCAGACAATTCAGGTTATAAGGAAAGATACCTCTTTTTCTTTCATTCTAGAGAATTTAGCAAACCTTTGCTTCCTGTGGGAAGAGCCGGCGTCTTGCTCGCTGAAATCTTGCACCTTCTATGCAAACAAATGGTAAGTGTCCAGGTGAACGTGCGTAGGTAGGATGCAGCGAGTCCACGTTTATGCATGAAGCCTACACACGTCCCACGTGGAGACACTTAGGGACGGGCCAGCCAGTCCAGATAACCCAGGAAACCTGCCTCTTCCTCCCCGAGCCTTACGAGGTGCCAAAAATTTAACTTTTTTTTTTCTCATCGCTTTTCCCTTTTGCAGGTACCTTTGTACCTGGCTTCTTCCAGAAGCTAGAGTGCTGAAATACTGCAAGAGGGACATTCTCAAGGTATTTCTGGGCTGACCAGAAGCAGCAAGTGCCGGAAATCTTGCGAGAGAGCTGTTCTTGCAGACCGGAGAGGTTCTGAGGGTTCGGATAAGCTTCAGATGGCCTCTCAGACTTCTGGGTGCTTATCCAAACTAAACCTGCCAACTCTTAAGAGTCACCCATCACTAGGGGTAGTGACACCTTCTCACCCTGTAACTTTTAGAGCTCTCTTACACCTTTCACAGTTGTGTGTCCAAACAGTTTGGTGGTTTCCCTATAACTCTGTCTCCATTTTTTTGTCTCTTTTTTTTTTTCTTAAATCCAGCTAAATACTGCACTTTGAATAGTGTCTATTTCCAACCCTACAAAACCCCTCACTTGCCTTTTTCTTTTTATTTTTAAAGCATGCATTCAAATAAGATTGAATGTTCCGGGAGCATTTCAGGCTAGCAGTGCAAACAGTGGCTTTTTATTTATTTATTTTGGTCTTATGCTTGTTTGGACAGTCGACTTCTGTCTGTTTTTCTCTGTTGGGTGAAAGAAAAGCCACTGTGCACTTGGGTTTCTGTTTCTGCCACAGCTTTCTGATTCGATCCCGTCCAGGCCAGTGCTTGGATGCGGGAATTTCAGTGGAATATCAGTCACCTCATTCAGATCCTGGAGAATCGTAGCAGCAGCTACGCACAATTAGCTCGTAGCGATCTGCTCTGTGAACTAAAACTCAGGCTGCTTTTACCAGGGCTTTACCTTAGTGACCAGTGACCTCCCGTGTGCAGGTGCCGGAAGGTCATTTGGGTGAAAAGAGCTGGTTCTCACTCGTATTTCTGTCAGAATCGTGTCTGTGCTGTGTTGGGCAGGATACCGAGAGGTCAGCGTGACATTAGAGGCTGTGGAAGGTTGAACTGAGCGTCCTGCAAAGGCGCGTTCCTCGAGGTTTGCAGTAAATTCTAGGAATTGAAGAGCGAACTTGGGATTAGGTGCCTGAATTTGAGGCTTGCTCTCTGCACAGAAAAGAGCCGTCTGAAAAAATTTTCTAAAGTCTGCTGGTGCCTTAATGTCAGGGAGAATGAGTCACAGAGGAAGTTAATGACAGAGTCAGGAGAAGAATCGGAGTCAGGGAACTGCCAGCTCTGTGTCACGGCCCTGGGACACTGCGCCTTGTTCCGCCGTGTCACTTGCCAGCCAGGTAACCTCTGGCTGAAGTTGTCGCCAGCCCCACGTGTCACCTTCTGCCTTGTTCATTACCCGTCACCGTGGCGTTTGACCACCTGACAAGACGTGTGTACCTGTGGCAGGGTTGCGTGTGTGATTTCTCTTGCACGGGATCTCCAGACGTTCTCACTCCGTTGTTTGGTGGCTGAACGGTTCTTTATTTCTCCCAACACAGCTGCACCGCGCCGGCTTGTGTGAGCTCCCCTGGCTGCGTCTCCAGTCTTTAAAATGAGCAAACTGTTTGTGTTTTAGAGCCATAAGAAAGTGGGAGCCTTATGGAGGGAGTCTGGCCTCAGTTGGAAGGACTACTTGCCCGAAGGGGAGGATGTACATACCTTTGTCATGGAACAGGTGAGTTCAGAGCAAGCGTCTGCTTCATGCTTTCAGCACACTGATTTTTGGCCCCAAGTCCCATTTGTTCATCCTGTTCCATCCCATGCTTAGGTATCGTTGGTACAGGGGATGGCGTGAGGTGTCTTTCTCACCAAATTGCTTTCTGAAGCACTGGGAGGATGGGCTTGTTCCCTCCGGTCCCAGGCACACATCTCCTGTCAGCTGGCTTCCCCTGGGAGATGTTCCTCCAGCTGGGGAGAATGAACTCAAGAAGGAGTTTTACAGCAAGGACAGACCCTCTGCAGAAGGGCCAGGATCACAGAGTGGTTTGGGTTGGGAGGGAGCTTTCAAGGTCATCTAATCTAACCCCCTACACTGAGCGGGGACATCTGCAACCAGAGCAGGTTGCTCAGAGCCCCGGCCAACCTGCAGTGGTTCCAGGGATGGGACATCAGCCACCTCTCTGGGCAGCCTGGGACAGGCTCTCACCACCTGCAGTGTAAAAGAATTTATTCCTTCTCTCTAGTCTAAATCTCCTCTTTCAGTTTCAAACCATCACCCCTTGTCCTGTCCCAACAGGCCCTGCTAAAAAGTCCGTCCCCATCTTTCTGACAGGCCCCTTGAAGTCCTGCAAGGCCACCAGAAGGTCTCCCCGGAGCCTCCTCTTCTCCAGGCTGAACAAGCCCAACTCTCCCAGCCTGGCCTCCCAGCAGAGGGCTTCCAGCCCCCTGATCATTTTTGTGGCCTCCTCTGGACCTGCTTCAGTGGGTCCGTGTATAAATGGTAGCAGTTACTCACTCATCCCACCCTGCGTTGTTATCCTGGGAGGTTTCACAGCTGAGGAAGGGCACCTTGCAGCTCTTGCTGGTGCTGCTCCTGAGGAAGAAGCCGGAGGTCTCCTTTTGGAGCTCCAGGTGATCTGCTGCCCTGATCTAGCGCTTAGGAAGTGCTGTGCTGCAGGAAATTAAATGCATTCCCAAGGCCTGGGGCTTGCTGGAGGGGACTGTAGATCCTCTGTCACATTTTGCAATGAATTGGGGCATTAGCTGCAATTTCTTGGAGCAAATGCCTGCTCTGGTAATTACCTTCCCGCTCCCCATCGTTTCACTTGAGCAATATGCACTTTATTTTGTGCACACTCGACTTGAGCAGGGCTGGAGTCGCTCTGAGATGCCTGGTTGTCCTTGCTGGATAATGTCGTTCCCACATGTTTGTAAAATGCTTTCTAATCTCTAGAACAGAAAGAGTCCATAAATCCTTGTAACGATAACGTAGCCGTTGAAAGATGCCAGGAAGCAGAATGAAGCGTAGCTTGGCTGCCTCAATTTGGTGTAATTCAGCACAGGAAAGGCCATTTAACTGACTCTCATCATCACTTCTGATGTTGCAGAAGTTGGACTTCACGGAGTCCGACTGTTCCAGTTCCTCAGAAGCACTTTCAGAGAAAGAACTCTCTGTGGAAGAGCTGAGCAAGCAGCTAGAGAAACTCATCGTTGAGGACAAGGCGAATGATGAACAAATCTTTGACTGGGTAGAGGTACAAAGACTATTTTCACCCTCCCTGCACACGGTTCGTTAACCGCTTCTGTAGATGTTCTGTCATCTGAAGGAGCACCTCTGCAGGCTCCTCTCTAGGCACAGGACACGAAGACGATTAGGTCTGTGCAGTCAACACTTCCAAATAAAATAAAATCAGTGGGTTATTCCATCAGTCAGGAAGAAAGAATTTTAGCAGTACTAACGTACGGCTGTGTAACTGCCTTGTCAGTGTGAGAGACTTTTTGACTCAGAAGACGCTGCTTCTGGCTACTTCCTACATTTCAGACCCAGTATGTGGCTTTCTTCCCAAAACAGCAAAGCTTCTCAGTGTTTTTTGCAACATGAGGTATGCAAATTCCACCCCAAAAAGCATCCTGGCCAGGCACTGAGGGCACGTTTGCCTTTCCCAGCACGCTGGACTGGGCACCACAAGAGAAAATAAAGGGGAAAATAAAAAAGGGCGGGGGGCGAGGAAAGAGTCGTGAAAAACCACTGATCTTTTGCCCCTTCCTCTGGCTGCTTCCTCTAAACCCCTGCTATTGAGTGTCTGAAATTATCCCAAATCTGATTCATTTAGATCTGCGCTTACAGCTCAGTCTTGGTCAGCTTCACCTCAGTTATTTCTGGCGCGGGAGTGATGCATTAGAAGCGTCATTTTCCTGCTGTGGGAGCGGAGTGAGAGCAGCGCTGGAAATCTGGGGATGCCCACGGGCTCTTTGTAGCCTTGGACAAGTTGCTCGGCCAGAATGTCTTCTACAAAGCCGACAAATCTCCGCCCAAGGACCATGCTGTAAAATTTGTTGGAAAAGCCTAAAAACTATTAGAAAAATACAGAAGGGTGCTGCGGAAGCCACACGTTGTTGGTTCGGTGTGTTGCTCGTTGTGGGGGTATGTAGCTGGCGGCATGAGAGCTGCTGTTGCGTGTCGATGTACCTGAGATCGTTTCGAGCAGAGCTGCCGTGAAGTGGAACTTCTGCTGTAGCAGCTTTGAACTCGAACTTGCCGCCGGGTTCAGCAGTGGGGTTTGGAAGCGGTCGCTCACAGCGGTGTGTTTTTAACTGGTCCCTTTACTCTGGATTTCAGGCTAATCTCGATGAAAGCCAGATGAGTTCACCGACATTCCTTAGAGCTTTAATGACAGCAGTTTGTAAAGCAGCTATAATAGGTGAGTAACTTGCAATGTAAACACTGCGCAGACCAAACCTGCCCGGAATTATTTGGTACGTTTTCAGGTTTATATCACTTTCCTCTCCCCCGAGGCTGTTTTTTATCAACACCAAGACTTTTGAGTTGCAGTTCTGGAGAGCGGGATGTCCCCTCCCCTGCCACCACCAGGTTACGATGTTCTCAAAGCCCTGGTGTGTCCCAGTGACCTCGCGTGAGCAGATGTGTCAGACTCTGAGTGACGCCAGATCGTTCATTGATTGTTCTAGAGAGGGTGGAGGCAACGCTAGACGTTATGAAGCTAATTAGCATTTACTCCTGTGTCAGCAAGCCTGCGTGGGCACGCTACCGTCACAGATTGCCACGCGCGAGCTGGAAGCGTGGGCTGCCCGAGCGGAGCCAGCCTGCGTCTTGTTCATCATTTTATGGCCAAAGTTTCGATTTCGGAAAGATAGTTTCTGTGGATTACGGGAGTGTTCGGCCCTTGGCTGGAAGTGGAGGAAAGGGTGGGTCCCTGCGTCAGACGTGTGAGCCTCAGGCCCCCGGCCGGGCTTGAACAAAGCGCTGCAGCCAGAAACATCTGGTCCGTTTGCTTTGTTTTCTTTCGCTTTACTGTCGGCAGCTGGCAAGGCAAAGACAAGGCAAAGAACCGCTCCTGAAGTGCTGGTTCTGCTCTCGGCTGTGAGAGTCGCGCTTGGTGCAGAGGGGTCTGAGCTCAGCTGTTGTGAGGGGAAGGACAGCCCGGCTCTGCTCTCCTCCCCGAGAACAGAACCTTCCTGATGCCACCTAGTGTTAATGGCACGGCGACACAGGAGTCGGTCACAACCGTTCAAGGGTTCCCTGGTGTGTATCTGGAACATTTACGGTTTTGCCTTGCCTCTAATTGATGCCTATTTTTCCCTTTTGTTTTCAAAATATCACTTAATTGTGTTACGTGGTCTACTTAAAAGCTGCTGAATAATTGACCCATGTTGCTGAGGGACTTGTAATGCGTGAGGTTTCATAGAATCATAGAAAGCCAGGTTGGAAGGGACCTCAAGGATCATCTAGCCCAACCTTTCAAGGTTAAAAAAAAAAAGTATGGTTTAAGTGAGATGGGCCCAGCACCCTGTCGAGATTATGAGTCTTGAAACCGTCCAATGTAGGGAAATCTACAGCTTCCCTTGGGAGACTATTGCAGTGTTTAATTGTTCTCATTGTAAGGAATTTCCTTCTGGTCTCCAATCAGAATCTCCCCAGGAGCAGCTTGCAGCCATTACCCCTCATATTTTCCATGTGAATCCTTGTGAAAAGGGAGTCTCCTTCCTCTTGGTACCTGCCCTCCAAGTACTGGTACATGGTGATAAGGTCTCCCCGAAGCCGCCTCTTTGCAAGGCTGAGCATACCCATCTTTCTCAGCCGTTCTTCACACGGCAGGTCTTCCTGATCATCCTCATGGCCCTTCTCCGGACCCTCTCCAGCCTGTCTGCATCTTGGTTGTATAGCGGAGACCAAAACTGAGCGCAGTACTCGAGGTGTGGCCTGACCAGCGCTGAGGAAAGTGGGACAATGACTCCTTTGTCTCTGCTGGTGACGCCTCTGTTGATGGAACCCAGCATCCTGCTGTCCCTCTTTGCCACTGCAGCGCACTGCTCGCTCACGCTGAGCCTGCTGTCCACCAAGACAGGTGGACAGGTAGAGAGGTGTCCCTCTCCACAGGGCTGCTCTCCAGCCAGGTGGATCCTGGTCTGAACTGCATTCCTGGGTTCAGGAACGCACATGGCATTCCTGCTTTCTGTGTCATACGCAGCTTATGATCCTGTTTCTGCCTTAGTATTACTAGAAAAGAAAAACGGTACAATTTTCTTAATACCTTCTATGTAACTGAAATTTTAGCCCTCGTACGCACTTCGCGTGTGGAAACACAGCAGTTTGCACTCAAAGTAAGGCTGTAATTCCTCTGCGTGTGCCGCAGGCTGGTTAGGGCCAGGGTCGCTGCAGATACGGGTTGAGTTTGGGGAACGGGAAGAACCAAGACTTCCAGAAGAAGCCGTTTGTCAGCATTACCTCCTGTTGTTTCTCATCCTCTCTTTTCTCCGTGCTAACCTCTATCTGTGATTTCTACTTGAATTATTAAAGGCGATGAAAGATCTGCCCCTGCTGCCACGTGCCAAAGCTGACCCTGTTTTCTTCTCCTCCCCTCAGCCGACTCTTCCAGCTTCCGTGTGGACACTGCTGTTATCAAACAGAGAGTGCCGATCTTACTCAAGTACCTAGACTCAGACACGGAGAAGGAACTACAAGCACTTTATGCACTACAAGCATCAATAGTAAAACTTGACCAGCCTCCTAGTAAGTGTTGTGCGTGCACGGTGTAAGGAGAGGTTGTTTCTGTGAGGGTGGAGTCTGGTGCTAGAGGCGGGAAGTGGGTGTGCTTTTCCTTGCCGTTGTGCAGAGCAGATAAAACAGCCTGCGGTGGGTTGTCCTTGTCCGGATTCCTCCTCTGAGAGCACCGCAGTCCCCAGATGCCTGGTCAGAGGCCGGCTCTGCTCTCGGTTGCTCCTGTAAGCAGGAAGGACAAACCTCTGTTGCTAAAAAGAGCAGGGAAAAAAAAAAAAGAGCAGTAAAAAATTACCAGTTGAGTTTACAACACCTGGGCCAAGCGGGCGTTGTAGTTGCGTTGCTGCACCACAGATGTCTGTGGGCTCGGAGGGGATAAAATGGACAACTGACGAGTCCTGTCCCAGACCAGCTGCAGAAAACCAGGGTTGGAAGAGGCGGAGGAGTTGCCAAAGCCACAGGGATTCCCAGGAAGGCCGCAGCACAAAATGAGAGAGTGCCCCAGACCCCCGCCTCGATCGTCCTTAGCTCCAAGGCTCTAGTTGCTTGTTACCTCTCCTGCCGTGCCGGGAGAGGTCCGGTGCTGCAGCGGAGCCACGCGTGGCCCGGCCAGGGGCAGGCGGCTGCTGTGGGTTCTGCTTGCCGGCCAGTCCCCAGAGAACGCCTTCCCGCAGCTGCTGTCCCTTTCCCGTGGAGCGTGTTACCTGACAGGGACCCCTTTTCCCTCTCAGCTCCGCGGAACCGCCAGGAAGCGGTAACTCCCTCGCAGCCCTTGGCTTGGAGCCGCGTCTCTCGCCAATCCCCGCGGCCATGTCCACCGCCCGGCGCGGCACTCACGGCTCTTCTCCTCCGTTCTTCCCTTCTCGCAGATTTGTTGCGGATGTTTTTCGACTGCCTGTACGACGAGGAGGTGATCTCGGAGGATGCCTTCTACAAGTGGGAGAGCAGCAAGGACCCAGCGGAGCAGAACGGGAAAGGAGTAGCGCTGAAATCCGTGACGGCGTTCTTCACGTGGCTACGGGAGGCCGAAGAGGAGTCGGAGGATAATTAAAATACAGAGAGGAAAAGAAAAACAAACAAAACAAACAAACAGTTTAAGTATTTTTTTAAAAAGTTTCACGTCTTCGCCAATCACAGTGCAGCAAGGCCAATTCTCGCGCAGCCCCCCCCGTCCCCACACATGCACGAGTGGGAGAGGTAAAAGTAGATCCACACAAAGGTGATCCTGGAGGAGAAAAGGTACTTGAAAAAAAAAACCAACAAAACCACACAAAAAAAGTAAACTTCAAACCTGAGGGCGGGAGCACTAAACCAAAACACATGTATTATTTATAGAAAATATTTTCTGTTTTAATCTTTTCTTTTTTTTTTTTTTTTTTTTTTTTTTTTTTTAAAAAAGGCTTTTTATTTAAAAGAACCCAAAAGGAAAACAAATCCTTTTACAAAAAAAAAAAAAAAAAAAAAAAAAAAAAAAAAGAAAAAAAAAGAAGTTGAAAACTTTTAATTTATTATTTTAAGGACTGCAAATGCCAGTGTAATTTTTAAATTTGCAGTTTCTGTAAACAAATTGTATAATAGGACAAAAGCAGAGAAATAAATTTCCCTCCCCTTCATATGCACCTCAGTTTTGTTTCAAAGCATGATAACTAGACAAAACGTTCAAGGGGGTTGGGGTAAGCTAGATGAGGAAGAGATCGATTTTTTTTATTTTTTTTTTAATTGTCATCAGATTTTTCTGCCTGCCTCTCAGCTTGCTTCAGAAATTTAAAAAGAAAATAGTAATCAAAAAACCTACATAACCTTGGAACGGAAGGAAATGCAGTTGAGAAAACCGCTGCGGACCAGAGTGCTCCGAAAAATCACTCATTCAAAACAGTGCTACCCTGGGGGAAAAAAAAAAAAGTACTAGTGATACTTTCAGAACCTTTAGAGCAACTTTAAGGCTTGTAAATACATAGAACAAATGTTTAAAAAAAAAAAAAAAAGAAAAAAAAAAAAACC